>JBBGZY010000518.1:0-380587 GCA_037952925.1 Lithobates clamitans | reverse complement strand
CTGGCCTATTATACCGATTTCAGACTATTAGGGCCAAAATGGCCAAATCGCACTCCCGGCCCTTTTAGCCTGAAATCTGTCCAAAATGACAAAAATCGCACCCCTGGCCCTTTTAATCTGAAATCGTTCAAAAATCGCACCTTCGGCCCTTTTAGCCCAAAATCGGTCTAAAATGGCAAAAATCAGACCCCCGGCTCTTTTAGCCTGAAATCGGTCCAAAATTACAAAAATTGCACTCCTGGCCCTTTTAGTTTGAAATCGGTCAAAAATCGCACCCCCGGCCCTTTTAGCCTAAAATCGGTCCAAAATGGCAAAAATCGCACCCCCGGCCCTTTTAGCCTGAAATCAGTCAAAAATTGCACCCCCGGCCCTTTTAGCCCAAAATCGGTCCAAAATGACAAAAATCGCACCCCCGGTCCTTTTAGCCTGAAATCGGTCAAAAATTACAAAAATCGCACTCCCGGCCCTTTTATCTTGAAAATGGTCCGAAATGACAAAAATCGCACTCCCGGCCCTTTTAGCCCAAAATGGCTCCAAAATGACAAAAATCGCACTCCCGGCCCTTTTAGCCCGAAATGCGTCCAAAATAGCAAAAATCGCACTCCCGGCCCTTTTAGTCCCAAATTAGTCCAAAATGACAAAAATCGCACTCCCGGCCCTTTTAGCCCAAAATGGCTCCAAAATAACAAAAATCGCACTCCCGGCCCTTTTAGCCCGAAATGCGTCCAAAATAGCAAAAAACGCACTCCCGGCCCTTTTAGCCCAAAATGGGTCAAAAATGACAAAAATCGCACCCCCGGCCCTTTTAGTCCCAAAATGACAAAAATTGCACCCCCGGTCCTTTTAGCCTGAAATCGGTTTAAAAATCGCACCCCCGGCCCCTTTATCCCAAAATCGGTCTAAAATGGCAAAAATCGCACCCTCTGGCCCTTGTAGCGTGAAATTGGTCCAAAATGACAAAAATCGCACCCCTGGCCCTTTTAGCCTAAAATCGGTCAAAAATTGCACCCCCGGCCCTTTTAGTCTGAAATCGGTCAAAAATCGCATCACCGGCCCTTTTATCCCAAAATCGGTCTAAAATGGCAAAAATCGCACCCCAGGCCCTTTTAGCCCGAAATTGGTCCAAAATGACAAAAATCGCACCCCCCGGTTCTTTTAGCCTGAAATCGGTCCAAAATGACAAAAATCGCACCCCAGGCCCTTTTAGTCTGAAATCGGTTTAAAAATCGCACCCCTGGCCCTTTTAGTCTGAAATCGGTCAAAAATCGCACCCCCGGCCCTTTTAGCCCAAAATCGGTCTAAAATGGCAAAAATCGCACCCCAGGCCCTTTTAGCCCGAAATTGGTCCAAAATGACAAAAATCACCCCCGGCCCTTTTAGCATGAAATCGGTCCAAAATGACAAAAATCTCACCCCAGGCCCTTTTAGTATGAAATCGGTTTAAAAATCGCACCCGCGGCCCTTTTAGCCTGAAATCTGTCTAAAATGACAAAAATCGCACCCCCTGGCCCTTTTAGCCTGAAATCGGTCAAAAATCGCACCCCAGGCCATTTTAGCCCAAAATCGGTCTAAAATGGCAAAAATCGCACCCCCGGCCCTTTTATCTTGAAAATGGTCAAATTTACAAAAATCGCACTCCTGGCCCTTTTATCTCGAAAATGGTCAAAATTACAAAAATCGCACCCCCGGCCCTTTTATCTCGAAAATGGTCAAAATTACCAAGATCGCACCCCTGGCCCTTTTAGCCTTAAATCGGTCAAAAATTGCACCCCCGGCCCTTTTAGCCTGAAATCGGTCGAAAATTACAAAAATCACACCCCCGGCCCTTTTATCTCGAAAATGGTCCGAAATTACCAAGATCGCACCTTTTATCCCAAAATCTGTCTAAAATGGCAAAAATCGCACCCCCTGGCCCTTTTAGCCTGAAATCGGTCAAAAATCGCACCCCCGGCCCTATTAGCCTGAAATCGGTCAAAAATCGCACCCCCGGCCCTATTAGCCTGAAATCAGTCAAAAATCGCACCCCCGGCCCTATTAGTCTGAAATCGGTCATAAATTGCACCCCTGGCCCTTTTATCCAAAAATCGGTCTAAAATGGCAAAAATCGCACCCCGGCCCTTTTAGCCTAAAAATCGGTCCAAAATGACAAATCGCACCCCAGGCCCTTTTAGTCTGAAATCGGTTTAAAAATCGCACCCCCGGCCCCTTTATCCCAAAATCGGTCTAAAATTGCAAAAATCGCACCCCTGGCCCTTTTAGCCTAAAATCGGTCAAAAATTGCACCCCTGGCCCTTTTAGCCCAAAATGACAAAAATCGCACCCCTGGCCCTTTTAGTCTGAAATCAGTCAAAAATCGCATCACCGGCCCTTTTATCCCAAAATCGGTCTAAAATGGCAAAAATCGCACCCCAGGCTCTTTTAGCCCAAAATTGGTCCAAAATGACAAAAATCGCTCCCCCCCAGTTCTTTTAGCCTGAAATCGGTCCAAAATGACAAAAATCGCACCCCAGGCCCTTTTAGTCTGAAATCGGTTTAAAAATCGCACCCCTGGCCCCTTTAGTCTGAAATCGGTCAAAAATCGCACCCCCGGCCCTTTTAGCCCAAAATCGGTCCAAAATGACAAAAATCACCCCCGGCCCTTTTAGCATGAAATCGGTCCAAAATGACAAAAATCGCACCCCCGGCCCTTTTAGCCTGAAATCGGTCAAAAATTGCGCCCCCGGCCCTCTTAGCCCAAAATCGGTCCAAAATGACAAAAATCTCACCCCCGGCTCTTTTAGTATGAAATCGGTTTAAAAATCGCACCCCCGGCCCTTTTAGCCTGAAATCTGTCCAAAATGACAAAAATCGCACCCCCGGCCCTTTTAGCCTGAAATCAGTCAAAAATTGCACCCCCGGCCCTTTTAGCCTGAAATCAGTCAAAAATTGCACCCCCGGCCCTTTTAGCCCAAAATCGGTCCAAAATGGCAAAAATCGCACCCCCGGCTCTTTTAGCCTGAAATCGGTCCAAAATTTCAAAAATTGCACTCCTGGCCCTTTTAGTTTGAAATCGGTCAAAAATCACACCCCCGGCCCTTTTAGCCTAAAATCGGTCCAAAATGGCAAAAATCGCACCCCCGGCCCTTTTAGCCTAAAATCGGTCCAAAATGGCAAAAATCGCACCCCCGGCCCTTTTAGCCTAAAATCAGTCCAAAATGACAAAAATCGCACCCCCGGCCCTTTTAGCCTAAAATCGGTCCAAAATGACAAAAATCGCACCCCCGGCCCTTTTAGCCTGAAATCAGTCAAAAATTGCACCCCCGGCCCTTTTAGCCCAAAATGACAAAAATCGCACCCCCGGTCCTTTTAGCCTGAAATCGGTCAAAAATTACAAAAATCGCACCCCCGGCCCTTTTATCTTGAAAATGGTCCGAAATTACCAAGATCGCACCCCCGGCCCTCTTATCCCAAAATCGGTCTAAAATGCCAACAATAGCACCCCCGGCCCTTTTAGCATGAAATTGGTCCAAAATGGCAAAAATCGCACCCCAGGTCCTTTTAGTCTGAAATCGGTCAAAAATCGCACCCCCGGCCCTTTTATCTTGAAAATGGCTTGAAATTACCAAGATCGCACCCCCGGCCCTTTTAGCCGAAAATCGGTCAAAAATCGCACCCCCAGCCCTTTTAGCCCAAAATCGGTCTAAAATGGCAAAAATCACACCCCGGCCCTTTTAGCATGAAATCGGTCCAAAATGGCAAAAATCGCACCCCCGGACATTTTTGGCCGAAATCGGTCCAAAATGGCAAAATTCGCACCCCCGGGTCTTTTAACCTGAAATCGGTCAAAAATGGCCAAAATTGAATCGACCCTTTTGAGCCCGAAAATAGCTGAAAATGACCAAAATCGCACTGCCGGACTTTTTAGCCCGAAATGGTCCAAAATTGCACCCCCGGCCCCTTTAACTAGAAAATAAATCTGATGTTTGCCCAATGTGACAGTTGCTTAATGTGACGGTCGCTCAATCTGACGGTTGCCCAATCCGATGGTCGCCCAATTCGATGGTCAGATCAACCTAAGGTGTGAGATCAGCAGATGTGCCTCTGCTTTTAAAATTCAACATCAAAACAGTGTCTGGATTTCCGAATACTGTATTTCACTATATAAGATCAGTTTACAGGTAAAAATAAGTGTGAAATGCAAGACAGCATTGAGTGTAAAAAGATGTCCACTTGGCGACTTCAGGCTTAGTGTGGGAGAGTGCGGGGTGTCCCAAGATGGCCATGACGGTGTTAGGAGATTACGGCTTCTAAGACCACCCAGATAGGTTCAGGTAATGCAGGAAGACCTCCGTTGACCCCCAGGCCTGGAGATATCAATAAAGTGACACAGGAGACAGGTTTGCTTAGCCACTTAATGACATCTAATTTGCAGTGGTCAATGATACAGTATATATGTTATTTGAGGGATGGGAGGAGTTTTACTAACCTTATACATGTCATTGAAATGAAAATAGGTTCAGTTAATATTTAACTATTAGCTGGTGTTATAAGACAAAATCTTGCATCATTTCTACTATATATGTATTTCTTAACAAGTGAAGGACACACTAATCTTATCAAGAACAAACATGAGCTAGGCCAAACTCCATATTCTAGCTAAAATGTATAGGCAACCTTGAGAAGGTTTTCTATAGATAACAGCTTAAAGATAATATTGGTTTCAGTTAAAACTCACATTTGAGTTTTCTCAATTTTCCTGTAAAACTAAAATGGTGTCTTAAAACTAAAATGGAGTCCCTCATGATATGTGCTATGTTCTTTACAATCCCCTCTTTGAGACATTATTTATATGGCTCACTATCTTTCACAGTTATGTAAATTTTCTTCTATCATAATACATACTCAGATAAATCCTATTCGCAGCAGCAGGATCAGGGGTTCGGGATGCCTTAACAATTATGCACATTATAAGCTTATAACAGGCATATAGGAACAAAACAAAAAGAGCAATCATAATTATAGTTATGGCAGCACTCTTTATCCATGCCAAAATTCCTATCCCAGAACTTAGGTTTGCAAAAGGATCCCATGTCTTAGCAATGTTTCTAGCTTCATCTTGTAATTTGTTTACTTCTTTCCGGTGTTGTGCAATTATATCATAATAATCTGGTACCTCCATACTTGTGTTATGAAACCAGGTACAACACTCATAATCTTCTGTGTTTTCACATAACCCAGTTAAGGCAGCACTCATGCTTTCTATGGCTAACTCGTGTAGTTCTAATTGTTTTCTAATTGCCCTAGTTTCTATATTTAATTTAGTAATATCATCAGAATTCTTTTCCATTATTTCATCAATGATTCCAGTGTAATTATTCAACCTTTTCATTAAGTCTATTCCCCACCCAGTCCATGAGGGAAACCAAGCCCATGCCTTATCCTTTGTAAGAAATAACTCCCTTTTATTGCGGTGTTTGAGGGGGTACCTAGGATGCATGCTAGCTTCAAGGAGGTGTCCTCCCTTGCTATCTCCTACTACGCCCATGATGGGGACTAGGGATGCAAGATAACACCATCCTTGGGGTTCGGTGGGGATCCAAGGGTGACAGATTTTTCCACAACAAATATAAATACTGTTTCCTAGAGCTAAGGATCGTTTGTTGAATATTGTCATCATTTCATCAGAAAAACTGGAAAAAGTTAAACTCGACGATAATTGTCCTACTGTGGAAGTGGAACTGGAGTTAAGAAAGTTTATTAGAGTGGTGTTTAGGGCAGGTTCTGAAGTATGAAAGAAAGGGCTTTCAATTGAAGTCATTGAAAAGTTAATATTAGCTTGTTGGCAAACTTCAGCTCCATTTGTGGAGTTTCCCAGCCTAAAACACCAGTCTGGGGAATGACTTCTACCAGTAATTTGGAAAGTAAGGGTATTATTTGAAAGTGTTCTTATGACTTCTGTAAGGACGACAGGAGGTGTGCCATTAAGGAGTGGGGTGAAGTTTAGAGGTACTGCCATTAAGGGGATTCTAGCAGTGCTAGGATGGAGTTTACTACATATCCAACATTTTTCAAATCCAGATTTCTGGGCGTAGCTATATTTAAACTTCAACAATAACATTTTATCTGTAAAACTTTCTGAGTTTTCATTTCTCTTGTGTCTGTCATGTGTATTATTCTGTTGTAGAGTGTTAGAGGCCCCACAAATACCCTTTATGAGTCCCAAATCTTCAGAATAATAAATACAGTTAGTTATCAGCCAAGTTGGCAGGAACACAATCAGGGCAGCCCAGCATAGGAGGCACAAGGCCTTCCCAGAAGTCCGTGGTGAAATAAGCGACGTCATCTTGTTCAGAGTCTTGACCACCTGCTTCACTCTGTTTTCGAGGATTTATATTACCTGCTTCACCTCTCTGTGCTTTATCTTTGCCTTGCTTCTTAGGGTCCTGGTTGACCTTCTTTACGCGACTTGCATGAATCCAGGCCTGTTGTCCTTCTACCAAAATAGCTGTGCGGGTGACTGCGATCACTGTGGTTGGGGGTCCGAAGGGAAACTCTTGTTTCTTGGTGCGGTTCAATCTCTGGACCACCACGGTGTCACCCACCTGGAAAGGGTGTGTAGGTTCCTGTGAAGAAGAAGGAGAGGTGCGAGCAACATTCCTTTCAACTTTATCCAAAGTTTCAATAAGTTTTTTTACATATTCTTCCTGAATAAGATCTAGGTCCCCTCTTTCTAACATAAGTGGCTGTCTGGCCCATGGGGTGGGGAATGGCCTACCCATTAAGACTTCAAAAGGAGAGTATCCTGTCTTTTTAGAGGGTGTCATTCTTACCTCGGCTAGTACAGCTGGTAGGACCTTCTTCCAATTTGCATACGTACCTCCAGTGGCCTTCCTGATCTTATCTTTGATGGTTCTGTTCATCCTTTCCACTATACCTGAACTCTGGGGGTGGTAAGGAATATGAAACTTCCATTCTATTTTCAGTGTTTTTACCAGGTCTTGACAAACTTTGGCCACAAATGCAGGACCATTGTCAGAGTTGATCTGTAGTGGGCAACCCCACCTTGGGATAATTTCTTGTATCAGAATCCTCACTACTGTTTGTGCATCTTCCTTTGTAGTTACAAACAATTCTATCCATCTTGAGAACATGTCCACTATTATTAGCAAATATTCCTGTCTTTTACCTAGTTTGGGCATGTGTGTAAAATCTATCTGCAGATGAGTGAATGGTGTAGATGGATATATCAGATGTTCGTGTTTTGCTTTGTGAGGGTTGCTAGGGTTATTCCGAATGCATGTGATGCATCTGGAAACATATGCCTTAACGAGAGAGGGAAGACCTGGAATGTAAAAATCCTTATCCAAAAGTTCACATGTGACTTTCCACCCTCTGTGACCTATCCCATGGTATTGTGAAATAAAAATGGGTGCACTGGCTACAGGGATACATGGTCTCCCCTCTTGGCAGACAAGGTCAGTTTCTGGGTTTGTCTGCACACCTATTGAGTTCCATTGCTGGATGTCTTGGTCTGTGGCATATGCTTGGAGATCACGCAATGTTTGATCCAAAAGAGGAATTTCTGGTGAGAGTAATGGCATTTGTATGTTTGCAGGCTGTGTGGATGCTGCTTCTTTTGCTGCTTTGTCAGCTAAGGCGTTGCCTTTGGCTATGTCATCCTGTTGCCCTGTATGTGCCCTACAGTGTAGTATAGCTATGGACCTTGGTAATTGTATAGCTTCTAACAGACTTGTGACAAGCGTGGAATGTGAGATGGATTTACCGTCTGCTGCTATGTAGCCCCGCCTTTTCCATATGACTCCAAAATCATGCGAGACACCGTACGCGTACTTGGAGTCTGTGTAAATGTTTACATCCTGCCCTTCAAAAAGCTGACAAGCTCGAGTAAGGGCTATAAGTTCTGCAGCTTGTGCTGATTGGAATGGGACAGGGTTTGCTTCCAGTATTTTATCAGGCAGCTGAACAACAGCATACCCTGCATGGTATGTGTTATCATTTGGTCTTGAACAAGACCCATCCACAAAGACATTCTGTGCTCCAGGGAGAGCAGTTGAAGACATGTCTGGTCTCGGGGATGTGTCTTGGTGGATGAGGTCCATGCATTCATGTTGAGGCACTACCTCATCTTCTTCACCTTTCAAGCCTAGCAAGGCATTCAGGATTGGAGCTGGGCCAGAAGTGGGAGAGGCATATTTGATCTCAAGTTTTGGGTTAGAAAGTAAAATTACTTCATAACCGCTCAGCCTCTGGGCTGACATGTGCTGGGTATGGATGTTCTTTAGTAGAATGGATACATTGTGAGTGGTGTGTAGTGTGGTGGCATGCCCTAGAGTGAATGATGTAGCCATTTCCACCACCATCGCACAGGATGCCAGAGCTCTGAGACACGCCGGCATGCCCTGTACTGGCATCGGCACAACTTTTGAAAAAAACGCAATTGGGCGGAGTTTCCCCCCATGCTCCTGAGCCAGGACCCCCGCCATCGTTTTACAGTTGTCCCTTGCAAACAAGTGAAACATTTTACCATATTCAGGTAGTCCAAGTCCAGGAGATGTGACCATTGCAGTTTTAAGATACACAAAAGCATTGTACATTTCATCATTCCATTTCACACAATCTGGCATGTCAGTACCTGTGGCTTGTCTCAGGAGATTATCATAGTAGGAACAATCAGGTATCCATTGGCGGCAGTAACCAATCATTCCAAGAAAGGATAGCATGTCCTTCTTAGTAAGTGGGCGGGGCAGACCCACGAGAGCCGCAGCTCTCTTGTGACTGATTTTCCTTTCTCCTTTGGAGAGTACAAAACCAAGGTATTCAACAGTTTCCTGACACCATTGTAGCTTTTTCTTAGAAACCTTGTGACCATTGTCTGCTAACCAATGTAACAGATCTAAACCATCATTTTTACATGCTTTCTGGCTTGGACTACACAACAACAAATCATCAACATATTGAAGTAGGACGGAACCATGGCGGGGTGTCCAAGACCGCAGGGTTGCCTGGAGGGCCACTGTGTACACTACAGGGGAGTCTACATAGCCCTGGGGTAATCTACACCACGTCATCTGGCGGTTTCTGAAATTGAATGCAAAGATAGGCTGTGTCTCTTCGTCAACAGAAACTGAAAAAAATGCATTACAAAGGTCAATGACCGAAAAATACTCTGCATCGCATGGTATGGAGGTTAAGAGTGATGGCACGTCAGGCACTATGGGAGCGATGGGTATCACTAGGTTGTTTATAGCTCTGAGGTCTTGTACAAACCTGTAAGAGCCGTCTGGCTTCATTACTGGGTTAATGGGGGTGTTGTAGGGTGACAGTGTCTCTTTAAGAATTCCTAGCTGCAGGAACCTTTCCACCATTGGGGCCACTCCTTCCTCTTTTTCTTTTGAAATTGGGTATTGTTTGTGATAAACCGGCTGTGCCCATGATTTTAAAGCTGCCTTGTATGGGGTACAAGAAATAAGACCTACATCCAAGGAGCTTTTTGACCATACCGGATCATCTGGTGGAGGGAGATCACTATCCTCAGTGTAATATATTGGTATTACCTTGGAGTGTACGAAGACCCCTCCTTCAGTAGTCATTTTCAGTGTTATACCCAATTTTCCCATCAAATCTCTACCCAAGAGATTCACAGGACAATTTGGTATAATCCTGAAACAATGATGCAAGACTGTTGCACCTCCCCTTTCAACATCACTTACTGGTAAAGGTGGTGTTTTGTATGTTTTGGTAAGTATCCCATTAATTCCCATAGAAGGTTCAGCAATTTTAGTCTCACCTCTGTAGTAGTCCTCACTGAGGGTGCTCCGAGTTGCCCCTGAATCGGTTAAAAACGGAACAGGCCTATGTTTGACATATAGGGTCACAATTGGTTGTTCATTGTAAGAGTGTGAGATCAAAGGAAATGCTGGGATACTACCTTCCGGGCAGCTTCATTTTAGTTGCTGTTGATTCCACTGTATAGGGAATCGGGGACCCTGTTGCTTTGGGGCAACTTGATTTGGTTGGCTAGATTGGGGTCCCTGTGTATGCATTTGATCTTGATCTTGAGTATTTGGGTTATTCCATTCATAAGGACATTGATTTCTCCAGTGACCCTGTTGTCCACAGTTAAAACAACATGTGCGGGACTGCTGGGGTGGTCTGGAAAAACCATGCCCTCTCCCTCTTGTTCTTCCTCTTCCTCTGCCTCTGTTTCCACTGCCCCATTGTCCACCATTATCTTGGGGAGGCTGAGTTCGCACTCCACCCTGATAAAGGGTACTCACTGCTTTCTCTTTTATTACATCAAAACACCCTGCTGCTTCTTTCTGTATTAAGGTTTCCTGAAATTGGTCAATCGTCTGTGTGGTCCATTCAGATATCATCTGTTTCACCACCAAGGCGAACTGGGGTTTTAGATTATTCATAAAAGTTTGAATAAACAAAGCTCCCACATCAGTAGTTGTAGCTAATCCAGCTTCTGTTGTCCAATTTTCATGAAACCTTTTCCAGAATTCAACTACAGTTTCTCCTGACTTTTGTTTGCATGCTATGGCAGTAGGGAGGGAACTTTTATTTTTAAATACTCTCATCATTTCAGTCTCTAATTCTGTCCACATGGTGTTCCTACCTGGTACTGTGTTTAACCCATATGCTCCCGCGTTTCCAGTGTCAATAGTGTTTATACTTGGAACATTTGTCCAGTTCCAGGAACTGGTGTGTCCTATGATACCATCAATGATAAGACGCATGTCTTCCTGTGTGTAATTTCTACCCTTACAGGCCTTTTTTAAGTAAATTAAAGTGCCACCTGCAGAGGCGGTGGGTTTGGGGCAATGTTTTACTATCCTATCAATGTCCTCAATGTCTATTACCTTTTTTAATAATTCATTTCCAATGGTCATGAAAGGTGTTTGAAGGTTAGTGTTACTATATACAGTTCCACTCTTTGTTTTAGGGGGACTAAGTATTCTATCCCCTTTAACGTCTTCTTCCTCCTGCTCTTGGCCAGGTGGTGAAACTACCCCTCCTATAGCTCCCTGATCATCTTCTGGTTCCCCTACCTCGACTCGGGCCCTCTGTGGGTGCTGTCTATCTTGTTGTGGAGCGGGAGGGATCTGCTGTTGTGGTTGTGGAGCGGGGGGGACCTGCCGTTGTCTGGTTGCATAATGTCCAGCCAGAAGATCAATATCTTCCTTTCTTAAACTTGGATAGACATGTACATATGCGGGTGGAGGATGACTGACTATTGGCAGGGGTGGGGCTATTGGGTCAGGGACAAATCTCTTTTTATCGGCTTCTTCTCTATGTTTCTGGTCATAATCTTCCTTACTTAAACATTTGGTGGGCTTTTTCTGTTTCTTATTATCCCTCTGAAACCAATATGGGGCGTATTTTAACCAGTTCTCTCATCCCTTTTCCATATAATCCATATCCCATTGAGGATCCCCGGGGTACCAAGGGAAAGCTCTCTTATCTCCTAAACACAATCCTTTTATCATATCTATGTGAAATTCATCATTAGCGCCATCCCGGGGAAAGGGGTCTACACTGTGTATGGCTTCGGTCCATCCCGCTAAATTTGAAACCCATGGGACTATGAATTCATAATTAGTACCACAAATTCTGGCTACAAAATCCTTACACGTTTCTCCTGGATTGGGAAGAGGGGGAGGATCTTCTTTACCTTGTTTCTGACCCATATTGACAGTGGGAGTCGACTGTTCTTACCACCCAGTCTTCTGACCCACACACACACAACAGATTATCTTATAACTTCTAATGCGATAGATAAGAAAAAGCAAAGGATTTTGGGGTCACCGGAGTCTATTTCCTCATTAACCACTTCATATCCCTTCCCAAAAGGAATGTCTCTATATATGTGTATGCAGTACTGCTTATCTTTGTGGGTTTCCCAAAAACCCTCCAATATTAACCTCTGGCGTGGTTCTTATCCCCTACTAATTTACGGGTCTAAAAAGCTTTAATCAGAGCTGAGGCAAGAAATATTTCGTCAATAAAGACAAAATGAAGACTTACCTTCAGATATGATTTTATTTGGCTTTTTTTCCCAGAGGACGAGCCCCCAGTTCTGTTAGGAGATTACGGCTTCTAAGACCACCCAGATAGGTTCAGGTAATGCAGGAAGACCTCCGTTGACCCCCAGGCCTGGAGATATCAATAAAGTGACACAGGAGACAGGTTTGCTTAGCCACTTAATGACATCTAATTTGCAGTGGTCAATGATACAGTATATATGTTATTTGAGGGATGGGAGGAGTTTTACTAACCTTATACATGTCATTGAAATGAAAATAGGTTCAGTTAATATTTAACTATTAGCTGGTGTTATAAGACAAAATCTTGCATCATTTCTACTATATATGTATTTCTTAACAAGTGAAGGACACACTAATCTTATCAAGAACAAACATGAGCTAGGCCAAACTCCATATTCTAGCTAAAATGTATAGGCAACCTTGAGAAGGTTTTCTATAGATAACAGCTTAAAGATAATATTGGTTTCAGTTAAAACTCACATTTGAGTTTTCTCAATTTTCCTGTAAAACTAAAATGGTGTCTTAAAACTAAAATGGAGTCCCTCATGATATGTGCTATGTTCTTTACAGACGGAACATCACTTCTGTTACGGGTCGCCAATCTGACGGTTGCCCAATCTGTCGGTCGCTCCAGCTGACGGTCCCTTAACTTAATGTTCGCTTAATTCAAGTCACCAAATCTAACGGTCGCTTAATTCGAAGGTCGCCAAATCTGATGGTCGCCAAATTCGACGGTCGCCAAATCTGACGGTCGCCAAATCTGACGGTCGCCAAATCTGACGGTCGCCAAATCTGACGGTCGCCAAATCTGACGGTCGCCAAATCTGACGGTCGCCAAATCTGACGGTCGCCAAATCTGACGGTCGCCAAATCTGACGGTCGCCAAATCTGACGGTCGCCAAATTTGACGGTCGCCAAATCTGACGGTCGCCAAATTTGACGGTCGCCAAATTTGACGGTCGCCAAATTTGACGGTCGCCAAATCTGACGGTCGCCAAATCTGACGGTCGCCAAATCTGACGGTCGCCAAATCTGACGGTCGCCAAATCTGACGGTCGCCAAATCTGACGGTCGCCAAATCTGACGGTCGCCAAATCTGACGGTCGCCAAATCTGACGGTCGCCAAATCTGACGGTCGCCAAATCTGACGGTCGCCCAAACTGACGAATCTTCTAATCTGCCGGGTCGCCTAATGTGCCGAACCTTTTAATTTGAAAATGATACAAAGTTACCAAAATTGCACTACGGCCATTTTTGCCCAAAAATGGTTGAAAATTTCCGAAATCATACTCCCAGCCCTTTTAATCCAAAATCGCACTCCCAGCATCACACTGCCGGCCCTTTTAGACCAAAAATGGTCCAAAATGATGAAAATCGCACTGCTGGCCATTTTAGCCTGAAATGAGTTCAAATTTACCATAATGGCATTGCCGGCCTTTTTAGGCCTGAAATGGTCCAAAACAAAACCCCCAGCAATTTTATCTCTAAAATAGTCCAAAATGGCCAAAATTGCACCCCCGGCCCTTTTAGTCTGAAATCGGTCAAAAATCGCACCCCCGGCTCTTTTAGCCCAAAATCGGTCCAAAATGACAAAAATCGCACCCCCGGCCCTTTTAGCCTGAAATTGGTCCAAAATAACAAAAATCGCACCCCGGGCCCTTTTAGTCTGAAATCAGTCAAAAATCGCACCCCTGGCCCTTTTAGTCTGAAATCAGTCAAAAATCGCAACCCGGGCCCTTTTAACCCAAAATCGGTCCAAAATGGCAAAAATCACACCCCTGGCCCTTTTAGTCTGAAATCGGTCAAAAATAGCAAAAATCACACCCCCGGCCCTTTTAGTCTGAAATCGGTCTAAAATGGCAAAATTCGCACCTCTGCCTTTTTAGCATGAAATCGGTCCAAAATGGCAAAAATCGCACCCCGGCCATTTTTGGCCAAAATTGGTCCAAAATGACAAAAATCGCACCCCGGCCCTTTTAGCCTGAAATCGATCTAAAATTGCACCCCCGGCCCTTTTAGCCTGAAATCGGTCCAAAATGACAAAAATCACACCCCCCGGCCCTTTTAGCCTGAAATCTTTTCAAAAATGACAAAAATCGCACTGCCGGCCCTTTTAGCCCAAACTGGCTCCAAAATGACAAAAATCGCACCCCCGGCCCTTTTTAGTCTGAAATCGGTCAAAAATCGCACCCCCGGCCCTTTTATCCCAAAAACGGTCTAAAATGGCAAAAATCGCCCCCGGCCCTTTTAGCATGAAATCGGTCCAAAATGGCAAAAATCGCGCTCCAGGCCCTTTTAGCCTGAAATCGGTCCAAAATTACAAAAATCGCACTCCCGGCCCTTTTATCTCGAAAATGGTCCAAAATTACCAAGATCGCACCCCTGGCCCTTTTAGCCCAAAATCGGTCCAAAATGACTAAAATCGCACCCCTAGCCCTTTTAGCCCAAAATGGGTCCAAAATGACAAAAATCGCACCACCGGCCCTTTTAGCCTGAAATTGGTCCAAAATGAAAAATATCGCACCCCCGGCCTTTTTAGTCTGAAATCGGTCAAAAATCGCACCCCTGGCCCTTTTATCCCAAAATTGGTCTAAAATGGCAAAAATCGCACCCCCTGGCCCTTTTAGCGTGAAATCGGTCCAAAATGCCCAAAATCGCACCCCGGCCCTTTTAGCCCAAAATCGGTCCAAAATGGCCAAAATCGCACCCCTGGCCCTTTTAGCCTGAAATCGGTCCAAAATGACAAAAATCGCACCCCTGGCCCTTTTAGCCTGAAATCAGTCAAAAATTGCACCTCCCGCCCTTTTAGCCCAAAATCGGTACAAAATGACAAAAATCACACCCCCGGCCCTTTTAGCCTGAAATCTGTCCAAAATGACAAAAATCGCATCCCGGCCCTTTTAGCCTGAAATCTGTCCAAAATGACAAAAATCGCACCCCCGACCCTTTTAGCCTGAAATCTGTCAAAAATCGCAGCCACGGCCCTTTTAGTCCAAAATCGGTCCAAAAATGTTTGTCCTGAAGGGTCTGTACTAATGGAGGGGGGGTGATTTGTTCTGGGGGGTCTGTACTAATGGAGGAGGGGGTGATTTGTTCTGGGGGGTCTGTACTAATGGAGGGGGGTGGTTTGTTCTGTGGGGGTCTGTAATAATGGAGGGGGGGTGGTTCTGGGGGGTCTGTACTAATGGAGGGGGGGTGGTTCCTGGGGGGTCTGTACTAATGTAGGGGGGTGGTTTGTCTGGGGGGGTTCTGTACTAATTGAGGGGGGTGGTTTGTGGTTTGTTCTGGGGGTCTGTACTAATGAAGGGGGAGGTGGTTTTTCCTGGAGGGGTCTGTACTAATGGAGGGGGTGGTTTGTTCTGGGGGTCTGTACTAATGAAGGGGGGTGGTTTGTCCTGGGGGTCTGTACTAATGGAGGGGGTGGTTTGTTCTGGGGGGTCTGGAGGGGGGTGGTTAGTCCTGGGGGGTCTGTACTAATGGAGGGGGTGGTTTGTCCTGGTTGGTTTGTACTAATGGAGGGGTGGTGGTTTGTTCTGGGAGGTCTGTACTAATGGAGGGGGGTGGTTTGTTCTGGGGGGGTCTGTACTAATGTAGGGGGGTGGTTTGTCCGGGGGGTCTGTACTAATGGAGGGGGTGGTTTGTTCTGGGGGTCTGTACTAATGAAGGGGGAGGTGTTTTTTCCTGGAGGGGTCTGTACTAATGGAGGGGGGTGGTTTGTTCTGGGGGTCTGTACTAATGAAGGGGGGGTGGTTTGTCCTGGGGGTCTGTACTAATGGAGGGGGGTGGTTTGTCCCGGGGGGTCTGTACTAATGGACAGGGGGTGGTTTGTCCCGGGGGGTCTGTACTAATGGACAGGGGGTGGTTTGTCCCGGGGGGTCTGTACTAATGGACAGGGGGTGGTTTGTCCCGGGGGGTCTGTACTAATGGACAGGGGGTGGTTTGTCCCGGGGTCTGTACTAATGGAGGGGGGTGGTTTGTTTTGGGGGGTCTGTACTAATGGAGGGGGATGGTTCTGTACTAATGGAGGGGGTGGTTTGTCCTGAGGGGGGTCTGTACTAATGGAGGGGGGTGGTTTGTTCAGGGGGGGTCTGTACTAATGGAGAAGGGGTGGTTCTGTACTAATGCAGGGGGGTTGTTCTGGGGGGGTCTGTACTCATGGAGGGGTGGTGAGTTGTCCTGAGGGGGGTCTGTACTAATGGAGGGGTGGTTGGTTTGTTCCTGAGGGGGTCTATACTGATAGATGCGGGTGTTTTGTCCTGGGGGGTCTATACTGATGGGGGTCTGTACTGAGGGAGAGGTTTATACTTAGTGGGGGGTCTGCACTGACGGAGGGGGGTCTATACTTAGTGGAGGGGGATCTGTACTGAGGGGCGACTATAGTTGGTGGAGGGGGGTGATATCATGTTTTACGGCACCGGGTGACACCCCTCTCCCTCTCCCTCTCCTCTTCGCGCACGCTGCTGTACTAGTGAGCGGCGCACTGTTTCTCCCCCCCGCCTTCATATCGGCCAGGGAAGAAAAAAAAGGAGCAAAGAGGAGGATTGTGGGACATGTAGTCCCGAGGACTGGCAGCCCCACTGTAACACGGAAACTGCAGCCAACACAGCATGCTCAGCTGAATGGGAGAGAGAGAGAGCCAGGAGCCCAGGAAAGCTTTCAGGGAAGTACACCAAGGACTCGAGGACAGTGCTGAAGGAACACCATCAGAGAGAGAACCCCGCTGACCTGTGCCACCAGAGGGAAAGCCACACAGCCTGGCGCCATCCCTGGTGGAGAAAGGAATGGAGTCATTGCCAGAATACAGATCTGGGTGCTACTCAGCGGACTTGCGATGGGCAATTCAGAGTGAGCTGACTCCTGATCAGAGGAACCCTTGTTGCTGTATCGCTGGGTTAGGTGAGAGGGCCGATCGGCCATTATATACTAACGTCCATAGGAACTGCAGTCTCTGACCATCTCTTGTATCATGTCTGCAGTCTCTGACCATCTCTTGTATCATGTCTGCAGTCTCTGACCATCTCTTGTATCATGTCTGCAGTCTCTGACCATCTCTTGTATCATGTCTGCAGTCTCTGACTGTCTCCTGTACTATGTCTGCAGTCTCTGACCATCTCCTGGATTATATCTCCAGTCTCTGACCATCTCCTGTAGAATGTCTGCAGTCTCTGATCATCTCCTGTATTATGTCCTCAGTCTCTGATCATCTCCTGTATTATGTCCTCAGTCTCTGACCATCTCTTGTAACATGTCTGCAGTCTCTGACCATCTCTTGTATCGTGTCTGCAGTCTCTGACCATCTCTTGTATCGTGTCTGCAGTCTCTGACCATCTCTTGTATCGTGTCTGCAGTCTCTGACCATCTCTTGTATCGTGTCTGCAGTCTCTGACCATCTCTTGTATCGTGTCTGCAGTCTCTGACCATCTCTTGTATCGTGTCTGCAGTCTCTGACCATCTCTTGTATCGTGTCTGCAGTCTCTGACCATCTCTTGTATCGTGTCTGCAGTCTCTGGCCATCTCTTGTAACATGTTTGCAGTCTCTGAACATTTCTTGTAACATGTTTGCAGTCTCTGAACATCTCTTGTATCGTGTCTGCAGTCTCTGACCATCTCTTGTATCGTGTCTGCAGTCTCTGACCATCTCTTGTATCGTGTCTGCAGTCTCTGACCATTTCTTGTATTGTGTCTGCAGTCTCTGACCATTTCTTGTAACATGTCTGCAGTCTCTGACCATCTCTTGTATCGTGTCTGCAGTCTCTGACCATCTCTTGTATCGTGTCTGCAGTCTCTGACCATTTCTTGTATTGTGTCTGCAGTCTCTGACCATTTCTTGTAACATGTCTGCAGTCTCTGACCATCTCTTGTAACATGTCTGCAGTCTCTGACCATCTCTTGTAACATGTCTGCAGTCTCTGACCATCTCTTGTATCATGTCTGCAGTCTCTGACCATCTCTTGTAACATGTTTGCAGTCTCTGAACATCTCCTGTACTATGATTGCAGTCTCTGACCGTCTCCTGTATTATGTCTGGGGGCTCTTTCTAACAGACTCTCTAACAGACAGCCCTCTGTGTGTGCATCAGAGAGACTCCCCTCCAGGTCTCATTAGTGTACTCTCCTTCTGTATTTTCTTTATTGTTAAAAGATCATGGGAGGATCCCAGGGTAACAAAGAGTTCTTAGGGGAACATCTCTGTGTTTGAGTCGTTGCCATAGAAACATTTGTAAAGAGGAGGAGTTGGTAAGATGACCACACCCGCGTGGTGGCGCCAGAAATATTTCTGCACCCAGGCGTCTGTGACCCTAGAATCGGCCCTGCCATCATACAGACTTTGAAGTTGGCATGACTGACTTCCATCAGCTGATTGCAGCTTTTACTCAGGTGTATGAGAATGAATTTCAGGAGTACTGCAACCACCCAGCACCTCGCCTTAGTCCCTGCAGGCCTCTCTTCCAGCCTGTCCACTGCCTGCTAGAAAGCTGTAGCAAGGTAATAGTATTTCTATATTTAATTCCCTTTTTTTTCATCTTCTGAATGGCAGTGGCAACAGACCAGTCATGCAAAAAATGCTAAAAACTAATGAAAGAAAAGACTTAGTAGAAAGTATATATCTTCCTGTACGATGTTCTAGGAGACACTGAGCAGTTCTGTGGCCAATTTAGGAACACCAAGAGTCCAGCTTCTGTTATTTTCTGAAGGCTGTTTCCAGTCTCCTTCTGTACCAGTCCTTAGATGTGGTGGCTGCATTGCTTTTCTTTGTTCAGGCTATTGAACATTTTCAGCAGGTACAAAAAATACCTGTTCATCTTGCCAGAAATGCAATGTCCTTGTCACCTTTCTCCGAGCCCAACACTGCAAAAACAATTCTAACTTCATTCTGTAAACTACAAATCCGTTTGACCCCCTATGTAATGGAGATGAAGAGAGGAAGTTATATTGTAGTCAAGCTTGGGTAACAACCATGGATCCCACCATAGATACAATGGTGGGGTCAGCATAGCCAGCCAGGGACAGGAAGTCTGTTATTTGAAGGATTATCTGGTGGCAGGAGAAAAATCCTGAAAAAAAATGTATCCATCACATCTAGGGACTGGTAAAATACGATTTGTATATTACATTATTGTTTTTGAGTTTAGCTGCTCTTCAATGGAAGGACTGGGTTAATCACTCCCCGTTTAGGGTCCCTATATCAATTCACAGCATCAATTACATTCTGTAGGTAACAAGCCACGCCCACCCCAATCTGCCTCCATAGAAATGGCTGTCCCAAAAGAAGCTTGGTTTCCGCTGGCAATAGTGGCGCTCAGCACAAGAGTAGCTTGGCTGCATTTTCTGAGGAAACTCGGCTTAAGGTCTACTGGCTTCAAAACAGCAAATTGATGTCAGACTTCTACAAATACTTGGTGTATGTAAACCCCAACAGATAACTTATTATTTGCCTCCTTTTGAGCTGTTAATGGCGTAGTGCGGGATATAAAAAAACAAAACAAAACATGCATACAGTGGATATAAAAAGTCTACACACCCCTGTTAAAATGTCAGGTTTCTGTGATGTAAAAAAATGAGACAAAGATAAATAATTTCAGAGCTTTTTCTACCTTTTTAATGTGACCTATAAACTGTACAACTCAGTTTAACAACAAACTGAAATCTCTTAATTGGAGGGAAGCAAAAATAAAAAAATAAAATATGGTCGCACCCTTCTCCTGACTGATACCTTTTAACAATGAGATCCCTCTGATGCTTTGGAAGCTCTCTGCGGACCATGGCATTTG
Organism: Lithobates clamitans; assembly: GCA_037952925.1. Classification (NCBI taxonomy): domain Eukaryota; kingdom Metazoa; phylum Chordata; class Amphibia; order Anura; family Ranidae; genus Lithobates; species Lithobates clamitans. The sequence goes on along the minus strand of JBBGZY010000518.1, from coordinate 360,766 downwards.
CTGTAGGATGCGGCTAAGAAATTGTCAGGAAAGACCTACTAGAACAGCTAAACTTTATTTGGGGTTAATCAGAGGCACTTTAAATGATGGCAGGTATGTACTGTCTCCTATTTAACATAAGGTTGAATGTGATTGCTTATTTCTGAACACCGCTACATCCCCAGCTATAAGAAGGTGTACAAACTTATGCAACCACATTATTTTATTTTTTTATTTTTACTCCCCCCCCCCCCCCGTTTGTTATTCAATGGAGTTGTACAGTTTATAGGTCATGTTAAATTATTTATCTTATTAAAGCGGTAGTAAACCCTCAAAAAATACTTTAAATTTACTAATATTCCAAAAGACATCATAAATGATAAACGATTGATCACTCTTTTGGTTTAGAAAACGTTTCTCTTACTGTAACAAAATGTTCTTCTTTCCCTGTTTATTTTCTGTCTTCGCCAGTGCCATCTGTACTGTGGGTCTTCTGTGTCTGCAGTGATAAATGCTTCCGCCCACAGTACCTAATCGTCCTGTTAATCCCGTGCATGCGCAGTAACAAAATAGCCAAGCCTCTTCTCTTGGGGACGAAAAAGATCAGGAACCATCGTGGGAGGTCGGGGCTGACGTCTACAACAGGAAATGACGCAGCCCCGACATACACAGGCATCTGTCCAGCAGGTCTCGAGTTGCCGGATTTTAGCGATGTTACGGCGCATGCGCTGGTGACGTCATTCGACAGAAATATTGCAATAACACAGGAAGGAAGCAGGTAGGCAAAAAATTGATAATAGCAATAGCTTGGGGATGTTAGCAGCCATGATGGGATTGAAAGTTTGAAATTTGAGTATACAACCGCTTTAAAGGCCTACCTGTAGGTATAAATCCAAAGGCAGAATTTACTACCGCTTTAAAAGTGACTTGGGCCTTTAAGGGAATAGTCCATTTAAAAAAAAAAAAAAAACCTATGGATGGTAGTTGGTGGATTCACTATACACTTAGCAGGATAACTGGATATCTGCAGAGATACGGACCCCTATTACAGCCGTAACACGTTTCACCTATATATCGGATTTTGGTAAGCCTTAATGGGAAGGAGTTCTCACCCCAAGACCCGGGGCCCAACACAGCTGCAATTTTGCTGCTTTGACTTAGGAGTGTGATCAGGCTCTTCTCTGTTTATTGCTATGAAGTCACCAATAGGCAGAGAGCATGGCCCTTTTTGTTTGGAATAAATCTGAGCAACAAGTTGTTTGTGAAACAATGCTGAGATTTACCTTCTGAAATCGCCTGGATCAGGGGTCTCCAACCTTTCTGAACAAAGGGCCAGTTTACTGTCCCTCAGACTTTGAGGGGGCCATACTGTGGCCAGTGGGAGTAGAAAATGCCCTGGCATCAATGGGAGTGAAGAATACCCAATTGGTATTATTGCCATTATTGGGAGGAATAGTGCCCCATTGTTGGTATTAGGGGAAGAAATCGTTACCCATCATTGGTGACAGTGGGAGGAATAGTGCCCCATCATTGGTGTCAGTGGCAGGTAGAGTGCCCCGTCATTGGTGTGAGTGGGAGGAATAGTGCCCTATTGTTGGTATCAGTGACAGGAATGACACCCCATTGTTATAGAAGGAATAGTGTCTTGTATCAGTAGGAGGAATAGTGTCCCAAGGGTTAAAGGCAAGTAAAGGACCACATTTGGCCCCCAGGCTGCAGTTTGGAGACCGCTGGCCTATACATTTAATGAGAAGCAAGATGCCTGAACTTGCTACTGTACTGTATACATTTAAACTGTACCCAACCCAAAACCAGGATTTCAGTTAAAGTGAACTTGATCTGCTCTAAAACATTTCACTTGATGTAGAACCCCTTAGATTCTAGGCCTAGTCCTGTGGCTTTTGCCCATATTGGGAATTGGCGCTGCCTATTCCAGCACTAAGCTATGCCAGAACTTTAGTCGGCAGCATAGGCTTGCCAATTAAACAGTTGAATGACAGATGGCAGGGCATAATCTCAGTTGGGTAGAAATCAAGGGCTTGCGTACCTTCACAGACTAGGATCCAAGAAGCTCCACAGGGATCAGGAGCACTGGTACCTGCAAGCACTGAATAGTCTGTTCCTCAAGTGACTCTGTAATTAGGAAAGTATTGCAGGGCACTGTTCCCGAGTGTCCTGCAATAGTGAGAGAGAATTTGAATTTAATATGGTGTCTGCCAACTTATGACTAAATTTTGGAAGTTTTCTCCAAACAACACTTGGGTTAGATCTTCGTTTTGTGTTTGACGACCATTCACTAAAATGAGAAAAAAAAGGCACAGACCTGAATCAATTGTTTACTACATACAACCGCTTAAAGGGCTTGCTGGGAGTTGACAAACTGTCCACCATCACCATGGATTTTGTTGGTTGTATGGAATTTTGCAGTGCACAACAAATGACTCCTATGCTTGTAGATGGCAAGAAATTTGTATAGGTCAGCTGGTGTTTAACTCAATAGTAACTCCTACATTTGTGGCCAAATTTGTACTATCTGAAAAAAAAATAATAATCTACATAGCCCTCTACTATCAGAGGCCCCCTCACCTCAAAATATGACTAGGTGACAAAGATCCCAGTGCAGTAGATCTTCTTCTACTTGCATATCTTCCTTAGCGAGGGCCCTCATGTAACCTACAAACATATTAGGAATGTCTAGATTGTACTTTACAGTATTAATTATATCAAAATAGTCTAGGCTGAAATTCATTGAAAATGTGGAAATGTGCTTAACGCTATCAGACTTCTAAAGCTCTTATCATTGTTTGTTCCTTCCTGTGTATTTTTCCTTATTCCTACATATTCAGCTTTCAGATATTTGTATATTTTCAACTTCTGTATCAGATTTAATTTGTTCAAACTAGTGCAATTTATGTTGGACTCTTTTTTTTCATAGACATGTAAAATTTACCCACTGGAATGGTTCGTAGTGTACTTAAAGTATTGCCCACAGTAGGCTTCTAAATGTCTCCGTCTTGAGCCTGTCATTCTGTACATTTAAAAAAAAAAATAGCAATGTAAATATCATAAAACTTTATACAATTTTTGGACATGGTGAGAGATTTAACTCATTTTTATTGTATTGATAAAAAGCGGACAATAACAGCTCAATGCTCCTCCAAACAGGAGGTTGTTCAATAATACCACACAACCTGGTCACAATAGGGGTTCAAATATCCAGAGATGCTCCTCCTACCCCTTTATAGTGAGGTTAGCCAGAGAAGGTGACCATTTTCTAGCCATCAAAGCTATGCAACTTTGCAGATAGTGAACCCTCCAAATGCACAATAACTGTGAGCCAACAAAAATTGCACAATAGTATGAGCAAGGAAAGATTTTATGAAGTCCACAAAGACCATGCCTAAAGCGCTGACTTCTAACAAAGTGCATAGTTTGCCGTCTGTTCCCTATAATACTCCACACTAAGGCCCCTTTCACATGAGAGGTCTGATTGGGTCTGCCTTTCCATTTTCTTTTTTTTTTTTCAGGCGTACCTGATTGGACCCTACATTCTTCCTCTATGGGCAGTTGGATGTAAACAGACTTTTGTGTCCTTTTACAGCTGGCTATCCGGCAGAAACAAACAGAAGGGGATTCATTCCCCTCTGTCTTGCCAGATCGGAGGGCAGTTGGGTGTAGAGGAGGCTGTGTCCATATCCACTGTGCACATGTAGAGCAGACATTGACCTGTCATCTGGCCACTCTGCTCAGCAGGAGATCAACAGACGGATCCCATGCTGAGCAAACCGGAGTCCAGCCTGTGTGAAAGGGGCCTAACGCTGATCATACAGTCTGATTTGTACAAGCCCCTTAGAAGCAAATATGTGGTGCAATGGTTTTCATGATTGGATACAAACCACATGTATTGTTTATAGGTAGATCCTTGTATTAAAGATTTTGTAAATCTAAAAGAAATTATGCATTCTGATTGTACAGTGTATGCCTAGTTTTAGACTTGCATTTTTATGGCCCATTCATAAAATGCATGCTTTGATACTATGGATTTCTTCTCTTTGACCAGCAACGAAAACAAACCTCTTCAAAAAAGGTGCTTACTAGTAAGATTATTACATACATTTCCAAAGAAATGGGTGAGGACATTTTCTATAAATGGGTTATCCATTTTAAGGTAATTTACCAAACCCCAAAAAATCCTGGGGGGGGGTGGCTCCTGTAAAGTTTACTAAACAAAATTCTGTAGCAATCCGCTACAAAATAAGACTGATGCTTGTGGAAAATACTGTAGAAACATGTCTTCCAAGAGACCATGCCCCCTTTACTACCCCATAGATACCCATCTTATCATTGCTTCCTTGCCACTCCTTCACCAGAGATTTTTTGTGCTGGCAGTGACAGATGGAGAAGTAGTGATGAGGTAAGTATCTGTAGGTCAGGGGGCCCCCTTTGTAAAGACATTGTCACTTTACCTTCAATGGGCAAGAGTCAATGTCTCAAAATAACAAATTGTACTAATGGAGCTGCTCAATCACTTAATTTTTCCCAAGTCATCTTTCAGGATGGCTTATGGGGAGAGAGGCTCCTCCCACCTGGCACAGAAAATACATGATCCCCATTTTAAAAAGACAAGCTTAGCAACCAGATCTTCAGTATATGTGTTTCCTCTGGCCAGGACAGGTGAACAGCAATCGGTTTATTTTTTTTCCAGTCAGGCCTGAGTGCTAGGTGGCAAGGGCCTCCAGGCTTATAGGTAAATTTTATGTGTGTTTGGGCACGTTCTTAAATTGAGTAATAAATTTGGTCATTTTAGATACATACCCAGGTGCTGACTATTTTGTTGCCGAAGTAGCCACTTGTTTGATCCCAGTAGAATTACTTGGGTTTATTTCTCTATTATATGCCTCCCGGCTACAGCATCCCAGAACAGGCCGTGAACCTGGGGAGGCATGTAGCTCAGGCTCTCTCAGGCTGCCCTACAATGGAGTCTGGAATTCTTTTACACCAGGGGACCCCATCTCTCCATAGGAGTCTGGTCAACAGCATGCCTGTTTAGGGTAGGTGCACTGGCAGTGTGAGATTTTTACTTGCGTGAGTCTTCCAGGGGGCAGTGCAGACTTGTAGTGTCCTGATGCTTGCAAAACGGTCATTTCCAGGTGTTTTGGTGTCTTGGGCAGCTGTTCCATGGGAGCCGCCCAATCCACAGCGCCAGGTTGAGATCCTCACTGCTTGACTTTTCGGGGCTACAGAGAAGATGGTGGAAGCCATTTTGTCCATTCTCTGTGCTGGTAGGTAAAAACAAAAGGAGAGGAGCGCCTCTAAGTAAAAGATTTATTACAATTAACAAGATAAAAAGTATCCACTTACATATAAAAACACAACGGTGTTCTAGGTGAAATGATGTATATCAGGAGAGAGTGATATGAAGAGAGCCGGTTCCAAGGAATGCCCCAAATCCATGCTGCAATTCGGCAGGGAGCTGGGACAGAACACAGCCAGTCTTGCAGAGGAGCGGAGCGGCTTACCCGAGGAAGCAGCCTGTAACGTCAATGACTGGGAACTACACAACGCGTTTCTGTGCGCAAGGTCCGTGAGGCGCATGCGCGCTCCTTTTTCAAGTGTAAAGATAGGGGAAGGATAAGACGCTATTTATAGGAGCCATCTGCTGGCTGAAGACGCTCACAACTGATTGAGTAATCAGCGGTGGATATTGTGTACCCCAAACATTGATGTATACTCAGGAAAATTGCGATCTCTGTGTGTAAAAAATATGTGTATTACAAACAAGATGTGTTTGTTCCGGTCTGGTCTGTGGTGGTCTTTGGTTTGGTCTGTGCTGGTAGGTCACCAGGGAGGAGGCTGTAAGCGGGAAGCAGGGTTGGGACACCTGCGGACTCTGGCCCTAAGGTAAGAAAGCAGCTAATGGGGGTTCCTCTTTTCTTACTCCCTGGTAGAGGGGGCACCGGGGGTTTTGGTTTGATCCTCTGTACTATCCACAGACATGCAAGTCTGGTCTGGGGAATCTGACTGTGTGTGTGTATACCTTTTTTCCCTACTGGTAATGGGGATTAATTGGGTCTTCCTAGGTGGCTGGGGTGCCGGTCACAGGGTGATTGCACCCTGTCTCTCCTTGTAAAAGGCTCTTACCACCTTGTATCCTCACCCTGTAGGACAAAGGATGGGAACAAAAAGAGCAAAAGGAGAACCGCCTATGGGAGAGATGCCTGCAAGTACAGGTTATCTACTACCTGGACACCAACTCCAGTACTGCAACGCTCTATAAACGATTCCTATAGAGCATGAAAAAAAATGACAATCTTTTTCTTGGTTTTCACGAAGGTTCCTACTCTGCTGGAGCAGAAGCAGCTATCTTTGTGGGCACCGAGGCTCTAGTGGAGCCCTCCCTACATTTGGTCAAGCTCCATATCCTCGGTTGCTGGTTCAGCTCCTGATGTTTGCTGCTGATTGATATGGATGGATCATGGCTGCTGGCTTCACCAAAACTGCGTGGCTGCAGCAGGCCATGCTCGTTAATCCCTGCAGGTGTTGGCCTTCTGATTGCACACCTCAAGGCTTATATAGTTACCACTTCTTCCAAAGGTGTCAGCAGCTTTCATTTATCACTAGATTTGGTCTTATGAGCTGGGAGTCTTTGTCTGTCTCCCACCTGAATGTGGGCTATATAAATCAATTGGGTTGTACTGCAGCAGGATGGCTCCCCTGGGCGAACGACATAACTGTACGTCGGTTCGCCTTTTGACCACTAGGGGGCGCACCCGCTGCGCCATGCTGGAGCCAATGCGAGTGTCCACCGGGCACCCGCGATCGCTCATGACAGAGTGAGAACCGGGATCTGTGTGTGTGATCCCGGTTCTCTCGGGAGAGAGGAGAGAGATCGTGTGTTCATACTAAGTATGAACACAGATCTCTCTCCTCCCTTAGTCAGTCCCATCCCCCCACAGAACACACCTAGGGAACACAGTTAACCCCTTGATCGCCCCCTAGGATTAACCCCCTCCCTGCCAGTGACATTTATACAGTAATCAGCGCATTTTTATAGCACTGATCGCTGTATAATTGTCAATGGTCCCAAAAATGTGTCAAGTGTCCAATTTGCAGCAATATCGCAGTCCCGATTAAAAATCGCAGTCCCGATTAAAAATCGCAGATCACTGCCATTGCTATTAAAAATGCCATAAATTATCCCCTATTTTGTAGACACTTTAACTTTTGTGCAAGCCATTCAATATACGCTTATTGGGTTTTTTTTTTTTTTTAAACCAAAAATATGTAGAATACATATCGGCCTAAACTAAGGAAATTTTTTTTTTTTTTTTTTTTAATTGGGATATTTATTATAGCAAAAAGTAAGTTATTGTGTTTTTTTTTTAAATTGTCACTCTTTTGTTTATAGCGCAAAAAATAAAAACCGCAGAAGTGATCAAATAGCACCAAAAGAAAGCTTGAATTGTGGGGGAAAAAAATTAGTTTGGGTACAGCTTCGCACGACCACACAATTGTCAGAAAAGTGATGCAGTGCCGTATCGCAAAAAAATGTCCTGGTCATTGAGTAGCCAAATCTTCCGGGACTGAAGTGGTTAAATATGTAATTTTTAGGAGACTCATATTTGCTTCTGTTCCAACTAAATTATTGGGTTAGGTCTAGGACTATTGTTAGTCAACAGTATCTGCTATGCACTCCAGTTTGTGTGCTTAGACTTCTATCACCTGGAGCTCCCTGGGTTCCACCACTGGATAGATGTAGCCTAGTCTCTGGCTACCAATTCATATATTTATGACGTGATTTTTTATTTTTTTTTTCCACTTCAGCGAAAATTTTTCTGAGAGACGTATCAACTTTGAATATCAAAATTTATCGCCTCTCATTTTTCACATCATTGTGGCTTATTTCCGTCTTATCTTTAACCACTTAAGGACCGCCTCACGCCGATATACGTCGGCAAGGCGGCACGGGCAGGCAAAATCATGTAGATCTACGTGATCTGCCTCCCGCGGGTGGGGGGTCCAATCGGACCCCCCCCGGTGCCCGAGGCAGTCCTCTTTTGTCCCCCGGCGATCGGAAGTGAGGGGGAGGCCATCCATTCGTGGCCCCCCCCCTCGCGATCCCTGCCGGCCAATCAGAATCTTCCTTTGCTGCTGTATGCTAAACAGCAGCAAAGGAAATTATGTCATCTCTCCTCGGCTCGGTATTTTCCGTTCCGGCGCCGAGGAGAGAAGACATCTATGTGAGTGCACAAACACTACACACACAGTAGAACATGCCAGGCACACAAATCGCCCCCCAATCACCCCTCCCCCCTCCCTGTCACACTGACACCAAGCAGGATTTATTTTTATTTATTTATTTTTTCTGATTACTGCATGGTGTCAGTTTGTGACAGTTACTGTGTTAGGAAAGTTACTGTTAGCCCCCTGTAGGGTACCCCCCTAACCCCCCTAATAAAGTTTTAACCCTTTGATCACCCCCTGTCGCCAGTGTCGCCAAGCGATCATTTTTCTGATCGCTGTATTAGTGTCGCTGGTGACGCTAGTTAGGGACGTAAACATTTAGGTTCGCCGTCAGCGTTTTATAGCGACAGGGACCCCCATATACTATCTAATGTTTTAATCCCTTGATTGCCCCCTAGTTAACCCTTTCACCACTGATCACCGTATAAGTGTTACGGGTGATGCTGGTTAGTTTGTTTATTTTTTATAGTTTCAGGGCACCCGCCGTTTATTACTCAATAAAAGTTTAGCCGCCTGATCGCCCGGCAGTGATATGCGTCGCCCCAGGCAGCGTCAGATTAGCGCCAGTACCGCTAACACCCACGCACGCAGCATACGCCTCCCTTTAGTGGTATAGTATCTGAACGGATCAATATCTGATCTGATCAGATCTATACTAGCGTCCCCAGCAGTTTAGGGTTCCCAAAAACGCAGTGTTAGCGGGATCAGCCCAGATACCTGCTAGCACCTGCGTTTTGCCCCTCCGCCCGGCCCAGCCCAGCCCACCCAAGTGCAGTATCGATCGATCACTGTCACTTACAAAACACTAAACACATAACTGCAGCGTTCGCAGAGTCAGGCCTGATCCCTGCGATCGCTAACAGTTTTTTTGGTAGCGTTTTGGTGAACTGGCAAGCACCAGCGGCCTAGTACACCCCGGTCGTAGTCATATTCTTTCTCTCTATTGTTCTGCTCTTTTTTACTGTATTTTTACTGTATTCTATTCTGCAATGTTTTATTGTTATGTTTTATCATGGTTGTTTTTCAGGTATGCAATTTTTTATACTTTTACCGTTTACTGTGTTTTATTGTTAACCATTTTTTTGTCTTCAGGTACGCCATTCACGACTTTGAGTGGTTATACCAGAATGATGCCTGCAGGTTTAGGTATCATCTTGGTATCATTCTTTTCAGCCAGCGGTCGGCTTTCATGTAAAAGCAATCCTAGTGGCTAATTGGCCTCTAGACTGCTTTTACAAGCCGTGGGAGGGAATGCCCCCCCGTCTTCCGTGTTTTTCTCTGGCTCTCCTGTCTCAACAGGGAACCTGAGAATTCAGCCGGTGATTCAGCCAGCTGACCATAGAGCTGATCAAAGACCAGAGTGGCTCCCAACATCTCTATGGCCTAAGAAACCGGAAGCTACGAGCATTTCATGACTTAGATTTCGCCAGATGTAAACAGCGCCATTGGGAAATTGGGAAAGCATTTTATCACACCGATCTTGGTGTGGTCAGATGCTTTGAGGGCAGAGGAGAGATCTAGGGTCTAATAGACCCCAATTCTTTCAAAAAAGAGTACCTGTCATTAACTATTGCTATCCTAGGGGATATTTACATTCCCTGAGATAACAATAAAAATGACTAAAATAAAAAAAAAGGAAAGGAACAATTTAAAAATAAGATAAAAAAGAAAAAAAATAATAAAGAAAAAAAAAAAGCACCCCTGTCGCCCCCTGCTCTCACGCTAAGGCGAACGCAAGCGGCGGTCTGTCGTCAAACGTAAACAGCAATTGAACCATGCATGTGAGGTATCACCGCGAAGGTCAGATCGAGGGCAGTAATTTTAGCAGTAGACCTCCTCTGTAAATCTAAAGTGGTAACCTGTAAAGGCTTTTAAAGGCTTTTAAAAATGTATTTATTTTGTTGCCACTGCACGTTTGTGTGCAATTGTAAAGCATGTCATGTTTGGTATCCATGTACTCGGCCTAAGATCATCTTTTTTATTTCATCAAACATTTGGGCAATATAGTGTGTTTTAGTGCATTCAAATTTAAAAAAGTGTGTTTTTTTCCCCCAAAAAATGCGTTTGAAAAATCGCTGCGCAAATACTGTGTGAAAAAAAAAATGAAACACCCACCATTTTAATCTGTAGGGCATTTGCTTTAAAAAAATATATAATGTTTGGGGGTTCAAAGTAATTTTCTTGCAAAAAAAAATAATTTTTTCATGTAATCAAAAAGTGTCAGAAAGGGCTTTGTCTTCAAGTGGTTAGAAGAGTGGGTGATATGTGACATAAGCTTCTAAATGTTGTGCATAAAATGCCAGGACAGTTCAAAACCCCCCAAATGACCCCATTTTGGAAAGTAGACACTCCAAGCTATTTGCTGAGAGTCATGTCGAGTCCATGGAATATTTTATATTGTGACACAAGTTGCGGGAAAGAGACAAATTTTTTTTTTTTTTTTTGCACAAAGTTGTCACTAAATGATCTATTGCTCAAACATGCCATGGGAATATGTGAAATTACACCCCAAAATACATTCTGCTGCTTCTCCTGAGTACGGGGATACCACATGTGTGAGACTTTTCGAGAGCCTAGCCGCGTACGGGACCCCGAAAACCAAGCACCGCCTTCAGGCTTTCTAAGGGCGTAAATTTTTGATTTCACTCTTCACTGCCTATCACAGTTTCGGGGGCCATGGAATGCCCAGGTGGCACAAAACCCCCCCAAATGACCCCATTTTGGAAAGTAGACACCCCAAGCTATTTGCTGAGAGGTATAGTGAGTATTTTGCAGACCTCACTTTTTGTCACAAAGTTTTGAAAATTGAAAAAAAAAAAATGTTTTTTCTTGTCTTTCTTCATTTTCAAAAACAAATGAGAGCTGCAAAATACTCACCATGCCTCTCAGCAAATAGCTTGGGGTGTCTACTTTCCAAAATGGGGTCATTTGGGGGGGTTTTGTGCCACCTGGGCATTCCATGGCCTCCGAAACTGTGATAGGCAGTGAAGAGTGAAATCAAAAATTTACACCCTTAGAAATCCTGAATGCGGTGATTGGTTTTCGGGGCCCCGTACGCGGCTAGGCTCCCAAAAAGTCCCACACATGTGGTATCCCCATACTCAGGAGAAGCAGCTAAACATATTTTGGGGTGCAATTCCACATATTCCCATGGCCTGTGTGAGCAATATATCATTTAGTGACAACTTTGTGCAAAAAAAAAAAAAAAAAAAAAGTGTCACTTTCCCGCAACTTGTGTCAAAATATTAAATATTCCATGGACTCAACATGCCTCTCAGCAAATAGCTTGGGGTGTCTACTTTCCAAAATGGGGTCATTTGTGCCATCTGAGCATTTTATGGCCTTCAAAACTGTGATAGGTAGTGAGGAGTGAAATTAAAAATTTACGCCCTTAGAAATCCTGAAGGCAGTGATTGGTTTTCGGGGCCCCGTACGCGGCTAGGCTCCCAAAAAGTCCCACACATGTGGTATCCCCGCAATTCCACATAGGCCCATGGCCTGTGTGAACAATATATCATTTAGTGACAACTTTTTGTAAATATTTTTTTTTTGGCATTCAATCACTTGGGACAAAAAATAAATATTCAATGAGTTCAACATGCCTCTCAGCAATTTCCTTGGGGTGTCTACTTTCCAAAATGGGGTCATTTGGGGGGGTTTTGTACTGCCCTGCCATTTTAGCACCTCAAGAAATGACATAGGCAATCATAAACTAAAAGCTGTGTAAATTCCAGAAAATGTTTGTAGACGCTATAACTTTTGCGCAAACCAATAAATATACGCTTATTGACATTTTTTTTCACTAAAGACATGTGGCCAAATACATTTTGGCCTAAATGTATGACTAAAATTGAGTTTATTGGATTTTTTTTATAACAAAAAGTAGAAAATATCATTTTTTTTCAAAATTTTCGGTCTTTTTCCGTTTATAGCGCAAAAAATAAAAAACGCAGAGGTGATCAAATACCATCAAAAGAAAGCTCTATTTGTGGGAAGAAAAGTACGCACATTTCGTTTGGGTACAGCATTGCATGACCGCGCAATTAGCAGTTAAAGCGACGCAGTGCCAAATTGGAAAAAGACCTCTGGTCCTTAGGCAGCATAATGGTCCGGGGCTGAAGTGGTTAATAGTTTTCCAATCATATTTCTTTATTTATCTGATAAAAAAAAAACAAAAAAAACTTTAAAGTATGTGACTACCACTATACCTTTATTCCTTAATCCCTCTATAAGTTATCCCCCCCTTTCCCCCTCCCCTCTTTTATGTCTGGTTTACTCCTTTTTATATTCCATATTATTTTAGCTCTGTACCTGTTGCTTCCTTCATCTTGTCTAAATATGTATCCGAGGTTTTATAAATTTTCCATCCCTCCCAGAGACTATTGCGCTTATTATCTCCTTTTTCTCTGCTTCTCAGCAGATCCATTTTACAATAATCTATTTTCTCAAACGATTCTCTAATATCTGGTTTTCCACTTTTTAGCCAATATCTTGGGATCAGACCCTTAGCGGCGTTCAGAAGACTCTGGACCATTGATCTCATATATTGTTTCCTTGATTTTTTATAGTCATGAAACAGGCAGGTCCATATGTTTTGTTCTTTTCTTTCACCAGTTATTTCCCCTATGTTTTTTAGTACTTCGTGCCAGTAATCTGCTATTATTGGGCATCCCCACCATAGATGTGTCATCGTTGCTTTTTGACCACATTTTCTCCAACACAGAGGTGTTTTTTCTTGCTGGTATCTATGGGTTCTCACTGGTGTCAAATACCATCTTGCTACCAATTTGTAATTCATTTCAATGGTCTTCATATCCCAGGCATTATTGTATCCCATTTCTATCATTTTTTCCACTCTCTGGTCTTCAAATTTTAAATTCATTTCTCTCTCCCATTGTTTTATGTACTCAGGTCTTTCTTGTCCATCCAGATCAGCTAATATTCCATATATTCTTGATATTCCATTTTTCAGTGGTGTTTTATTGAAACAGAGCTTTTCCAAAGAATTTAATTTCTCTTCTTCTCTAAGTGGATGTGGTATTGTGTTTACTAAGTGTCTTAATTGGCAATAATTCCATTCACTCATCTTCCACCCGTTGATTTCTTCTAGTTCCAATCGTGTTTTGATCCTACCATTTATAGTGATATCTTTCAATTGTGGATTTCTTATTCCTCGACCTGCAAATATTTCCTTCCCAAAAATTTGTTCCTGTGAGTGCTAATAGCGGTGAATTGTGTCTCCATTCCATAGGTGTGCGCAGCCTATTGTATTAGGGTGTGCACCTCAAAGCTCCAACACATATGCCTTTGTGACATATTAACCAACCTCTTCCCCACTAGGGATGAGCCGAACATCCCCCCGTTCGGTTCGCACTAGAACCTGCGAACGGACCGAAAGTTCGCACGAACATTAGAACCCCATTGACGTCTATGGGACTCGAAGGTTCGAAATCAAAAGTGCTCATTTTAAAGGCTAATTTGCATGGTATTGTCCTAAAAAGGGTTTGGGGACCCGGGTCCTACCCCAGGGGACATGTATCAATGCAAAAAAAACTTTTAAAAACGTCCGTTTTTTCGGGAGCAGTGATTTTAACCACTTCCCGCCCGCCCTATAGCTGATTGACGTCCGCAAAGTGGTTCTGTTATCCTGACTGGACGTCATATGACGTCCAGCAGGATAACATGCCGCAGCGCGCCCCCGGGGGCGCGCATCGCGGCGATCAGTGGAGCAGTGTGTCAGTCTGACACACCGCTACACTGATCTTGGTAAAAAGCCTCCGGCGGAGGCTCTTTACCACGTGATCAGCCGTGTCCAATCACGGCTGATCACGCTGTCAATAGGAAGAGCCGTTGATCGGCTCTTCCTCACTCACGTCTGACAGACGCAAGTAGAGGAGAGCCGATCGGCGGCTCTCCTGGCAGGGGGGGTCTGCGCTGATTGTTTATCAGCGCAGCCCCCCCCTCAGATCACCCCACTGGACTACCAGGGATGCCACTAGGACCACCAGGGAAGGGGCAACGTGGATGGCCAGGTATGTACCCCATGGCCATCCACATGTGCCCAATCTGTGCCAATCAGTGCCCACAAATGGGCACTGATTGGCACTATTATGTCAATGATCTGCCCAGCAATGCCCAGATCTGCCCAGCAATGCTTTATCAGTGCCACCTGTCATTGCCCATCTGTGCCACCTGTCATTGCCCATCGGTACCACCTGTCAGTGCCCACCTATCAGTGCCACACATAAGTACCCATCAGTGCCACCCATATATACCAATCAATGCCACCTACGAGTGCCCATCAGTGCCGCCTATGTGTGCCCATCGGTGCCACCTATGAGTGCCCATCAGTGCCGCATACCAGTTCCACCTATCAGTGCCACCTATCAGTGCCCATCAGTGCCGCCTATCAGTGCCCATCATCAGTGCCCGTTAGTGCCACCTCATCAGTGCCACCTCATTGGTGCCACCTCATCGGTGCCCATCAGTGCCGCCGTATCAGTGCCCATCAGTGCCACCGTATCAGTGCCCATTATTGAAGGAGAAAGCGTACTTATTTACAAAAAAATTTAACAGAAACAAAGAAAAACGTGTTTTTCCCCTTTCATCTTTCAGGACAGCCACCATGAGAGATAGTCTCCTCCTCTTCCTCTAGGAAACACTGCGCCAGCCTATAAATTCTCACTTCCCCCTGCCAGCCCTCAGTATTAGTGTTTCCTCCGGTGGGGAGACACTGTGCAAGGAACCGGGCCATTCAGTCAGGGGAACTGTGGCTGTTATTTGTTTTTTGAGCCTGTAATGGGAGCAGGGGCTTCCTAAAGGGCATGGGGGGGACTTACCCCTCGTTCGGTTGCCACCACTTCCTAGCTGAGCGCAGCTTCAGGCTGTGGGGGTTCCCTATCGCGGCTACAGGGCTGCAGCAGGCTGGCGTCCGCCCTTCCTGTATACTTTACAGGCCGCTCTTTTTTGGAACTAGGCGGGCCGGACGACGGGCGACGTCATTTCCGGCGGAAGGGCGAGGGCTTGCCTTTGACCCGCGGCTTCCGGTTCCGGGTCGCGGGGCTGATAGGGAAGCCAGGCACAGGCTGGAGACGAGTCTGGGACGCGCACAGGCAGCGTAGGACTCGGTAGTAGCAACCACCTGCAAGTCATGTCGGAAGCGGATGCTCAGCCAACGGACACTACCTCCAGCCTTCCTAAGGTAAGAGTGCCTTGGGGAAAAGTACTCTTTACCTAGGATTGTCCCTCCATGTATGGTTCCTGTCATGGGGGGGGCAGATACCCTGGGTGGTCAGGGGAGGGAGGCTCAGATCCCCATAGATTAAGGAGGGTCTAGTGCACTCCCAGGGTTGTATCCTTGTTTTTAAAAAAAAAAAAAAAAAAAAAAGTGACAGAATGTTTGTTTTTTCCTTTCATGTATTTCAGAAAGCTACAGAAAAGTCTAAGTCTACCCATAGCTCTAAGAGGAGGTGTGCCTCTTGCAGGGACACATTAGGGGAGGCATGGACAAAGGTCTTGTGTAGGGAGTGCATAGACTCCCTTGTTAAGGAGAGGGACTCTGAACAGGAGTCAGGACTTGCAGCCTCAGTTAAGGAGCTCTCGTCCACCTTTTCTTCATTTAAAGCCTTATTTGAAAGGTTTCAACCTCCCATTAGTCCAGCTCCCCAGGATACAACCCCGCCTTAGGCGCAGGGCTCTGCTCCTGCCCAACCTGCTACTTCAGTTAGGGCAGAGGAAGCTCCAGGGCCTTCCGGAGTGGAACTAAGACAGCCAGATAGTTCCTCCTCCGATTCCCAGGATGGTTCAGAGGGGGAGGACCAGGACGGGGAGTCCAGGAGATCCTCCAGATATAAATTATCCCTAGAGGAGGTAGAGGACCTCTTAGGGGCTATTTATACAACCCTCGGTATTCAGGAGGACAGGAAACCCCTGACCCTTCATGACCAGATGTACAGAGGCTTGGGGGAACAAAGGAGAAAGGTTTTTCCAGTTCACAAAGTACTGGTTGAAACTATCAAAAAGGAGTGGCAGGATCCCGAAAGGAAACCCTTTTTTTCTAGATCCTTAAAAAGGAGATTTCCGTTTTCGGATGATCCTACATCTATCTGGAATAAAAATCCCAAGTTAGATGCTGCTTTCTCCCAGGTTTCCAGACACACAGACCTGGCATTTGAGGACATGGGGGCCCTGGTGGATGTCTTGGATAAGAGAATAGACTCTCTCCTTAAAAAAACGTGGGATTCAACGGTTGGTAACTTGAAACCTGAGTTGGCTGTCACAGTAGTGGCTCGCAATCTGGAGCACTGGCTCTCTAAGATTCAAGAGCATATTGAGGCTGGAACGGCAAAAGAAACCATTCTGTCTTCTTTCCCTACGATTCTGCGGGGTATCGCCTACATAGCTGATGCCTCGGCAGAATCAGTACGTATGTCGGCCAGATCAGCGGCTCTGGCCAATTCGGCCAGGAGAGCCCTCTGGCTAAAAACTTGGCCGGGCGATAGCGCCTCCAAAGTCAAATTGTGCGGCATACCGTTAACGGGAGACCTTCTCTTCGGCCCAGGCTTAGAGACTGTCTTGGACCGCACAGCCGACAGGAAGAAATCCTTCCCGGTTAAGCGGAAAACCCCTGCACCTACAAAGAAGGGGTTTCGTCCGCAAAAGCGTAAAGAGACTCCAAAGCCGGAAGGGCAAAGGAAGTTTTGGGGTCAGAAAGGCAAGGGCAGAGGAGGGGCGATTTTTCGCCCTCCTGAACAGCCCCGTAAAAGTCAATGACTCCCCAACCATGGTGGGGGGAAGACTGGGGGCCTTCCTCCCACAGTGGGAGGCAATATCCCCCAATCGCTTTATCCTAGGGATTATAAGAAAGGGGTACCATATCGATTTCACAAATCCTCCTCCACGGAGATTTTTGGTCACGCACCTACCCAGGTGTACGGCAAAAGCCGAGGCTCTGTTGGAAGCATTAAGAGATCTGGTAGATCAGAATGTGGTTCTCAGAGTTCCAAAAGCCGAGGAGGGAGAGGGGTTTTATTCACACATCTTCGTAGTGAAGAAACCCACAGGGAAATTCAGACTGATTCTGAATCTAAAGCCCCTGAACAGGTCAGTGACATACAGGAGATTCCGTATGGAAACAATCTTCACAGTCAGAACACTGTTGCCCCGCAACTGCTTTATGGTATCTCTGGACCTAAAGGACGCGTATCTACATGTTCCCATAACAGAAGCCTCGCAGAGGTTTCTCCGGCTAGCAGTAGATCTAGGTGGAACAACGGTACATCTACAGTTTCAGGCGCTGCCTTTCGGGCTATCCTCCTCGCCCCGCATCTTCACCAAGGTCTTGGCGGAGGTGATGGCCTTTCTTCGGCTCCAGGGAATATCAGTGATAGCATACCTGGACGACCTGCTCCTGTTTGCAGCATGTCCACTGCAGTTAGTCAGGGATCTGGAACTTACAAAAAGAGTTCTTACAGGTCTAGGGTGGCTAATGAACTTGGAGAAATCCAGTTTGATTCCCTCCCAGCGCATTACCTACTTGGGTTACCAGTTGGACTCAACACTACTGAGAGTGTTTCTTCCAACAGAAAAAATACTAAAACTGGACAGGGCAGTGGCTGGTCTCCAGTGCAGCAGTCGGGTCTCCATAAGAGTTCTGATGTCGGCCCTGGGACTTTTGACCGCTACCCTCCCAGCAGTGCAATGGGCAGGTCTGCACTTTCGTCCCTTACAGTCCTTTGTCCTAAGGGTGTGGGATCACAGCCAGAGAAATCTGGATGCCTTGGTTCAGGTCCCACCCCAAGTAAAGAGATCCCTCTGGTGGTGGAGGAGGGTCTCAAACTTGTCGCAGGGTCGTCTGTGGTTCATCCCAGTCTCTCAGGTGGTAACCACAGACGCAAGCGGTAGAGGTTGGGGGGCGCATCTGGGTTCCCTTGTAGCACAGGACACCTGGGAGGGAGACGAACTCAGAATGTCGTCCAATTGGAAGGAGCTGAAAGCAATCGGGTTAGCACTCAGGTTCTTCAAAAAGGAGCTACAGGGCCACCATGTTCAGGTGCAGTCGGACAACTCGTCCGCCGTAGCTTATGTAAACAAACAGGGAGGCACGAAAAGCGGAATCCTGTTGGCATTGGCATCAGACATTCTGAGCTGGGCCGAGACTCACACTCTCTCACTCTCAGCAGTCTACCTGAGAGGAGAAAAGAATGTGATAGCAGACTTTCTCAGCCGAACCAAACTGAGAGAGGGCGATTGGATCCTCAACCAGGAGGTTTTCAATCTCATCTCAGAAAAGTGGGGTCCTCCAGAGGTAGATCTGTTCGCGTCAAGAAGCAGCGCGAAAGCCCCTTGTTTTTTCTCCCTAAACAGAGGGGAGGGAGCGCGAGGGGTCGACGCATTGATTCAGGACTGGCATTTCAGAATCTGCTATGCCTTCCCGCCCCCAGCGTTATTACCAGCAGTTCTCAGGAAGTTCCAGATGGAAAACACGTCCCTGATTCTGGTAGCACCACATTGGCCAAAGAGGGCTTGGTTCTCAGTACTCAAGCAGCTAGCGGTCGAACCTCCCTTATTCCTGCCACCTCGAGAGGATCTCCTCTCACAGGGCCCAGTCCTCTGTCCACAGGTTCACCAATGGCAGTTAGCGGCCTGGCTACTGAGGAGGGTATGCTAAGAGCTAGGGGGTTTTCTGAGAAATTAATCTCCACCCTCCTCAATAGCAGGAAGAAGGAAACACGCCAGATTTATAAAAAAGTCTGGGTACGTTTCAATGAATGGTGTGCAGAAGGCTCCTTTGCGGTACATAGTCCCACAGCTGTGTTGGAATTCCTTCAGTGCGGGGCAGACAGGGGTTTATCCATAAGTACCCTTAAGGGTCATGTGTCAGCACTCAGTGCTTATTTAGAAAAACATCTGGCCACCAACCCTTGGGTGGTCAGATTCTTTAGGGCTCTGTCTAGACAAAGACCGGTTCAGGGCCCTCCCTTTCCCAGGTGGGACCTATCGTTAGTTTTGCAGGGCCTGACGGGAATCCCCTTTGAACCTTTAAAAGAATGTCTACTAAAGGATCTTACGTTAAAAACAGTTTTTTTGGTAGCAGTGACAACTGCCAGGAGAGTCAGTGAGATTGAGGCCTTATCTGTCAGACCTCCTTTTTGCGTTATTTTTCCAGATCGGATCATCTTTAAGACCGATCCAGCATTTTTACCTAAGGTTGCTTCTGGTTTCCACAGAAGTCAGGAGGTAGTTTTACCCTCATTTTGTCCCAACCCCTCGGGGGAAAGGGAATTATTTTCATTCCTTGGATGTAAGGAGATGTATCCTTCAGTACCTAGAGCTGACCAAGAGGTTTAGAAAGTCAGACTCTTTATTTGTTTTGTTTTCTGGGGCCAGAAAGGGATGCAAAGCGTCTCGACGCACGATTGCCAGATGGCTCAGAGTAGCCATTGGCCAGGCCTATACATTGGCAGGGAAGGAAATCCCATTGGGTATAAGAGCACACTCTACTAGAGCTATGGCAGCTTCGCAGGCAGAAAGGGCTGGAGCAACGCCAGAGCAAATATGCAGGGCTGCAACATGGTCCAGCTACTCCACTTTCGTAAAACACTACAGAGTGGACCTGGTGTCGGCTAGTGAGCAAGCCTTTGGGCGAAAGGTATTGCAAGCTGTAGTCCCACCCTAAACTGGTAAGTGCTCACTTATCCTCTCATGGTGGCTGTCCTGAAAGACGAAAGGGGAAAATTAAAGTTACGTACCGGTAACGTCTTTTCCAGTAGTCTTTCAGGACAGCCCTAGTTACCCACCCGAAATTTTTGGGGGGTCTTATAAAAGACCAGAACGCAGCATGATAATGATATGGAATAGTATGTTATTAATGTGTTCTTGTGTCTCCCCAGCTGACCGGAGGTAATCTCGGAATATACTGAGGGCTGGCAGGGGGAAGTGAGAATTTATGGTCTGGCGCAGTGTCTCCTAGAGGAAGAGGAGGAGACTATCTCTCATGGTGGCTGTCCTGAAAGACTACTGGAAAAGACGTTACCGGTACGTAACTTTAATTTTTTTTCGAAATTTTCGGTCTTTTTTTATTTGTTGCGCAAAAAACAAAAACCGCAGAGGTGATCAAATACCACCAAAAGAAAGCTCTATTTGTGGGAACAAAATGATAAAAAATTTGTTTGGGTACAGTGTAGCATGATCGCGCAATTGTCATTCAAATTGCAACAGCGCTGAAAGGTGAAAATTGGGCTGGGCGGGAAGGTGTCTAAGTGCCTGGTATTGAAGTGGTTAATGATGCTTAAAGTAAAAAAAAAAAGTGAAATATTCCTTTAAATATTGTACCTGGGGGGTGTCTATAGTATGCCTGCAAAGTGGCGCGTGTTTCCCGTGTTTGGAACAGTCCCTGCACCAAATGTCATTTTTTAAGGAAAAAATCTCATTTAAAACAGCTTGCGGGTTTAATGTAATGTCGGGTCCTGGCAATATGGATGAAAATCAGTGAGACAAACACCATGGGTACCCCACAGTCCATTACCAGGCCTTTTGGGTCTTGTGTGGATATTAAGGGGAACCCCGCACCCAAATTAAAATAAGGAAAGGTGTGGGGCCACCAGGCTCTATATACTCTGAACAGCAGTATACAGGCGGTGCAAACAAGACAAAGAGGTAGGTTTGTTGTTAAGTAGAATCTGTTTGTCATTTTGAATGGGTACATTTTTACCGTGTTTAGCTCCAGCCAAAAAATCTTTTTTAAGCTTTTTGGAAAACATAGGGAAGGGTTATCACCCCTGTGACATTTGTTTTGCTGTCTTTCCTCCTCTTTAGAAGATTTCACCTCACTTTTTGTCCCAATGACAAATGCTTTTTGAGAATTTGGTTTTTTTTTGTGGAACAAGGATTGGAAAGCATCAGTGGAAAGGAGAAATGTTTTTCCCATATTAACTCTTGCAGGAGAGAATTTCCCTTCCTAGGGGTAGATTTCATCTCACTTCCTGTTGTCTCCTTCCGTTTGCAAGTAGGAGTCGTTTGTAAGTTAGATGTTTGAAAGTAGGGGCCTGCCCTATATGCTCAGCAAAAATTTGGGCCTTAGTTGTTGTTGTGGCCACAACACTGTAAGCCCTCACAGGGCCCTGCTGTGAAATATTAGATCAAGAATTGTAATTACATGCCCCTGTTGAACAGGGGCAGAAAAACTGGGCCTTTGGTGGTGGTGGTGGTGCTGGTGCCACAACACTGCAACCCCTCACAGACACTCTAGTTGGAATGCAGGAACGAGCCCTGCTGCAAAGTATTGCATCAAAAATTGTAATTACACGCCCCTGTTAAACAGGGGCAGAAAAATTGGGCCTTAGGCACTGGTGGTGGTGCCCAGAACCAAAAATGTTCTTACAAGCTATCAGCGTGATGATTGAGGAGGAAGAGGATAATTACTCAGGGATAGTCACTCAGCATCAGCATAGGCAGTCTTTGAAGGGATCTGAGATTTCAAAAAAAATTATTCGGTTACATCAGCATCAGGTGCTTGGTAGCTGGTGGTGATCCAAGACTGATTCATTTTTATGAAGGTCAGTCGATCGACCGAGTCGGTGGACAGATGCACCCTGTGATCGGTTACCACACCTCCAGCAGCACTGAATGTGCGTTCCGAAAGAACGCTGGATGCAGGACAGGCCAGTAGCTCAATTGCATTGATTTTCGGTGGGAAAGGTGTCCAAGTCTGATCTTGCCCCTAGGTATTCCTGCACCATGTAAAACAGACACTGGCGATGGTTGCTGGAACCGATCATACCTTGGGGCTGCGGACCAAAAAATTGTCTGAACGCATCGGTTAGACGGCCAACTTCTCCACCGCTCCTTCTTTGACTGACCGAAGCCTCAGCAACACGTTGTTCAGAAACAGGAGTTTGTAACCTCCCAGTCTCTGGGAACGCGTTGCACAGACCTTTCTGCAAGGCCTCCCGAAGGTGTTTCATCCTCTGCTCCCTCTGCGATGGCAAGATAAGGTCCGCAACCTTACCCTTGTAACGTGGATCAAGGAGGGTTGCCAGCCAGTATTGGTCCTTCTCCTTGATACCACGAATACGAGGATCTTTACGCAGGCTTTTCAGGATCAGGGAGGCCATGCAGCATAGGTTTGCTGAGGCATTCGGTCCGGAGTCCTCTGGGTCACTAAGGACGACATGGTCCGCAGCCACCTCCTCCCAGCCACGTACAAGTCCATGTGTTTCTTGGGACTGATCCCTTAAAGACTGCTGCTGATGCTGAGTGCCAGGCTCCACCTCCATACTGACACAATCTTCCTCCTCCTCCTCCTCCTCCTCTTCCTGTGTGATCAGCGGGCACGCAGGAACACTGTCTGGATAAAGGGGGCCTTGAGAGCTAAGGAAGTCCTCCTCTTCCTGCCTCTGTTCTGCCTCAAGTGCCCTGTCCATTATTCCACGCAGCGTGTGCTCCAACAGGTGGACAAGGGGGACAGTGTCACTGATGCATGCACTGTCACTGCTCACCATCCTCGTGGCCTCCTCAAATGGTGACAGGACAGTGCATGCATCCCTGCATAATGGCCCACTGGCATGGGAAAAAAAAAACAAGCTCCCCTGACCTTGTCCTGGTGCCATAGTTGCACAGGTACTCATTGATGGCCCCCTGCTGCGTGTGCAGCCGCTGCAGCATGGCCAACGTTGAGTTCCACCTGGTGGGCATGTCACAGATTAGGCGGTTCTTGGGCAGGTTAAACTCCTTTTGGAGGTCCGTCAGCCGAGCACTGGCATTATATGACCGGCGGAAATGCACACAGACTTTCCTGGCCTGCCTCAGGACATCCTGTAAGCCCGGGTACC
Source organism: Lithobates clamitans (assembly GCA_037952925.1). Taxonomy (NCBI): domain Eukaryota; kingdom Metazoa; phylum Chordata; class Amphibia; order Anura; family Ranidae; genus Lithobates; species Lithobates clamitans. Next base: position 337,712 of record JBBGZY010000518.1, on the reverse strand, counting down.
TGCCCAAGAACCGCTGCACCACCAAGTTAAGGACGTGAGCCAAACAGGGCACATGGGTCATTTGTCCCTGTCGGAGGGCAGAGAGGAGGTTGGTGCCATTGTCGCAAACCACCATTCCTGCCTTAAGTTGGCGTGGCGTCAACCACCTCTGAACCTGCCCCTGCAGAGCTGACAGAACCTCTGCCCCAGTGTGGCTCCTGTCCCCCAAGCACACCAGCTTAAGCACCGCATGGTATCTTTTGGCCTGCGTACTTGCGTAGCCCCTTGAACGGCTACGGAGCACCGCTGGTTCCGAGGACAAAGCACAGGAAGAGGCCATGGAGGAAGGAGAAGAGGAGGGGGTGGAGGAGAGAGGTGTGTCACAATCATTAGCATTTTGGAGGCGTGGTGGCGGAACAACCTCCAACACTACTGCACCTTGTCCTGCATCCTTCCCAGTTGCCAGCAGAGTCACCCAATGCGCCGTGAAACTTAGGTAACATCCCTGTCCATACCTGCTGGACCATGAGTCAGCGGTAATATGCACCTTACCGCTGACTGCCCTGTCCAGCGAGGCATGGACATTGCCTTCCACATGCCGGTAGAGAGCCGGAATCGCCTTCCTTGAGAAAAAGTGGCGTTTGGGTACCTGCCACTGAGGAACCGCACATTCCACAAACTCACAGAAGGGGGCAGAGTTTACCAACTGAAAAGGCAGCAGTTGAAGTGCTAGCAATTTTGCCAAGCTAGCATTCAACCGCTGGGCATGTGGATGGCTGGGAGCAAACTTCTTTCGGCGGTGCAGCAGCTGGGGCAGGGAAATTTGCCTGGTACAATCTGACATCGGTGTACCAAAAGCAGATTGCCCACAAGTACTTGGCTGTGACACACCTAATTCTACACCTTCATTCCTCTCAGTGCAGATCTCAGAGAGGACTGAAGGTCTAGTGGGGTTGGAAATCTCAGCTGATGAGGAGCAAGGAGAGGTCCTCTTTGTTCTTTGTTGTGGGTCTTTTAGATACGCTTGCCAACAAACTGCATGGCAGGTCAACATATGTCTGGTCAAGCATGTGGTACCCAAGCGGGAGATGTTTTGGCCACGCGAGATACGCTTGAGACATATGTTGCAAATAGCAGCGGTGCGATCTGATGCACTCATCTCAAAAAAGGCCCACACCAAAGAACTTTTTGAATAACGCGCAGAGACTGCAGTGCCCTGCACATGTGGAGCTTTGGGGTGTGATGCAGTCAATGTGCTGCCTTTAGGCTGGCCCCTGGAGGGCATCCTGCCTCGTTGGTGATGTGCCGCCTCCTCCTCCTCCTCTCTCCTATCAGGCACCTACGTTGAGTCAGTGACCTCATCATCCCCTCCCTCCTCATCACTGGAGCAAACCTGGCAGTATGCTGCAGCAGGGGGAGTATGACTGCCAGATTGCTGTCCTTCTTGGGCACCCCCTCTGTCCGTGCTCATGTTACTGCCTTCATCGAGCTCAGTATCATCATCAGAGCCTTCCAAACGCTGGGCATCCTCCTGGAGCATGTACCCAACACTGTGGTCAAACAGTTCGAGGGACTCCTCAGGAGGACATGGTGGGGCTAGGGAAGGAGTCACTTATGACATTGAGCTGAGGGAAGAGACCGCTGCTTTGCCAGACAAAGTACCCTGGGCATGGGTGAGAGAGGATGAGGAGGATGAGGACGGCTTGGTCATCCACTCGACCAAGTCTTCCGCATGTTGCGTCTCAACACGGCCAGCTGCTGAAAAAAAGGCCAAGCATGTCCCACGGCCACGTGCTGATGAGGATGCACCGTCTCCACGACCAGCACTAGACACAGAGCCTGCTTCCCCTCTCTTATTGGCTTGTGACTGTCTGCCTCTCCTTCTTGGCCTTCCAGACATACTAATGGCCTGTAGCTGCTCTAAGCTGAGATATATATATATATATATGTGTGTGTATAATATATATATATATATATATATATATATATATATATATATATATATATATGTGTGTGTGTGTGTATATATATATTTATTGATGCTGCAGCTAGCAAAATCAACTGCCTGCCTGTAGTATGAGAACACCACCAACCTTCTACAGGTAGCTTTAGCTGAACACTGTGAGCAGGACGCACCCCACTAGCTTGTAGGTTTAGCTGAACACTGTGAGGTGGACGCACCCCACTAACTTGTAGGTTTAGCTGAACACTGTGAGCAGGACGCACCCCACTAACTTGTAGTTTTAGCTGAACACTGTGAGCAGGACGCACTGCACTAACTGTAAATAGTCTAGCTGCCTGACTGTGGTACTAATAGGATCAAAAGAACACCAGCAATTTTCTTCAGGTAGCTTTATATACTGTAACAGGACAAGCCTGCCTGTCAGTAAGAAGATAACAGGAATGGATCTAGCTGAACACTGTGAGCAGGACGCACCCCACTAGCTTGTAGGTTTAGCTGAACACTGTGAGGTGGACGCACCCCACTAACTTGTAGGTTTAGCTAAACACTGTGAGCAGGACGCACCCCACTAACTTGTAGGTTTAGCAGAACACTGTGAGCAGGACGCACTGCACTAACTGTAAATAGTCTAGCTGCCTGACTGTGGTACTAATAGGATCAAAAGAACACCAGCAATTTTCTTCAGGTAGCTTTATATACTGTAACAAGACAAGCCTGTCTGTCAGTACGAAGATAACAGGAACGGATCTAGCTGAACACTGTGAGCAGGACGCACTGCACTAACTGTAAATAGTCTAGCTGCCTGACTGTGGTACTAATAGGACCAAAAGAACACCAGCAATTTTCTTCAGGTAGCTTTATATACTGTAACAAGACAAGCCTGCCTGTCAGTACGAAGATAACAGGAACGGATCTAGCTGAGCACTGTGAGCAGGACGCACTGCACTAACTGTAGTCTAGCTGCCTGACTGTGGTACTAATAGGATCAAAAGAACACCAGTAGTTTTCTTCAGGTAGCTGTAAATACTGTAACAAGACAAGCCTGCCTGTCAGTAAGAAGATAACAGGAACGGATCTAGCTGGACACTGTGAGCAGGACGCACCCCACTAGCTTTTAGATTTAGCTGAACACTGTGAGGTGGACGCACCCCACTAACTTGTAGGTTTAGCTGAACACTGTGAGCAGGACGCACTGCACTAACTGTAAATAGTCTAGCTGCCTGACTGTGGTACTAATAGGATCAAAAGAACACCAGCAATTTTCTTCAGGTAGCTTTATATACTGTAACAAGACAAGCCTGCCTGTCAGTAAGAAGATAACAGGAACGGATCTAGCTGAACACTGTGAGCAGGACGCACCCCACTAGCTTGTAGGTTTAGCTGAACACTGTGAGGTGGACGCACCCCACTAACTTGTAGGTTTAGCTAAACACTGTGAGCAGGACGCACCCCACTAACTTGTAGGTTTAGCAGAACACTGTGAGCAGTACGCACTGCATTAACTGTAAATAGTCTAGCTGCCTGACTGTGGTACTAATAGGATCAAAAGAACACCAGCAATTTTCTTCAGGTAGCTTTATATACTGTAACAAGACAAGCCTGCCTGTCAGTACGAAGATAACAGGAACGGATCTAGCTGAACACTGTGAGCAGGACGCACTGCACTAACTGTAAATAGTCTAGCTGCCTGACTGTGGTACTAATAGGACCAAAAGAACACCAGCAATTTTCTTCAGGTAGCTTTATATACTGTAACAAGACAAGCCTGCCTGTCAGTACGAAGATAACAGGAACGGATCTAGCTGAACACTGTGAGCAGGACGCACTGCACTAACTGTAGTCTAGCTGCCTGACTGTGGTACTAATAGGATCAAAAGAACACCAGTAGTTTTCTTCAGGTAGCTGTAAATACTGTAACAAGACAAGCCTGCCTGTCAGTAAGAAGATAACAGGAACGGATCTAGCTAAACACTGTGAGCAGGACGCACTGCACTAACTGTAAATAGTCTAGCTGCCTGACTGTGATACTAATAGGATCAAAAGAACACCAGTAATTTTCTTCAGGTAGCTGTAAATACTGTAACAAGACAAGCCTGCCTGTCAGTAGGAAGATAACAGGAACGGATCTAGCTAAACTGAATACAGTGTATATATATATATATGCAACACCTGGGATGCATATATATACACAATACACTGTAAGTGCAGCTAACTGACTGACTGTTCTGCCTAATCTAACTAACTCAAATGAAATGACACTGTCTCTCTCTCTCTCTCTCTCTCAGCACACCGGAACACACTGCACAGGGCCGCCGTGTACTAAATCCCCTGAGCCATAATTGGCCAAAGCCTCCTTGACTTTGGCCAATTACGGCTCTCTGTTCAGGCTGCGCTGTGATTGGCCAAGCATGCGGGTCATAGTGCATGCTTGGCCAATCATCAGCCAGCAATGCACTGCGATGCCGCAGTGAATTATGGGCCATGACGCGCCACACGAATTTGGCGCGAACGGCCCATATCGTTCGCAATTCGGCGAACGACCGAACAGCCGATGTTCGAGTCGAACATGGGTTCGACTCGAACACGAAGCTCATCCCTATTCCCCACTCGTCATCCTAAAACAATGGGGGGGAGCAAGTGAGCACCCAGGGAGACCTGGGTACCAATCCCCTGTATTTTCTTCCCGTGGCAGCTGAATATTGGCGAGAGGAAGAGGAGGAGAAGCCTACCTTCAGCTGCTACAGAAGAAAATTCAGATCGGTCCCTTAATTTCCACTCCAGCCGCCTATCCTGTCCAGGTTCTGTGGGTCGGCAAGTAAGGATCGTGGCTTACCTGTCATCTGCCCATAATTGATGGGTTGCCAACTCCAGGATTAGGGTGTGCCCAGGCACACCTGGCACACCCCTTGCACACGCCTATGCTCCATTCATTCTTCAAGTGTACTATGTCCCAAATTTTGAAAACATTTTTAGTTATTTAGTGAGTTTCCGTGTCCATTAATCTGAACTTTCGTGGTATCCATATATTTTTGTGCAGTGTAGTTTTACTTATTGTGTGTTCCATTTCTACCCACTTTTTTCACTATTTTCATTTGTCCACTCAAACATCCCTGTCAAAACTATTGCTTTGTAGTACCTACTTATGTCTGGAGTAGCTAATCCTCCGTGCTCCCTTTTCCTTGTGATCTGTGTATATTTAATTCTTGTTTTTTTTATTGAACCAGATATATTTTAACAATATTGTTTTGAAAAAACTCTGTGGAATCGTTACTGGCAACATCTGGATTTTGTAAATTATTTTTGGAAGGACCATCATTTTAAACATATTTACTCTTCCAATCCATGAAAGTGGTTGTGTACTTAGTTTTTTTATTTCTTCTTTAACCTCATTAATTAATGGGATATAATTTGCCTGATAGATTTTTTTCAACCCTTGGGGTTAATTTGATTCCAAGATATTTTAGTTCTTTTACCCTTGTAAATGGAAATTCTTTTTGTAGAGACTGGACTTCTTTTTTCCCAATCCTATATTTAATATCTCTATTTTTATTGGGTTTATTTTGAAGTTTGACAGTTCTCCATATTTTTTTATTTCTTTCAATATGTTTGGCAGTGTCACTCTTGGGTTGGTTACATACATCAGGATGTCATCCGCATCTGCTGCTATCTTATGTTCTTTTTCTCCAATTCTCACCCCTCTCACATCTTGGTTGTTACGGAGTGTTGCTAAAAATGGTTCCAGTGCCAATAGTAGGCACCAGTAGTTTATATTGAGATGTGTACCCTGGAGTTGCCGTTCACAGTGTGGTATCTGCCGAGCCATAGATAGACCGGGGCTCAAAACGAGGCTTGGTTAGGTTCTATACTATATAAGGAGGTGACGTAGTGCGCCGCCTGTGCCCCTGGAAGACGTGATGATGTCACGAAATGCGTAGGGCGGAGCTAGACGACGCGCTGACATCACCTCTAATCTGTGCTCCATTTCCAGTAGGACGGGTTTGTCCAAGTCCACATGGCCAACGGACCGGACTTAAGGCTCTTTTTTCTGGAAGATACTGTAAGTGTGCATTTATGAGTTTCTGAATAAAGACTTTTTTTATGGTTTTACACTATGCAAGTTCCATCTTTATTTTATGGTACGTCACTTCCACGAGTTTATCGCTGATGTTGTGATGACCCTGTAGTGGATACCGATGGGGTTTCCAGTTGCCAGTTTCAGTTATGCCTGCGAGCTGTGATCCTCTGTAGTGGGGGATTGTGGCCTTTCGGTAAGGAGTGACCCCTTCCATTCTTGGTGGTGGACTGCCTCTCTCACGGATGAATATTTGCCAATCACTTGGAGTTTCATTTAGATTGGTGGTCTAGTGCCACCGTTTTAACCCTTTTTTTTAGTTCACCCTTTGCACTTTTAAGAGATTACATGAGGGATTTAGTTTGATTTATTTCTGTTCATACTGTGTTTGCATATAATTGTGCCCACTTAATTGTGTCACTGTTTTTAATTTATGCACAATTTGTCACTTATTAGCGCGATTCTTTCTGTTTTCTATTCTTCTAGTAACAATTGGTGTTTTATTGTTAGAATTGCTGCTGTTTATACAATTTTTTGATTTATGTCACATTTTTAAACATTATATAGCGCAGTTTACCCCCCCCCTTTTTTTTTTTCCTAATCCATGAAAGTGATTGTGTACTTAGTTTTTTATTTCTTCTTTAACCTCATTAATTAATGGGATATAATTTGCCTGATAGATTTTTTTCAACCCTTGGGGTTAATTTGATTCCAAGATATTTTAGTTCTTTTACCCAAGTAAATGGAAATTCTTTTTGTAGTGACTGGACTTCTTTTTTCCCCAATCCTATATTTAATATCTCTGTTTTTATTGGGTTTATTTTGAAGTTTGACAGTTCTCCATATTTTTTTATTTCTTTCAATATGTTTGGCAGTGTCACTCTTGGGTTGGTTACATACATCAGGATGTCATCCGCATCTGCCGCGATCTTATGTTCTTTTTCTCCAATTCTCACCCCTCTCACATCTTGGTTGTTACGAAGTGTTGCTAAAAATGGTTCCAGTGCCAATACATATAGTAGTGGAGAAAGCGGACAGCCTTGCCGTGTTCCATTCTGCATCTTGATCAAAGGAGAGAGTCTACCATTCACCTTTACCATTGCTGTCAGGCTATTATATAAATTTGTTACCCACTTCATCATTTTTGTCCCTAGTCCCAGATGGCGCAACGTATCCATCATAAATCCCCAGTCTACCCTGTCAAATGCTTTTTCTGCATCTATTGACAGGAATAGAGCTGGGGACTCATTTTGCCCACTCTTGTGTAACATCCGTATTGTTTTTAAGCTGTTGTCCCTTCCTTCTCTCCCCGGAACAAATCCAGTCTGATCAGGGTTAATCCAGAGTGGGATTAATTTTTTTTATTCTGGTGGCTAGGATTTTTGTATACAATTTTGTGTCCACGTTCAGCAGGGCAATAGGTCTGTAGCTTGAGCAGTTGGTTCTGTCCTTCCCTTCCTTGGGCAACATTGTAATATGGGCTAATAGCGATTCTCTTCTTATTTCTTCTTCTTCGCCAATATTGTTCAGATATTCTTGTAACTTAGGGATCAATTGTTCTTGGAATTTTTTATAATACTTGACCGTGAACCGTCTGGTCCTGGGCTTTTTCCTGCGGTAGTTTCCTTTAATGCCAGTTTAATCTCTTCTTGCGTTATTTTTTTTTCCAGCTCTTTTTAATGCTCAAAGTTTGTTTTTGGTAAATTTGCTTTTTTTAAGTAGTCTTGTATCTTCTTGATTCTTATATCTTCTTCTAACTGTATTTCCTGTCTTTTTATCGCATATAATGAGCTGAAATATGTTTGAAATTCTGATGCAATATCTGTTGTCTTTACTACTTCTCCTTTCTCGTTTTTGATCTTCTCAATGAAGTTTAAAGACTTCTTTTTTTTTTTTACCATGTTTGCGAGATATTTTCCTGGTTTGTTGTCCCATTTAAATTTCTCTTGTAAAACTCTATTATATTCCCTCCTTGACGTGACGTGATGATGCAAATTGTTGGCTTTGCGGTATGGGCATCAATTGCATAGGTAGGCTGTTTGTTGGGTGTTAGATGAATACACTATGACTCTAACCTCATACTTCAGCAGTATGTTATGTCTCTATGTATTTAAATACTCAACATCGGAGCTTATGCTTATAGTTTATTTTCTTTTGGTACCATTGTGGATCATACCGCCATATTTGATTCAGTATCTTGACACTGCATATGTAATGGTTCAAATGGTCTGCATGAAGTGTAGCCCCCATTTGTATATGTGGCTGTATGTATTGGGAGGCGTTTGCCGGATCTTTAACTTGTCATGTGCAATATGTTGTCTTGCTGCATTAATGTACACAAACAGGGGTGTAAATAGGTTAGAGAGGACATCTCTGGTCGCTGAAACCTTACCAGGGTATCTTTATGCAATCTCTCAGGCCATACAGACATATATAATAGGTTGTGGAATTTATGTGATTTTTTTTATTCCACTAGTCTTCTTTGAGAGATGGTCCTTGTTGCAGAAGGTTCTGCAAGATTTGTTGTGGTATGAATACGCCTTAATATGGGTCTTGTGTATTGGACAACATACTTTAAAGGAGAAGTCCAGCCTAAGCTTGTTTGGCTGGGCTTCTCCTATGGGTCACAGGAGTGCAATTCATTTTGCACTCCTGTGACCCGTTTTCAACAGAGAGCGGGCTGAATTCTGCTCTCTGCTAACATCACAAGAATCAGTGCAGGCATCGAGACAAAGTCTGGATCCACCAGGTTCCTGGACTGATACCTGTCTCAGCCTCACAGCAAGCTGCTGAGAGCCTGAGATGGCCACTCCCGCCCCTCCACAGCTCAGTAGCAGAGTGGAGAGCTGCTGACTGGTAGTCGGCAGCTCTCTACTCGGGGAGCTGTGAGAACCCAGCAATTGGCAATGTTCGATCGCTCGGTTCTCAGTGTAGAGGCGCCGGGGGGGAAAGATGCAGCATCAGACCGATGCCAGCCAGCTCTGCACATTGCGCCCATTTGAACATCCCTTGTGATCACAATGATTTTAATATCAATCATTTTTTATTGGGTTTTAACAAATATAAGGCAAACAAATACATGACATCTTTATTGTGCATTAGATTTGTAGGTCACATAATACAACACGTTTGAACCGGAGGCATCTAGTGCAATAAATGCGTCATTTTCTTTATCGTACATCACAGGAAACAGAGCAACCATAATAATGACTATGTGGGTTATACACCACCTATAGGTGAATGAACACTGGCAACCAATAAACAGGAAAGTTCCCCTCTATATAACCCTCCTTTACAGAAAGCACATCAGTTTTTCACCATTGTCTTCAAGGTGATGATCACGGATTACATGTGCTTTTAGAGCATACTTGGAGGTCTGGACGGTTCTATTAGGAATCATGGACTTCAATCGGATCCATTTGAAAAAGCTGTCAGCCAAAAATGGATGGTACCAGAGCCTCAAGGAAAGCAGAGAAGATTCCTCGAGCTTTTGCCTGTAATGCTTCTGTAACGACAGCCCGAGTATGAAAGGGGTTAAAGTCGTTAAGCACATTCCATACCCAAACACAAAGGCAGCTACCGAACACTTCCTTCAGCCGAACCAGGAACCAATACAAATAATTCTCCCCCAAGTAAGAGACAAGATGCTCTGTCTTGAGGTTCAAGCAGGAATGAATCTTTATTCAAACACATGTTCTACAGATCCCACTTCAAAACACTCCCCCCCACCCTTGGAAAACAGGGCTGGTTAAACTGTCCAATGACAAGGGACACACAGGTCAGGTGTGTTTAACTTCTCATCAGTAAACAGTCTTAGCAGGGGGGCTGCTGGAGGAATCCCCCCCCTCCATAGAGATAAACATCTCATAATCCAAGGCAAACAGACACAATAGAACATTGGAATACAGCCACACCCCAAACTAGCACAGCTAATAGTACACAGCACACATTATATATACAGGATTGAGTCTGACTAGCACAGATCATAGTGGGGTTCTCATTCACCCTGTGCTCCTATTAGTGATTCCCGTCACAATGGCATATCCCGGGTCCCCAGAGTCTGCGTGTCTTGGGGGACATGGACCTGAATATAAAGTAACACCACCTCAAGGGTCCCCAGGCATACAGCTCACAAAGACCACCGTTCCCCCAAATGTCAGGTCCCATAATCAGTCGGCAAGAGGCTAGCATTCAGTCCCCTCCAAAAGCCTCTGTCCCAGCTAGGTCTGTCACAGTTTCATTTCCTAAAGATACGTGATTATACACGTTTGCTTAAATATACATGGTTATACATGTTCACATGAGGATAAATGGTTGCATAACAATACTTGATCGCATAAAGCCGCTTGATCACATAAAGCCTTTTGATCGAATAAGGATGCTTCATCACATAAAAATGCTTGTTCACATAAAGATGCTGAATCGCACACTTCATATTTTGCCCAAATGTATATTTGCATGACACATGCTTCCATAAGCACATGCTTCCATAGAGGCATATTGCTTAAAAACATGCTAGCATGTTTTCATTTGTACTGCATACTTATGTTTATTACATTAAGCTGTAAACATATGTACTTGTTTTTCTGGGACTATTTACCTATGTACTTATTTTACATAAGACTACATGTAAATGGGCTTTTTTGCCTGGGTGCTTCTTTGCCTGAGGGTACATCCATATGAGTGTATTGACCCTGTACTGCATACATAAATGCATGAATGGCAAGAACCCTTGTATACCTACATGTTTGCATCCCTAGGTACTTGCATACCTAAGGGGTTGCATAGAGGTAAACCAACATTGTTTTAGGCCTGCATCCTTGGAGGACTGTTTATTAGGTTACCTGTTATACCAGTTAAATGGTTCCAGAAAAAAGAGGCAGCCGGGGGAAGCAGGAGCACCACTTTCAAGTTCAGGGATCTGGCGGTATCCACATTTCCCGATGGACAGTGGTTTTGGGTGCATTTGAGCCACTGTGGTGTTTGGCATTGCAGTGTGTCCTGGCGCATTCTTTTTTTTTTTTTGGTCGGACTGCGGCCATATCACCTTGTTCATGCCTGATCTTGGTTGGTTGAAGCCTAAGCAGGATCAAGCCTGGTTAGTATACAGATGGAAGATTGCCTGGGAATACCAAATTCTGTAAGTTTTCCCCACTGGGGTGAGGGAAGCATCTGAGGCTGCTGGTTTTTGAGAGTATCTCAGACCAGTAAGACTTAGTGTAGTCTCTGAGTTGGTTTGTTCCATCTTTTTTTGCCGGCAAAAGACCCGGTAGGTTAAGTGCACCTCTTGGGACTGACTGGGTCTGGCACAGAGGCTTGCTGAAGATACCTCAATACTCTTTACATCAATCTTGGCTCAAGAAGCAGTCAATTCCAGGAGAAATTATTACATGCTATTGAGAGGGTGGTAAATAACATGTCAAGTTGAAAATTAACACTGGTGCCAAATGCAATGTCATGTCCTTATCCACATTGCACAGCAATGACCCCAATGCTGAAATCGATCTGTCAAATAAAGTAAACCTGATAGCTTATGGCAGTAAAACAATTCAGCACTGGGCACTTCTACCTTGGATCTATCAGAGGACAAGCTGCTATTCCACATTGTGGATAAAAATGTTAAGAGCCTGCTAGGCTTACACATGCGCATTAGGCATGCGCTTAAATCAAATCCAACACAGTCTAAAAGTACATGCAGTATAACAGGCTCCTGAGATAACTTCTAACTTATGAGGACTTATTTTAAACTGACACTGTTGGTAAGCTTCCAGTCATGTATCACATGCGCTTAGATGAAACAGTACTGTCTACAGTGTTTGTCTTTTATAGCCAGTGGGATCCTTCCTTCGAGAGGTACAAAGTCCCGCAAGAGTTGGAAAGGATGACTAGACTGGGTATCAGTGCAGGAGACTACCCCCTGGGTGTCTGCCATGGCAGCAGTAATCAAGATGGCACTGTCCGCATATGCATTGATCCAGTGCACCTCAATAAGGCTCTCCTGAGGCCTAATCACCCATTAAAAACTGTAGAGCAAGTGAACGCTGATATGCCATAGGCAAAGGTCTTCAGCATGCTAGATGCAAAATGTGGAGTCTGGCAAATCCCTCTGGATGAGAAATCATCATTACTCACAACGTTTATGACCCAATATGGTAGATACAAATGCTTACGGATGCCATATGGAATTTCAACTAGAAGTCAAGTCTTTCAGAGATGTATGGAACAGCTCTTTGCTGGACAGCCCTGTGAAATAGTCATGGATGATATCTTGATTTGAGGTTCCTCCGTTGAGGAACATGATAAACGACTTAAATGCATACTAGACCATGTCAGAGCCATCAATATGCTGCTCAACCCTACCAAATGTCGCTTCAGAGTCTCAGAGGTGTCATATGTTGGACACCTTCTCACTGATAAAGGTGTCAAGCCTGACCCAGAAAAAAACAATGCAATCCATGTTTGTCCTCTGGAGCAAGCATTTAATAGATGGCTAAGGTTTCTTGGCATGACCAATTATCTCTCGAAGTTCATTCATCACTACAGTGAGTTAACACCTCCACTCCGTCAGCTTCTGTGCCAAGATGCCGACTGGTGTTGGACTGAACAACATGCTACTTTGAAAGCACAGTTAACTAGTCCACCTGTCCTACAGTATTTTGATGTGCATAAGCCGGAGGTATTGTCTGCCAATGCTTCCCCGCATGGTCTTGGCGCAATCTGTCTTCAAGAGCCCTCACTGAGACTGAAGCACGCTATGCTCAAATTGAGAAGGAATTATTGGGACTAGTATTTGCCTGTGTAAAAATCCATGATTATATCTATGGCCGCCCTGTGACTGTGGAGACGGATCATCAGCCACTCATAACCATACTGAGAAAACCCCTGCACACAGCATCTGGGCGCATCCAGCGAATGATGCTAAAGCTTCAACGATTCCGCCTGAATGTACCGTATATACTCGAGTATAAGCCTGAGTTTTTCAGGCCATTTTTTTGGCTGAAAAAAGCTGCCTCGGCTTATACTCGAGTGAGTGAAAAAATGCCTGAAATGCAGGAGAAAAAGGGGCGGGGCCGTGCCGCTAGGTGACGCTCCTGGATCGGTCTAGTGCCCCTGTGAGTTTCCCCTCCCTCCTATGCGTTGTCAGATCGCCGCACAGCCAGCCGCATAATGATGTCTCGCCTCCTCTTGTGACAGACGGCACAGTGATCCAATGCTAGAAATCACTGTGTCGTGTGTCATTGGAGGAGGGGAAGCACTGCCCTAACCCTCTTGGACATGGAGTTCACCAGAGCTTCACAGGTTGCCACTGGAGTTCTCTTCCACTCCTCCATGACGGCATCACAAAGCTGGTGGATGTTGGAGAGCTTGCGCTCCTCCACCTTCCGTTTGAAGATGCCCCACAGATGCTCAACAGGGTTTAGGTCTGGCGACGTGCTTGGCCAGTCCATCACCTTTACCCTCAGCTTTAGCAAGGCAGTGGTTGTCTTGGAGGTGTGTTTGGGCTCGTTATCATATTGGAAAACTGCCCTGTGGTCCAGTCTCTGAGGGGAGGAGTTAATGCTCTGCTTCAGTATGTCACAGCACATTGGGAAGTTGCAGTTCATTGAGGGAACCATGAATGCCAACATACTGTGACATACTATGCCAGTGCCAGCAGCACTCATGCAACCCCAGACCATGACACTCCCACCACCATGCTTGACTGTAGGCAAGACACACTTGTCTTTTTACTCCTCACTTGGTTGCCACCACACACGCTAGACGCTATCTGACCCAAATAAGTTTACCTTGGTCTCATCAAACTACAGGACATGGTTCCAGTAATCCATGTCCTTAGTCTGCTTGTCTTCAGTAAACTGTTTGCAGGCTTTCTTGTGCATCATCTTTAGAAGAGGTTTCCTTCTGGGATGACAGCTATACAGACCAATTGGCATTTGGTCTGAGCGCTGTCAGGCTGTCCCCCCCACCCCTTCAACCTCTGCAGCAATGCTGGCAGCACTCATACGTCTATTTCCCAAAGACAACCTCTGGATATGACGCGGAGCCCGCGCACTCAACTTCTTTGGTCGACCATGGTGAGGCCTGTTCTGAGTGGAATCTGTCCTGTTAAACCGTTGTATGGTCTTTGTCAAGACCCTGAAACTGAGCTGCAGTATGGTGGCCATCTTCTTATAGCCTAGGCTATCTTTTTGTAGAGCAACAATTCTTTTTTTCAGATCCTCAGAGTTCTTTGCCATGAGGTGCCATGTTGAACTTCCAGTGACCAGTATATGAGAGAGAGTGGTAACACCAAATTTAACACACCTGCTCCGGATTCACACCTGAGACCTTGTAACACTAATGAGTCACATGACACTGGGGAGAGAAAAATGGCTAATTGGTCCCAATTTGGACATTTTCACTTAGGGGTGTACTCACTTGTGTTGCCAGCGGTTTAGACATTAATGGCTGTGTGTTGAGTTATTTTGAGGGGACAACGAATTTACATTCTTGTAAAGTAGTGAGTGAACAGCTTGTATATTGTAGCAAAGTGTCATTTCTTTAGTGTTGTCGCATGAAAAGATATAATAAAATATTTACAAAAATATGGGGGATGTACTCACTTTTGTGATATACTGTATGTCATCCCACACTCTCTCCAGAATTACTAGTTGACACAGTTCCAACAAGATCATCCTAGTTGGCATTCATGCCACTAAGCGAAGGACATGTGAAACCATGTTTTGGCCCACTAGATACACTGACATTAAAAGAAGTTTTCAGATGTGCCCCATGCAATACTCAACGACTGCACCAGATGAGAGAACCTTTAACTCTTCACCAAATACTTGACAGACCATGGTCTATCATAGTAGATGAAATATTTGAGTGGTCAAGCAAGGATTAACTGGTTTTGGTAGATTCATACTCTGGCTGGAGGGAATTTGATGTTCTCCCATACACTTACCGTAACACAGCGATCAGGACAAGTGGATGTTCTCCACACAAGTGTAGCACCCTCCTAGGTAGGTACTAGAAGAGAATATAGTTTTGGTCTTCTTACCGGGAAGCTGATCAGGTAAAACTTGATTGCTCTCTGCCTACCAGGAAGCAGGATCTATTGGTTAGTTCTGCTCATTGTGCTTAGGTGCAGCTCAGTTTGACCGACTGTCTGGTCCAATAGGGAGGCATATTGGACAGTGGGAGGGGACCTGGCAAGTGAGTGCACAGGCTTTGTTACAGTCCTGGCTATTGGCAGAGGAAAAGTGCTGCATTGCATGTTGGGATACTGTATAGAAGCCCCAGGCACATTGCTCCCCGACTCAACTAACTCTGAGCATGAGTCTGGGAGAGAGAGGGGTAGTTGCCCTCTCCTCCATGAAGGTTGTCATGAAGCCTTGGGTGGTCGACCCAAGGGCCTAAAGAGTCAGAGAGGAGCTGAACCCAGAGATCTTGCAGAGCTGACTGGAAGGGTGACACCAGCAAGGATTTGATTCTGCCTATTGTGAGTACAGATCTGCATCTTTGGGGTCTGTCAAGAGGGCCCGACCCCCCCAGCTAGCAGAGTCAGAGGATGGGTATCAGTCAATGGGATGCTAGAGAGTATCCTGAAGATAATATAGTGCATCAAGTCTGCTGCTACTGAGAGCAAGAGGACTTTGCTTTAACCTTACTGCCACATGTATGGCGTAATTGTGTGACGGCCTCACCGGATTATTTGTGGAAGCAAGGTGAGAGTTGTCCTTATCCACTGTGAATAGTTAAAGTTGGAGTATCCCACTAATCCCTTCTCCCATCCAAGTTCCAAAATAAAATACAAAAAAACCCTGGCCTGGTCATTGAGCAATGAGCAAGCGAGAGTAAGGGGGGATAAGTGTAAACCCCTGGCAACCAAAGTGGAAAACGTTAGCAACCACCTGCAGGTAACTAGAGAGAGGCCTATGAAGTCAACACTCAGCAAGCCCTATGGGGACAGTACTACACAAGGAATTTCTTATCAATTGATGACTAAAATGATGTTGCATTGTCAAAGTAGAGGATTCAAGAACTTTGCTCATCAATGGGATTTTCAGTATGTCACTAGCAGTCACAATTATCCTAGATCCAATGGTCTTGCAGAGCATAGTGTAAGATTGGCCAAGCATCTCTTAGAGAAATGTGCACGTGGTGGTTCTGATGTTTATGCAGCCCTACTTATGCCATCCCTAGGTGGAGGTTGCCTTTCCCTGGCACCTCGTTTACTATCACGATGAGCAAGGACTCTGATTCCCAAGGTTCCATTCCAGTTCCTGCCAAGAGTTGAGACGGATGTTCAGGCTGCTTTATTTACACTCAGGCAAAAAGAAAATATACATTCCTTAAGGAATTACTGCGCTACTATCTAACCATATAATAGCTGCTGACACTGCAATCAGACAAATTGTGTAAGTTATAAATTCAAAAAGTTCAGCGCTGGGCATAAATCATTTTGCTTGTTTCTTACATGCAATAACAGTTGAAATGTGCAATTATGACTATTGTAGCAGGGCGGTACCCTGCCCGGGTCCAGGTCTAGTGAAAGGCCAGTACACTAACTGTTCAGGGCTTTAAGTAATGACCAGACCAAGGTTCTGTGCTCCACCCCGGCAAATAGGAAGTCTCATATAGGTGGAGCCCTCCTGATTCCTGAGTCAGAGGTGGGAGCCAGTACAGCACGAGGCTGCTAGCGATAAGCACAGAGTTGCTGAGTGTCCGGTCTGTGGGAGACAGACCAAGGCTTAAAGCGCAAGGCCTGGGCAGGAGAGTTGTGGTTATGAGCCAAGCGGGCTGAATGTTTATTTCTGTAGCAGAACTGGAATGCTAAATACCCCTGTGAGGGAATCTCCTGTATTTGTTGAACTCTCCTTTGAATAAAAATGGGCAAAACCAACCCTTAAACGAAGTAAAAGCGAGTGGTGATGTCCTTAAAGCTCTAAACTTGGAGTGAACCCCTTACAACAAAGAAATGTGCAAGCCAAGCTTGTATGAGGTAATATTACCATATGCCATATTAATAAAGTTCACACGGTTTCATAAATACAACATTTAAATGTGCAAGCCAAGCTTATATGTGCATATGTTCATATTTGCACATTTCTAGCGCTGCACTTTTTGAATTTATAAAAAGGAAAGATAAGCCATGACAATTTGGCCAGACGCCTTTCTCTTCTGGAACCTGAGCAGGTGGTAATGAAGGAGACAACCCATGGGTTTGACAAACTGGACACAGTTCATGGAAAGGCCTGCCAACCA
The DNA here is from genome assembly GCA_037952925.1 of Lithobates clamitans. Classification (NCBI taxonomy): domain Eukaryota; kingdom Metazoa; phylum Chordata; class Amphibia; order Anura; family Ranidae; genus Lithobates; species Lithobates clamitans. The sequence continues at coordinate 320,448 of JBBGZY010000518.1, read as the reverse complement.
AACAACTATGTTGTCCATTCTGATGGTAAGACCTACGTAAGGAACCGTCACCTCCTACAGATAATTTAATTATACTGTACTGCTGCCACCCATGTGCCCATGATCACATCAGGACCCCAAGCACAGCCATCTGCTGCTGTGCCAATTGACACAAAACAATGGATGTAACACACAACCGCAACAAAATTATGATAGTGACAGGCAAGAGGTTTCAGACTCTCAAGCCCCACAAGTCATTACTCGATCTGGAAGAGTGTGTGAACCCAATTTAAAGTTCCAAGACTTTATCACACACTGGGGGTGATTTACTAAGACGAATGCGCTGTGCCAGTTCATACCTTAATTTTGGTGGAAAAGTCATTGACCGAACCGGCGCACTCTGAAGCGCAAAACGAAAATATGTGAACTGCAACTGGTGCTAGGGTAACTGCTGTTTTCTCATTGATAATAGCGCACGCCCAATACAATTGCTTAATTTCATCTCATTGGATGTGTCTTGTTAGGCAATTAGTAGGTGTTCTCAGTTAATTAACCCTTTTGATGCTAATCTCATTCCTATTACTTCTAATATATCTTTGAAATGTTTTTTTTTCTATTTTTACCCAAATCTTTTAATGAGTTAAAGAACAAAGAAGTGTTTCAAAACCCAATAAATTAATATACCGTATATACTCAAATATAAGTCGTTCCCAGTATAAGTCGAGGCCCTAATTTACCACAAAAAAATTTGGAAAAACGTATTGACCCGAGAATAAGACGAGGGTGAGAAATGCACAGCTACTGTAAGTGGAAAAGAGGGTCAACAATGCCCATTTGCAGCATCACTGTGCCCACTTGCATGCCTCATTGTGCCCATTTACAGCCATAGGTCCCATGAACTTCAAACTCGGTAGTTAAGGGTTCCTAGATGCCCCCTAGCTGCAGCCAAAATTTGGGGTCTCTGAACCCAAAGGGTTCCGAAATGACATTGCTGCAGATGGACACAGTTGACCGAATTTCGGGCCCCGAGATACAGGGCCCCAAAATTCAGTTCAGAAAATGTCAAGCACTTTTCTGCAGCAGAGAATGACATTTTCCGAACCGATTTTGGGGCCCCGTATCTCGGAGCCACTAAGTGCTAGGAACTTCAGCTTTGGGTATGTTATGGTACCAGTTCCACTGGGCTTGCACACCAAATTTGGGGTTCTTAGCAATAAGTGGCCCCGAGATACGGGGCCCCAAATTCGGTTCGGAAAATGAAATTTTTTGCTGCAGAAAAGTGCTTGACTCGAGTATAAGTCGAGGGGGGCACTTTCAGCACAAAAAAAGTGCTGAAAAATTCGACTTATACTCGAGTATATATGGTATATTAATATTTTCAGATCTTGATCTTTAAAGGTGAACGTACATTAAATAAATTTTTTTAAGATCTGTTTGATTTCCTATAATTTGAATTAATTGTTCAAGTGCGTCTTCCTATTACCTATTTTGCTGAAATAGGTAGTTGTACAGAGATTGGCTAATTAGGATGGTCATGCATTAGTCAATCTAAGTGCCAAATTTGGAATGTAGATGTGCCATGACCCACTTGTATTTTTCTAACGATATTTCTTGGGCATTATACAAGGCACATGAGAAACCACATTTTTTCAAAACATGCTAGAGTGATCAGGAATCTTCAAATTATGGCCCTCCAGCTGTTTCAGAACTACACATCCCATGAGGCATTGTAAAACTCTGACATTTACAGACATGACTAGACGGGAATTGTAGTTCCTGAAAAACTGGAGGGCCGTAGTTTGAAGACCCCTGTGCTAGACCATTATTATGCCTCCAGAATCGGGAGTGTGGCAACTTCTCTCTGCTGGTGGACACAAGAACCTACATCTAGAGATATATATTTGGGCAGCACAGTGGTGTAGTGGTTAGCACTTTCACCTTGCAGCAAAAAGGGTTGCTGGATTGAATCCTGCCCACGACACCATCTGCCTGGAGTTTGCATGTTCTCCCTGTGCCTGCGTGGGTTTCCTGCCACACTTTAAAAACATGCTGGTAGTTAAATCGGATCCTGGCTAAACTGGCCCTAATATGTATGAATATGTATTAGGGACCCACACAAACACCACCCCATGTCAAAAACATAAATATTTGCAAATTAAGAAAATTAAGGATCATCTCTTCCTCAGAGAACAGTGAGCGGGACATGTAAATGTGTCCAAAAATTTGTAGAGAAAAATGGGACTCTAATTGTGCCTCGGAGGAGTATAAACAAAATGAGATACAATATATTTATACAAGAGTAATCAAATTTTTATCATTTAAAGAACAAAGTTTAAAATACAATTCAATCTTGGTAATTCAATTTGAGTTCAGGGATGTGCTGGTTCCCAACAAATTATACAAGAAATAGCCTACGCGTTTTGCGGATATTCTGCTTCGTCAGGGCCTTGCGGATAGCAAAGATGAAAGCGTCATATGAATTCTACAAATAGAGTCTTAATTAGTACCATACATCATATGATTAGTATGAATACATAATGATGCAAATAACATACATGTGTTGATCTGTTTGTCTTTACATGGATTCATATCTAGAAATATATACATTGCAACGAATATTAATAACATTTTTTTTATTATAAAAAATATTGCATATATATATATACACAATGATAATTTTTATATATACCCATGGGTTCACAGTCATGTTTTGCCTATAGTGAATTTAGTATGGAAAATCAAGTAGATAGAATTACATATTTATGTGGCAATCTAATAAAATGCAAAATGCAAAGTTTTAATGACATGCCCCTCAACTCACCGAAAAGGACCGCACATAGAGAACACTGGCTCAGTGGGACAGAGGAAGCCTGGGCGCCCGTGGGAATACTCCTTCCCCACTTGGATGGACAAAAAAGGAGGGGCCCCTAAACCTGCAGATGGTTGATAGGAGGTAGTGAGTTCAGTGATCAAAGAAAAAAAAAAAAAAGAAAAAAAGGAAAGATAACCCCTAGGGCAAGAGAATGTATATTGAAGATTACTCACCAAGTAAATATACTGGGATTGGACCAAACCTAATTGAAAGGTTAAATTTGTAGCACATTTTTGTTTTGTGTTTTGTTAATTTAAATGCAACAGAACATGACTTGGAAAAGAGCAAGGAAAGCAAAAAACATGTATGTTAATTTGAGACACTAACAGAATATGGTTTTGAAGTCTGATCATTTTCCAAAGGAAATTAACAGGAGTGTGCCCACAAACCAGACATCCATTAAGGATTTAAACATTAGTCCAACATCTTGGGGAAGATTTTGCAAAATAATGCAGCACAGACAATTGACAAAGTGAAACAACCTACAAACGACACACCTTGACACATCAAAAATATTTTAGGGGACAATATCCCCCCCCCCCAAAAAAAATACAATAAACCAAAGTAAAAAAAAAACGGTTTTGCAAAGACATAAGAAACAAAATACAAAGAGAAAATTCAGTTGTTCCAAACTCTATAAGGACATCCAAATGTACTCTCTCGCCGGCCCCACACACACACAATCTTGCCTCTTTGCTGGGCAGGGTAAAGAATGCTTTCTGCAAGCTTTATATAACATAGGTTTGCGTGGTAATGAGGCAATTGAAAACACATGCACAGTCCATGAAACACACAAAATGCAAGTTCACCCAGTGTAGAGACAGGTGTACCCACTTTAAAGTTCTGTTAAGGATGTCCTTAAATTACTAACCCAAAAAACACACTCTCTGAGCATGCCCAAAAACATCCAAGTGCTGTTCACACACAAAAAGAAAAAAAAAAGTCCCTGAGCATGCCCAGACCATTCCAAATGCAGCTAGCACAAAATAAGCCACCCCCTGTCCAAAATTAAGCACATCAGCAAGCTACAAAATTACAGATGGGGCAAACAAAGAGCCTAACATGGGCAAAAGTTATACAACAAATACCATTGCAGTCTATGGGAACTGACTTGTGAATTTTGCCAGTCTCCACTTGGCTGGCTTATCTTCTATGTATTGGCCTTAAAATGGGTATGGGGGCCCAGGTCCCATCCTGAGGGACATATATCAATGTCACCAATTTGGACAACCCCAAAAACGAAACAGGGAGAAGTGCCTTTAAAAATGCAAAATTGCTTAACAGCTAGTAACTTGGGGGGGGGGGGGGCTTACTCTACCTGTGGTGCATCTGTAGCATTTATCCAAAATGCTGCTTCAAAGATGTACGGCTTTAGAGAAAAGTTACAAATCTACAACGTAGCTGCAAGATTTTAACACAAAACAAAAAATAGCCTGTCCCCCCCCCCCCCCATACATACAAGGCCATTTGGGTCTTTTAAGGCTTAAAATGAGAACCCCCACGTATAAAATCCAACTCCAAACAAAAAAATTTTTGTGCCCCTACCAAACACTAACAAACCCCTAGCCAAACACACAGCAAGCCAGCCCATGAAAGGGGGGTGGATGCTTGGGGGCAGGAGGGGCTTGGCCACCCCAAAAGTCATCCCCCTGAATATGGGAACAAGGTGGTTAAGGGCCTCTTCCACACAACCCTAGGCTGGGGTAGTGGGGGGCTGCAGACAGGGGGCTTTATGGAATGTGGAAAGCCCCTTTAAACTAGTGGGTACAAGGTGCTTTGTGGTTGGTATTGGGCTGAGCCCAACATGCCCCAAAGGCAGCCAGCTATGTTGAGTGCATGTGGCCTTGTATGATTCAGTAGGGGGTTGGGCGATCATTCTTCTCACCCCTTTCCTAGCTGGCCCTGTTGTATGCTCTGAAAAAGGATGTGGTTTGGATTGGTGAAGGAAGCTCACAGCTTTTTGAGAATGGAGTGGAGTTCCCCTTTAAAAGCAAAAGTTAGCCCATGGAAATCCAAGGGGTTAGAGGAGGGAGACAAGAGCAATTTTAGTGTGGAGTTCCCCTTTTAACTAGGTTGCCGACCGCCGCACACTGATGTACGTCGGCACAATGGCACAGGCAGGCATAAGGGCTTACCTGTACGTCCCTGCCTGCCTATGGGCGGGGGGTCCCCCCGGTGTCTGCGGCGGTCGGATTAGCTCCAGGAGCGATCCGTGCTGAGGGGGAGGCCACTGATTCATGGCCACCCCCTCATGATCGCTCCTGGCAATTTACAAGCTTCCTCGGCTTCTGAACTGTAAACAGAAGCGGAGGAAGTGATGTCATTGCTCCTCGTGAAGCCTTTTCGTTCCGGCTTCCGAGGAGAGAAGACATCAAGTAAGTTTGCACCAAACACTACACTAACGGTAGAATACGCAGGCACACTTTTCACCCCCCGATCACCCCCCTGCACCCCCTGTCACAGTGACACCCATAGCAGTTTTTTTTTTTTTTTTACTGATTATTGCATTGGTGTCATTTTGTGACAGTTATAAGTGGTAGGGCAGTTAGTGGTGGGCCCCTTTAGGACTAAGGTACCCCCTAACCCCCCTAATAAAGGTTTAACCCCTTGATCAGCCCCCGTCGCCAGTGTCACTAAGCGATCATTTTTATGATCGCTGTATTAGTGTCACAGGTAACGCTAGTTAGGCAGGTAAGTATTTAGATTCACTGTCAGCTTTTTATAGCGTTGGGTACCCCCATATACTACCTAGTAAAGGTTTTAACCCCCTGATTGCCCCCTAGTTAACCCTTTCACCAGTGATCACCGTATAACTCTTACGGGTGACGCTGGTTAGTTTGTTTTTTATAGTGTTATAAGTTAGGTTTTAGGGTCAGATAGGATCTGCGTCGCCCCAGGCAGCGTCAGGGTAATGCCAGTACCGCTAACACCCACGCACGCAGCATACACCTCCCTTAGTTGTATAGTATCTGAACAGATCAATATCTGATTAGATCTATACTAGTGTCCCCAGCAGTTTAGGGTTCCCAAAAACGAAGTGTTAGCGGGATCAGCCCGGATACCTCCTAGCACCTATGTTTTGCCCCTTCCCCCAGCCCACCCAAATGCAGTATTGATCGATCACTGTTACTTACAAAACACTAAACACATAATTGCAGCTTTCGCAGAGTCAGACCTGATCCCTGCGATCGCTAACAGTTTTTTTGGTAGCGTTTTGATACAGTCGCTAACAGTCAGGAGCTTTTTTACCTGTGAGTCTCACTACTGTACCACTAAATTTAGAGCCCAAAATGGCAAATCGAAGGTACAGTAGTGAAGAGGCCTACACGTTTCTGAGCATGACAGATAGTGAAGAGGAAGTCACTCATCTGTCAGATTCAGGCTCAGAATACGAACCTGTAGACAGCAGCGGCTCCATGACAGATAGCTCTGACGACAGAGTTGTGGTTCCTGCCAGGGTCAGGCGTACCAGACCCCCAATCTTCTTCTGCTGTTGAGGCCCAAGAACCGCAGGGCTCTCGTATGGAGCAGAGAAGTACTGGTGCCGCTATTCCTTCTGGTGAACTGGCAAGCACCAGCAGCCTAGTACACCCTGGTCGTACATCCAGCACTGCAGTAACACTTGGTGGCGTGGCGAGTCCCATAAGTGCAGTTCAAGCTGGCGAGGTGGCAAGCACAAGTAGTGTTCTGCTGCCACCAAGAAGACAAACACAGGCCCGTCGTGCCCATAGTGCCCTTCCTGCTGCATTCGCCAATACTAATTGGGAACCCACCACTTCTGCAGCACCTGTACTTCCCCCATTCACTGGCCAACCCAGCATTCAGGTGATTTTACATCACTTGATTTTTATTCGCTGTTTTTCACCGAAGATCTGTTGTGGACCAAAGCAGTTTGTACGCTGGTGAACACATCGCCACTATTCCCCAGTCCTCCCTTGCCAGAGATTGGAAACCAATTACGGTTTCTGAATTTAAGATCTTTCTGGGCCTATCCCTCCTCATGGGCATAACCAAAAAGAGTGAGTTGCGGTCATATTGGTCCACTGACCCAATTCACCATATGCCTGTGTTCTCTGCTTCCATGGCCAGGGCACGATACAAGCAGATTTTACGGTTTATAATTTCAACAACAATGAACTCTGTTATCCTCGTGGAGACCCTGGATACAATCGGCTCTACAAAATTCGGTCCCTCATAAACCACTTCAACCAACGTTTTGCAGACTTGTTTACTCCCCATCAAGGTGTCAGCGTTCATGAGTCCCTGACTACATTTTCTGGCCGCTTGTCATTCAAACAGTATCTTCCCAGCAAGCGTGCCAGATACGGGGTCAAGATGTATAATCTCTGTGACAGGGCCACAGGCTTTACATGTAGTTTTATGGTTTACGAGGGAAGAGATAGTCACGTAGACCAACAAACTTCCCTGACTACATAGGAAGCGCTGGCAAGATTGTGTGGGACTTGGTGTCACCCTTATTCGGAAAGGGGTACCACTTGTACATGGACAATTATTACACGAGCGTGCCACTTTTTTGTCACTTGTTTGATCATCAGATTGGAGCATTTGGCACCGTGCAATCTAATCGCCGGGGCTTTCAACAGTGGCTTGTAGATTCCCATCTCCTGCTTGAAGTGTAATAACTTATTCGCTTTGAAGTGGAGGGATAATAAGAATGTTTTCATTCTTACCTCCCTTCATGCAGACACGACTGTCAAAATTACTACGGCGACTGGTGTTGTGGAGAAACCCCTCTGTGTCCACGAATATTACAAAAATATGGTAGGGGTGGACCTCAACGACCAGTTGTTGGCGCCGTACCTAGTTGCCCGTAAGGCCAGATGCTGGTAAAAAAAAGTGTCTGTATACTTATTTTAATTCGCTTTGCTGAACGCTCATGTGCTATACAGAGCTTCAGGATGGATTGGATCCTTCCTTAAATTCCAGGAAGAGATCGTCAGAGTACCCCTACGCAACGAGCCCCCCAAAGAAAATGTGTCTGTAGAAAGCGCAGATATAGGCATGACACCTGCTATTATTGTCCCTCCTGTCCTGACAATCCTGGTCTTTGCATTGGTGAATGTTTTGAGCGCTACCACACACTAGTTGAGTTTTAGCGTAGGGTACAGCATTGCACAGACTAGGCACACTTTCACAGGTTCTCCCAAGATGCCATCGCATTTTGAGAGACCCAAATCTGGAACCCGTTACAGATATGCCCCGTACACATGGTCGGATTTTCGGATGGACAATGTCCGATCGGAGCGTGTTGTCGGAAATTCCGACCGTGTGTGGGCGCCATCGGACATTTTCCATCGGATTTTCCGACACACAAAGTTGGACAGCAGGAGATAAAATTTTCCGACAACAAAATCCGATCGCGTCAATTCCGACCGTGTGTGGCCTGTTCCGACGCACAAAGTGCCACGCATGCTCAGAAGAAATTCCGACACGGGACAGCTCGTTCTGGTAAACTTAGCGTTCGTAATGGATACAGCACTTTCGTCACGCTGCAATGTTAAAAATGGTTTAATACAGCGCACTCTCTTCTTCTTTATAATGTGACAAGAATTAAGTCGTTTTGCTGCTCATATTCACACACACTTCTCACAAAGTTTTATTTGTGTTTTTTTAGTGGGATTCCCTCAATATATTGTTATTAGTTGTCACATCTGACAGTTTTATATATTTTTTTTTTTTTTTTGGATTTTCAGCCTTTTTTTTTCTTTAATGTTTGTATTTTTTCCAAGGCTGATCTTTGTTCAATGTTATTTTTATTTTTACTCCAGAATATTTTTGTGTGTGTTTTGTGTGTCAAGTTACCCCAAAACCATTGATATCTTTTATTATTTAATCTCCAGGAGATTGTTTGTTGTTGGTGTCCCTTGTTCATTTCACATTGTATATTTGAAATGTACCTGAACACTCACAAACCAACTGTCATTTTTGAAGTAAAACACATAGGAGAGTATAATTCAAAACAAAAATCCTTTATTAAGGGATCAGAACCAAACAAAGAGGAAGGCAACACTGGATCAACATGAGAAATTAGTGAAGCCTGGGACCCCCACGGCAGACATCAATTCTTCAACATCAAAATTGGTGGCCTGAGGAGTCCATATCTAAGGGAGGGCAGTCTGGTCCGGGATTCACAGAGACTCGGATAGCAGCAGATGACATCAGTGTCCCCAGGCTGTGGTACCACAAGAGGCTGCATCTTTTGGCCAACCAGAATGGATCCAGGGCAATCACTGTCTAGTCTTCCTTCTACGCTTCCTTCCGGGCTGTGGCTGTGCAGTTGGAGATGTGGCTGGAGGAGGAGGAGGATGACTGGGAGGACCTGGAGGAGGACTGGGAGGACCTGGAGGAGAGGGAGGAGGAGGAGGAGGAGGAGGACCTGCAGGAGGAGGAGGAGGTCCATCCCAAAGCTGTGTGTGAGGTGTAATTTGGCCCCTCATACCTTTCTCCAGAGCCTCTGGTATGAGGGCCTCACACATGGCTTTTTGGCCCTCCTCCATCCTCTGCATTTTATATGCTATGAATGCAGCAATGTTCTCCTGCATGGTGTGTGGTGCTCCCAGGACCTCTGTAGCCCTCCAAAAGAATCTGATAGCCGCCTCCTCTAGGGTACTCGTCCTACTGCCACTTTCTATTTTCAGGTGTGGTGGAGGGACCTTGATATCAGCCAGCCGGCTCGGCCCGGCCACCTCCTGGCTGAGACTTCCCTGTGTATGAAAAAGGGACATGGTTTTAGTTTTTGCATCATCAATCACAATCCTAAATTAGTACTCCCAACTAACATCTAGTTAACATCATTGATTGGACAAGCAGAAATATTTAGAGGAATGCTATACCTGGCTCAATCTGGGCTCCTCCACATATGGCCTGGAAGGCCCAGGTTGGGCATCAGAAGCCTCAGCCAGGGGGGAAGGAAGCATGGAAGGAAGACTGGAGAGGGATGGCCTGGGTTCAGTCTGGCCTGCCAGAAAGTGCAGCCTGTCGTAGTACAACATCCTGGGGACATAGATGTCATCTGCTGCTCCGGATCTCTGTGAATCCAGGACTTTCTTGCGCTCCCTCAGATATGTGCTCCTCAGGCCACCAATGAAAATCTTTAAATAAGTGATGTCTGCCGTGGGGATCACCTGCTTCACAATTTCACACAATTGCTCTAGTGCTGCCTTCCTCTTTGCTTGGTTCTTGAAATGGGGGTGGATAATCTCCCACAGACAGGGCAGCTCACTTAGCATATCAATGAATAGTGACATGAAGTCAGTATCTCTCATTAAGATATCCATGTTCACTGCAAGACACAACACAAGACAAAGCCTAATGTCAGACAAAACTCTCCTAATCTTGTTACAATATAGGCCTCAATCTAGAAGCAGTATAGGCACAAGTTTGTCTCTTACCTTCGTTCTTACGATCGGCGCGTCCAATGCTCCTTCCTCCGCTCACAGATCGTACGTAATACGCACGCGTGTTACGCTTTATACACACTGCGCATGCGTGTAACTCCGCCCGCCCCTGACGTTCTTTCTAGTCTATTCTCCGCCCCTTTTCGTTCGGCGCAGTGGGGGAAGAGCATGATGGCGGAGTTACAGCAGGTGCGTGATAATTATATCAACGAGGAGGAGGAGGAGGAAAGCCCGGATCCAGGCACGTCCCGATCCAGAAGGAGACGTTTTAAGGCCACAAATATGTCGTTTGGGGAGATGTTGGAGATGGTCGACATCATGAAGAAGTCCGACTATGACGGAAAATATGGGCCTTACCCCCACCCCAACATCAGAAAGGCCAAGATCATGGCGAAAGTGGTCAGGAGTCTTGAGAGGAATTTCGGGGTACGGAGATCAAAAGATCAGCTCAGGAAGCGGTGGTCGGACCTGAAGTTGAGAGAGCCAGAGCAGTACCGAAAGATCCGGAGAGTGCTGCAAAAAAGTAAGTAGTTGTGCTGTGTTCCTATTCTTTCTGTCTTTATTCCGTTCGTTCTGCTCCATATGCTTTTAGTAATTGTAACGTTTTAAAAAGGTCAACTTTAATGTTCATGGGCCCATTATTGGTTCGTATCAAACATTTTTCTTTCGGCCTCTAGAACACCATTGCATTTTCACACATTTTTGGGGGCCTACTTGGATGCCAAATATTTGTTTGTGTAGATGGGTTTGTTACTAGAATGAAATGCCAACTAGATTGTGTGTAAGGAGAGGACACTGAGCAGCTGTTTTCACATCTGGACACTGGAGCACTAGTGTGGGACACAAGAACACCATTTTTATTAGGGGGGGCACACAGGTGCTCCAGTGTATACTATAGGGGGGGCTACATCTGTGAAGCTTGTACTAAACAGGTAAAGTATTGCAGCTTGACAAAGGGCAATAAAAAATATACATCTTGGAACTCAGCAAAAATAGACAATTGTACCCCACTTCCAAGCAATGTTTCCTAGTTCTAGTTCTGCCATCAAATATCTGTGTGCTAATTATACCATTTTTGTTTTACATAGGGGAGAAAAGACTCGGAGGACACCCCTCATCCGAGGAGACCAGAGACCCCCCCACCTCTGGAAGAAGGGGAAATACCAACACAAGAAGCTGAGCAGGAGGAAGAAGATGTGGTGGAGATTGGCACCACAACAGGTCAGTGTCTGCAACCACAGACTCAGGTAAAAGAGATGGATGGTGGCAGATTTTTGAGACCTTTTTTTTTGTTCTTTATCTCTTTTTAGGTGATCGTGATCCAGAACGCTTTACATCTGAAAGTGCCCAGATCCTGATCGGGGAGATCATGGGGTGTAATCTCCAATTGCAAAACATCCAGCAACAAATCAGTGATGTTATTAAAAAAAATAATAACATCATTGATGTTTTGGGGCGAATTTAAACCCCACAAAATCACCTGTTTTATCTTACTAAAATTTTTACAATGTTTAGAAAAGCCAAATTTGGAGGATGCACACAGTGTGCCAACATGTGCTATCTGCCATCACGGGAGATCAATGGATGCGTTTTGGGGGTGCAACCCCTTCCTCAATTATAAAGTCGCATTGAGGAAGGGCTTGCTCCCCCAAAACACGTCCCTTGATCCCCCCTGATGGCAGATAGCACATGTTGACATTCGTAAATTGGTGTGCATCTTCCAAATTTGGCTTTTCCAGGGGTGATTTCCCCCCATCTGAACGCTATATCAAACACAGTTCCTAAATACTGATGTCTGATATAGCCTTCAGGTTTTACCATATGTGAACTTTGTAAGTTCAAGTTTTTTGTCTTTCTTGTTGGTTTTACACATGCCTGTTTTATCTGAAATGGACATTTCGATTTTTGATAATGCTACTGCAAACATTGTTATACAACAAACATGTTGGTTTGTTTTAAAAACCTTTCGTAAATGCACATGTGATTGTGCAGGTATAAAAAAGTGCCTTACTCAAGAATGTGTGGATTATTGTCTCAACACTACAACACTTTTGGGGTGATGTAATTGCTGTTTTATGCAAAAATGGGGGTTATTTCCTAAGGGCAATTACACTTTGCACTACAAGTGCAGGTACAGTGCAGTTGCAAGTGCACTTGTAGTGAAATGTGTTTTGGCATTTAGGAAGTACCAGCCAACACTATTTTTTATAAGGTTACCCAATCACGACATTTTCTGCACTCAACACATTTCTATCAGGGTCAGCTAAAACAAACACAAGCAGTAAATGTCCACCAAGAATTTTTTTTGTTTGTTTATTTGAAAAAGGTGTCACAGATTGTCTGGCATATTGATAGCCCCCCTACCCGCAAAGAACTCCAGGTAGCGTAACCGGACATCACGGGCATTCAGGGAGGGCAAGCCAGGACGGCCACTTTCAAGCGCCGTCAGTGTTGATGGATTTGGGATTCCGGCCTCAGGCCCAACTGAGCCAGCATAGTTGGCTGAATGTTTTCTTAAAAAATTATGGAGAACACAGCAGGCAAGTATTATATGGTTCAGTTTATACTCCGCCATATGGATGGGTGTCAGAAATAGAGGTCGACCGATATGGGTTTTTCTCTGGCCGATGCCGATGCCGATATTTAGAAATCGCGGTGGCCGATGGCCGATATATGATGCCGATTTTTTTGGGCCGATATATTAGGCCGATTTTTTTTTTTTCTTTTTTTCTTTTTTTTTCCGCCTTCATCTCATAAAATCTAACAGTTAGACCCCTTTCACACTGGGGCATTTTTTTAGGCGCTTTTGGGCTAAAAATAGCGCCTGTAAAGTGCCAGTAAAACGGCTCCCCTGCAGTCTCAGTGTGATATTCCGAGTGCTTTCACACTGTAGCGATGCGCTGGCAGGATGTAAAAAAAAGTCCTGCAAGCAGCATCTTTGCAGCGGTGTATACCGCTCCTCCACCACTCCTGCCCATTGAAATGAATGCGCATCGCTGCCGAAGCACCTGCATAGCATTTTGGCAGCAGCACTTCAGGGGCGCATTTAACCCCTTCCTCGGCCGCTAGCTGGGTTATAAGCGCCCCGCTAGCAGCCGAATAGCGCCGCTAAAATGACGGTAAAGCGCCGCTAAAACTAACAGCGTTTTACCGTCAACGCATGCCCGCTCCAGTGTGAAAGCAATCTTAAGTAATAAGTGATACAGAAAATTTTTTACATTTAAACATTTATTGAACAAAACAAACCTCCAATCAGTTCACTTGTATGTATAACTTAGATTAAAAAAAATAACTATATCTTAAATATTAAATACACAAAAACAGGTAATCAAAACTTTTGGACGAAAAAAAAAAAATGGGCTAACTTTACTGTTTATTTTTTTTTTAATTAGTGTATTTTTTTAAAAAAAATTGCGTTTGAAAGACCGCTGCGCAAATACCGTGTGACATAAAATATTGCAACTATTTTATTCCCTAGGGTCTCTGCTAAAAAAATATATATAATGTTTGGGGGTTCCAATTGATTTTCTAGCAGAAAATACAGGATTTTTACTTGTAAGCAACAAATGTCAAAAAAGATTTAGTCTTTAAATGGTTAAACTGAGAAATTCTCCAGGAGTTCAGTCTATTGATAAAAAGAACCCGAAGAGATACAAATGTATCTTCTTATCAGATTTGTCAAGCTGCCCAGAGGAGGAGAGAAGACAAACTTTAAACAGCTTGCAATTGACTTCTATTACAGAAGTCATTTGCAAGTCCCGCTGAAGTTATAATCGGCTTTTTTTATCAGCACAATGGGACGATGCCGATTAAGTAAAAAAAGCCAAATATCGGCCGATATATCGGCCGGCCGATATATCGGTCGACCTCTAGTCAGAAATAATCGGAACCGGCTGGCCAGGATTCCAAATGTGTTCTCCACCACTCTTCGGGCTCTGGCCAGCCGGTAATTAAAAACCCTCTGTTCTGGGGTGAGGGTCCTCATCGGGAATGGCCGCATCAGGTGGTCCCCCAGCGCAAATGCTTCATCAGCAATGAACACAAATGGGAGACCTTCAACATTGTCCTCTGGAGGTGGCAAGTCCAAGCTGCCATTCTGGAGACGCCTGTAGAACTCCGTCTGGGCAATCACTCCCCCATCGGACATCCAGCCATTCTTTCCCCCGTCCACATACAAGAACTCGTAATTAGCCGACACCACCACCAACATCACTATACTATTAAACCCCTTGTAATTATAATAGTACGACCCCGAGTTGGGTGGTGGGACGATGTGGACGTGTTTCCCATCAATTGCCCCTCCGCAGTTAGGAAAGTCCCACCGCTGGGCAAAGTGGGAGGCCACAGTCTGCCATTCCTGTGGCGTTGAAGGAAACTGTTGAGGAAAAAACAATAAACATTACTATTTTTTCACAGAAACATGGCAAGCAGATTATACACAAACATTATGGGGCAACCTCCAGATAGCATTTATTAAGGGGAATTTAACAACAACAAAGTATAAGGTACACCTATCATATTCCCCCTCCCCCCCTCTCATGGGCCATTTCTAACATTATAGGGGGGGGAACTCTTGGACAGGTAACCCTCTTCACTTCATTGAGAGATGAATGCCTAAATACAGGGTATTACTTGGAACAGCCCCTCCTTAGTTACACTATTGGCAGACCACTGGACAGGTAAGAAGTGTCTGAATACAAAGATATAAATACACATTGTACACATTTGAGGACATTTGGACATTCTGCTATTACCTATCAAGATAATAATAGGATACAAAAACTTTAAACAGTTCCATTGGAAAGTATACAGGCAGGCCCGTGCACTATATGCTTTGGGGAATTCATCCATAAATCTGACCAGTAAAGAGGTGGGTATAGTGTGTAAGGGTTTGGCAAAGTCAGCAGATAGATGATTGAGGATAGAGAATTGGGATCAGCTGACTTAGCAGTTGGCAGGAGGGAGGGTTACCAAAAATTTGGGGACACGACAAAAAAAGCCACTGGCACTCTGCCTGAATTTAAAGCTAAAATAACATTAACAAACATTTTAGGGGGTGTTTGGGGTAAAGCACTACTATGGAGCTGATAAAATACATCATTAAGTGACTACATGAGGTGAATATAGGGCAGGAGACACCATGCAGGAGAGGTTATTGAAGGGAAAATATGTATGAAGGACATAAAATAATAATTACATAAAAATCCAGCATGCATGAGGACAAAGGGGACATTCACAGCATATTACAATCATGGTAATTAGGGAATGAGGAAAGAAATACAATATATTAGCAAACATTCAATACAATAAAATGTGATATAAAAGGAAAAAAATCTTACCTTCATATACTCCTTCTGCAGGACCTGTATGATGGCAGAACAGGTCTCTGGGATAATGATTCCCAGAGCCTGGGGGGAGATGCCTGTCGAGAACTTGAGGTCCTGCAGGCTTCTCCCTGTGGCCAAATACCGCAAGGTAGCGACCAACCTCTGCTCCGGAGTGATGGCTTGCCTCATGCAGGTATCCTGCCTGCTAATATAGGGGGTCAGCGAAGCCAACAAACGGTGAAACACGGGGTCCGTCATCCTGAGAAAGTTCCTGAAATCATCAGGATTATTCTCACGGATCTCACGGAGCAAAGGCATATGACAGAACTGGTCACGCTGAAGCAACCAATTCTTGGTCCATGAACTCCTCCCCACCCTGTTCATGGACTGGACTTGTGTCAAGGTCAGGACCCCAACACCAAGCCCCCGCACAGCACGAACTCTACGAGGAGTACGCATACGAAACATGGCTAGAAAACGGTCGGCTGCTCAGAACGAAGTAACAGAACGCACTGAAGAACAGCAAGGCCTGTGAAGAGCGACCTGAAAACCAGTAATGAACGAACAAGAATACAATGACTCCTTAAAGTCACGCAGAACTTGCTTGCACGCACTGAAGAGCAGATGCAAACCCACAAGCACAAACTGAACAGCAGAAAACGATCTGAAAGCCACGAGTCTGAAAAAGCGCGAATCGTCTCTCACCAAACTTTTACTAACACGAGATTAGCAAAAGGAGCCCAAAGGGTGCCGCGCTTGGTTCTGAACCGGCCTTTTCTAGTCTCGTCGTACGTGGTGTACGTGACCGCGTGGTTGTCTATCGGAAATTCCGACAACTTTGTGCGACCGTGTGTAGGCAAAACAAGTTTGAGCCAACATCCGTCGGAAAAAATCCTAGGATTTTGTTGTCGGAATGTCCGATCAATGTCCGACCGTGTGTACGGGGCATTACAGTTACAAAAACCGGAAAATTGTATACTCACCTTTCCGTAATTTTCCTTTCCTGTCGCATCTTCATGGCAGCATACACTTTGGGTTGTGACTCCGCCCCCACAACCTTATAGGACCACATAACTATAAGTTACAGAGAAGGCCCCCGCCCCAATATTCTCTGTATGTATATATATATATATATATATACATCACCTCAGAAGGGTGGGCGATTGCATGCTACCATGAAGATGCGACAGGAAAGGAAAATTACGGAAAGGTAAGTATACAATTTTCCGGTTTCCTGTCGCATCATGGCAGCATACACTTTGGGGAATAACTCGCAGACTGGGTGGGAATGCAAAATACGTTTATTAACAAGGAATAGAAGAGTTGTCCTTCCGAAATCCACTGTTGATAGCGGAATCCACCTTATAATGAGACATGAAGGTGTTTCTGGAAGACCAGGTGGCCGCTCTGCAAATGGTTTCCGCTGAGACTCTACAGTAGGCCGCCCAGGAAGTTGCCACTGCCCTGGTGGAATGCGCCTTTAAGCCCTCAGGTATCTGTTAAGTACTTAATGAGTAAGCCTTCTTGATGGCCTTCACTAGCCCTGAAGCGATAGTGCGAGGGGATGCCGCTTGACCTCTCTTAAAGCGGGATGATTAAAAGGTTTTCTGTTTTCCTGATGGGTTTGGTTGCCGAAAGGTATTCCAAGATGTTGCTCTTGATGTCTAATGGATGAGGGTTTCCTTGATCCGTGACAAGCGCTGGGAGGTTAATTTCCTGGTTGAAGTGGAAAGACGAGGATACCTTGGGGATGAAGCGATCTGAAGGCCTCAAGACTATTCTGTCTGGGTAAACGATCAGGTACGGCTCCCTAGCCAGCAATTCCTGCATCCCTGAGACCCTTTTAGCCGATGTTATGGCAATTAAAAATGAGAATTTTAGTGTTAGGTCCCAGAGGGAGATGTTCTCGAGCGGGAAGAAAGGTTCCTTAGATAGGGCTTCCAGGACAGCTGAAAGATCCCAGACCGGGAAGGAAGGCTTTGTGGGGGGTCTTAGTTTTAGGCAGGCCCTTTGAAACCGGATAACAAGGGGATTTGACTCTGGTCAAGGCAGATAGGGCTGACACTTGGACCTTCAGGGTGCTTGACACAAGGCCTTTCTCTAGGCCTGACTGCAGAAACTCTAGAATCTGTGATACTGATGGAACGGATAAGTCCCAGCCTTGCTGCTGTGTGAAGGCAACACATTTTTCCCAGACCCTCCTGTAGGTGCTGTTGGTGGTAGGCCTTCTGGCCTGGAGTAAGGTATCTACCACCTTTTGGGAACAGCCCTGGTCTAGAAACCTAGCCCTTTCAGCTTCCAAGCCGTCAGATGCAGCTTCTCCAGGTTCGGGTGAAATAGATGACCCTGAGAGAGCAGGTCCGCTGATAACAGGAGAGGAAGCGGGTCTGCCGTGTTCAATTGCAGGAGGGTAGTGAACCATGGCCTCCTCGGCCAAAAGGGAATCACAGCTACTACCAATGCCACTGATCTCTTGAGTCTTAGAAGGAACTTTGCTATGAGGGGAGTCGGGGAAAGATGTAGCACAGACTGTTCCCTCCGCTGATGGAAAGGGAATCCTTGACAAGAACCTCTGGCACTTTGTGTTTGCTGGTTTTGCTGCAAGGTCTATATCCCGTGATCCCCAGGTCTGAGATATGAGGGTGAAGGCCTGGGGACTCAGAGACCACTCGTTGTTGGATATGAAGCTCCTTACATAGTTACATAGTTACATAGTAGGTGAGGTTGAAAAAAGACACAAGTCCATCAAGTCCAACCTATGTGTGTGATTATGTGTCAGTATTACATTGTATATCCCTGTATGTTGCGGTCATTCAGGTGCTTATCTAATAGTTTCTTGAAGCTATCAATGCTTCCCGCTGAGACCACCGCCTGTGGAAGGGAATTCCAAATCCTTGCCCCTCTAATAGGGCGTACACACGGTCGGACTTTGTTCGGACATTCCGACAACAAAATCCTAGGATTTTTTCCGACGGATGTTGGCTCAAACTTGTTTTGCCTACACACGGTCGCACAAAGTTGTCGGAATTTCCGATCGACAACCACGCGGTCACGTGCACCACGTACGACGAGACTTGAAAAGGCCGGTTCAGAACCAAGCGCGGCACCCTTTGGGCTCCTTTTGCTAATCTCGTGTTAGTAAAAGTTTGGTGAGAGACGATTTGCGCTTTTTCAGACTCGTGGCTTTCAGATCGTTTTCTGCCGTTCAGTTTGTGCTTGTGGGTTTGTATCTGCTCTTCAGTGCGTGCAGTCAGTTCGTATCGGAGTTTTCTGTGTGATCTTGCCTGCTCGTTGCTGTTTTTCAGGTCGCTCTTCACAGGCCTTGCTGTTTTTCAGTGCGTTCTGTTACTTCGTTCTGAGCAGCTGACCGTTTTCTAGCCATGTTTCGTATGCGTACTCCTCGTAGAGTTCGTGCTGTGCGGGGGCTTGGTGTTGGGGTCCTGACCTTGAAACAAGTACAGTCCATGAACAGGGTGGGGAGGAGTTCATGGACCAAGAATTGGTTGCTTCAGCGTGACCAGTTCTGTCATATGCCTTTGCTCTGTGAGATCCGTGAGAATAATCCTGATGATTTCAGGAACTTTCTCAGGATGACGAACCCCGTGTTTCACAGTTTGTTGGCTTTGCTGACCCCCTATATCAGCAGGCAGGATACCTGCATGAGGCAAGCCATCACTCCGGAGCAGAGGTTGGTCGCTACCCTGCGGTATTTGGCCACAGGGAGAAGCCTGCAGGACCTCAAGTTCTCGACAGGCATCTCCCCCCAGGCTCTTCTTTGTGGACATTTACTGCTTGTGTTTGTTTGAGCTGACCCTGACAGAAATGTGTGGAGTGCAGAAAATGTCGTGATTGTGTAACCTTATACAAAGCACTGTTGGCTGTTATTTACTAAATGCAAAGACACTTTTCACTACAAGTGCTCTTGCAACTGCACTGAAACTGCACTTGTAGTGGATTTGCCCTTAGGAAATAACCCCCATTTTCTCATAAAACAACAATTACATCACCCCAAAAGTGTTGTAGCGTTGAGACAATAATCCACACATTCTTGATGAACAATCTTTTTAATACCTGCACAATCACATGTGCATTTACCAAAGGTTTTTCTGACAAACCAACATGTTTGTTGTATACCAATTTTTGTGGTGTCATTATCCAAAATCAAAATGTGCATTTTATAGAAAACAGGCCTGTGTAAAACCCACAAGAAAGACACAAATCTTGATCTTACAAAGTTCACATTTGGTAGAACGTGAAGGCAATATCAGACATGAGTATTTAGGAACTGGGTTTGATATTGCGTTCAGATGGGGGGAAATCACCCCTGGAAAAGCCAAATTTGGAAGATGCACACAAATTTCACAATGTCAACATGTGCTACCTGCCATCACGGGGGATCAAGGGACGTGTTTTGGGGGAGAAAGCCCTTCCTCACCGCTACTTTATTATTGAGGAAGGGGTTGCACCCCCAAAACGCGTCCATTGATCTCCCATGATGGCAGATAGCACGTGTTGACACACTGTGTGCATCCTCCAAATTTGGCTTTGGGAAAAATCACAAAAACATTTAGCACATTGTAGCACACAAAAGAAGAAAGTGATTTGGAGGGGTTTTAAACTCACCCCAAACATCAATGATGTTTTTATATTTTGGAATAACATCATTGATGTTTTGCTTGATGTTTTCCAATTGTAAATTACACCACATGATCTCCCCGATCAGGATCTGGGCACTTTCGGATGTGAAGGGATCTTCATCCACAACCTCACGATCACCTAAAAAGAGAGAAAACCCAAAATAAATTGGGTCTAAAAAATATGCCGCCATCCATCTCTTATCTGAGCCTGTGGTCGCAGACACTCACCTGTTGTGGTGACTAGTTCCACCACGTCTTCTTCCTCCTGCTCATCTTGTGTTGGGGGGATTTCCCCTTCTTCCAGAGGGGGGGGCTCTGGTCTCCTCGGATGAGGGGTGTCCTCTGAGTCTTTTCTCCCCTATGTAAAACAAAAATGGTATAATTAGCACACAGATATTTAATGTCAGAACTAGAAAGATGAAACATTGCTTGGAAGTGGGGTACAATTGTCTATTTTAGCCGAGTTCCAAGATGTAGCTTTTTTAGTGTCCTTTGTCAACCTGCAATACTTTACCTGTTTAGTACAAGCTTCACAGATGTAGCCCCCCCTATAGTATACACTGGAGCACCTGTGTGCCCCCCCCCTAATAAAAATGGTGTTCTGGGGTCCCACACTAGTGCTCCAGTGTCCAGATGTGAAAACAGCTGCTCAGTGTCCTCTCCTTACACACAATCTAGTTTGCATTTCATTCTAGTAACAAAGCCATCTACACAACCCAATTCTTTGAAGACAAGTATAGGGCGTCAAAATGGTGGCCAAATGCATATGGTCTAAACAATGGTATTTTATCGTCCGAAATAAAAATGTGTGATCCGAACAAATAATGTGCCCATGAACATGATAGTTGCCATTTTAAACTGTACAACAGTTCCTAAAAGCACATGGAGCAGCACGAACGTAATAAACACAAAAAAAATAGGAACACAGCACAGGGAATAGAATAGAAAGAACGTCAGGGGTGGGCGGAGTTATACGCATGCGCAGTGTGTATAAATCGTAATGCGCGCGTCTTACGTACGATCTGTGAGCGGAGGAAGGAGCATCGGAGACGCCGATCGTGCTAACGAAGGTAGGATCTAAACTTGGGCCTATACTGCTTCAAAATGGAAGCCTATATTGTAACAAGATTAGGGGAGTTTGGCCTGACATTAGGGTTTGTCTTGTGTTGTGTCTTGCAGAGAAAATGGATGGGTTCAACGACCACAATTTCCTGCTCCTGTTCATTGACAAGTACAGGGAGCTGCCCTGTCTGTGGCAAGTGAGACACCCCCACTATAATCACAAACAGAAGAGGCAGGCAGCGCTGGAGAAACTGCTGGAGTTGGTGAAGCCGGTGGTCCCCACAGCAACCATCCCCTATTTAAAAGCAAAAATTGGTGGCCTGAGGAGCATATATCTTAGGGAGCGCAAGAAGGTCACAGATTCCCAGAGGTCCGGAGCTGCAGCAGATGACGTTTATGTCCCCAGGCTGTGGTACTACGAGAGACTGCGATTTCTGTCAGACCACACTGAAGTCAGGGAATCCCTCTCTACTCTTCCTTCCACGCTTCCTTCCATACCAGCTGAGGCTTCCGATGTCCAACCTGGCCCTTCCAGCCAGGAAGAAGTGGAGGAGCCCAGCTGGAGTCAGGTATAGCATTCTTCTACAGATTTCTGGGCAATAAATAAATTATGTTTACTAGATGTTATTATTGATCATTAATTGCTGATTCAAAAAAGTGTTTTACATATCAATAGACAGTAGTGGGCACCCAAAATTGGGACAAGAATGCAAAATACTGGGCTCAGAATGATAGTCTGTTATATTTGTTAACATTCAATTTGCAGCAGTCGAGGTGAAAATTGTGTGTGATTGATGTAAAAAATACTAAAACCATGTCCCTTTTTCATACACAGGAAGACCTCAGCCAGGAGGAGGCTGTGGAATGTGGCAGTCAGGAGGAGGCGGGGATTAGTGTCAGCCAGGAGGAGGCAGGGCAAAGTGGCAGCCAAGAGAAGCCTGGGACAAGTCGCAGCCTGACTGAGTCTCAGGTTCCTCCCCTCCGTCTGCCACATAAACGAGCCAGGAAGATGACTCCCAGTCCTGTGCAGGATTCAGCATACAGGCTGATCTCGGAGGCTTCGGCGTCCCTCAGAGCCTTCCCCAGTCCTGGAGAGGCCTTTGCCTGCATGACTGCCACCAAATTGCAGAGCATGCAGGAGGGCCAACGCAAGATCTCTGAGGACCTGATTTCTAAAGTCCTACGTAAGGGGGAGAGTGGGGAACTGACACACAAGACGGATGTCATTGAGATCGACGATCCTCCTCCTCCTCCTGCTGCCACAACTCCACCACCACAGCCAAAGGCTGGAAGGAAGCGTGGAAGGAAGACCAAAGAGTGATGACCCTGGGTTCAGTCTGGTCTGACAGAAGATGCAGTCTCTCGTATGACCACAGCCTGGCGACACAGATGTCATCTGCTGCTTTCCGGATCTCTGGGACTTCTGGACCAGACTGCCCTCCCTTAGATATGGACTCCTCAGGCCACCAATTTTGCTTTTAAATAATTGATGTCTGCCCTGGGGGTCCCAGGCTTCGCCAATTTCTGCAGTTTCTCCAGCGTTGCCTCCCTCTTTGTTTATAGTTGTGACCCCTTAATAAAATTTTAAATTCTACTCTCCTGTGTGTGTTTTCATCCAAAAAGGACAGTTTGTTGGTGAGTATTCAGGTACATTTCTAAAGTACAATGTGAAATTAACAAGGGACAACAACACCAAACAATCTCCTACAGATTAAATAGAACAACATATCAATGGTGTTGTGGGAACTTGTCACAAAAAACACACAAACATTTTCGGGAGTACAAATCAAAATCACCAAAAAACAAAATTAAAAAAGAGAAACACAAAAAAAAGAATCTACATTAAAGTCAAAAAAAAAAAAAATATGTTGTCAGATGTGGGAAATCAAAATATATTGAGGGAATCCCGATAAATAGTAACGAAAGAAGTTTGTGAGAAGTGTGTGTGAATATGAGCATCAAAACTACTTAATTCTTGTCACATTATAAAGAAGAAGAGAGTGCGCTGTATTAAACCATTTTGAACATTGCAGCGTGACGAAAGTGCGAACGCTAAGTTTACCAGAACGAGCTGTCCCGTGTCGGAATTTCTTCTGAGCATGCGTGGCACTTTGTGCGTCGGAACAGGCCACACACGGTCGGAATTGACGCGATCGGATTTTGTTGTCGGAAAATTTTATCTCCTGCTGTCCAACTTTGTGTGTCGGAAAATCCGATGGAAAATGTCCGATGGATCCCACACACGGTCGGAATTTCCGACAACACGCTCCGATCGGACATTGTCCATCGGAAAATCCGACCGTGTGTACGGGACATTACAGTAAAGAACCCTCTACGTAGTTTAAGGTTAAACCTCTTTTCTTCTAATTTTAATGAGTGGCCACGAGTCTTGTTAAACTCTCTTCTGCGAAAAAGTTTTAACCCTATTGTGGGGTCACCAGTCTGGTATTTGTAAATTGAAATCATATCCCCTCTCAAGCGTCTCTTCTCCAGAGAGAATAAGTTCAGTGCTTGCAACCTTTCCTCATAACTAAGATCCTCCAGACCCTTTATTAGCTTTGTTGCCCTTCTTTGTACTCGCTCCATTTCCAGTACATCCTTCCTGAGGACTGGTGCCCAGAACTGGACCGCATACTCTAGGTGCGGCCGGACCAGAGTCTTGTAGAGCGGGAGAATTATCGTTTTATCTCTGGAGTTGATCCCCCTTTTAATGCATGCCAATATTCTGTTTGCTTTGTTAGCAGCAGCTTGGCATTGCATGCCATTGCTGAGCCGATCATCTACTAGGACCCTCAGGTCCTTTTCCATCCTAGATTCCCCCAGAGGTTCTCCCCCCAGTGTATAGATTGCATTAATTTTTTTGCCACCCAAATGCATTATTTTACATTTTTCTACATTGAACCTCATTTGCCATGTAGTCCCCCACCCCATTAATTTGTTCAGGTCTTTTTGCAAGGTTTCCACGTCCTGCGGAGAAGTTATTGCCCTGCTTAGCTTAGTATCGTCTGCAAATACAGAGATTGAACTGTTTATCCCATCCTCTAGATCGTTTATGAACAAATTAAATAGGATTGGTCCCAGCACAGAACCCTAGGGAACCCCACTACCCACCCCTGACCATTCCGAGTACTCCCCATTTATCACCACCCTCTGAACTCGCCCTTGTAGCCAGTTTTCAATCCATGTACTCCCCCTATGGTCCATGCCAATGGACCTTATCTTGTACAGTAAACGTTTATGGGGAACTGTGTCAAATGCTTTTGCAAAATCCAGATACACCACGTCTACGGGCCTTCCTTTATCTAGATGGCAACTCACCTCCTCATAGAAGGTTAATAGATTGGTTTGGCAAGAACGATTCTTCATGAATCCATGCTGATTACTGCTAATGATACCGTTCTTATTACTAAAATCTTGTATATAGTCCCTTATCATCCCCTCCAAGAGTTTACATACTATTGATGTTAGGCTAATTGGTCTGTAATTCCCAGGGATGTATTTTGGGCCCTTTTTAAATATTGGTGCTACATTGGCTTTTCTCCAATCAGCTGGTACCATTCCAGTCAGTAGACTATCTGTAAAAATTAGGAACAACGGTCTGGCAATCACTTGACTGAGTTCCCTAAGTACCCTTGGATGCAAGCCATCTGGTCCCGGTGATTTATTAATGTTAAGTTTCTCAAGTCTAATTTTAATTCCGTCCTCTGTTAACCATGGAGGTGCTTTCTGTGTTGTGTCATGAGGATAAACACTGCAGTTTTGGTTACTGAAGCCCCCTGATTCACTCGTGCAGACTGAGGAGAAGAATAAATTCAATACCTTTGCCATCTCCCCATCCTTTGTAACCAGATGTCCTCCCTCATTCTTTATGGGGCCAATATGGTCTGTCCTCCCTTTTTTACTGTTTACATACTGAAAGAATTTCTTGGGATTTTTTTTGCTCTCCTCCGCTATGTGTCTTTCATGTTCTATCTTAGCCGTCCTAATTGCACCCTTACATTTCTTGTTGCATTCTTTATAAAGTCTGAATGCTGATGATGATCCCTCAACCTTGTATTTTTTGAAGGCCTTCTCCTTTGCTTTTATATGCATTTTTACATTGGAGTTAAACCATCCAGGATTTTTGTTCGCCCTTTTAAATTTATTACCCAATGGGATACATTGGCTAATGCCCTTATTTAATATGCTCTTAAAGCAAACCCATCTCTCCTCCGTATTCTTTGTTCCTAATATTTTATCCCAGTTTATGCCTTTTAGCAAGGTTTGTAGTTTAGAGAAGTTGGCTCTTTTGAAATTCAGTGTCTTTGTATTCCCTTTATGTTTCCTATTTTTGTGAGTTATACTGAAACTAATTGACCTGTGATCGCTGTTACCTAAATTGCCCCGTATTTCCACATCCGTGATCAGGTCTGTATTGTTGGTAATCAGTAGATCCAGTAATGTTTTATTTCTAGTTGGTGCGTCTACCATCTGACCCATAAAATTGTCCTGCAAGACATTAAGGAATTGGCGAGCCTTTAATGAATGCGCGGTTCCCTCCACCCAGTCTATGTCTGGATAATTAAAATCCCCCATTATGATAACACTTCCCATCCTTGCTGCTAATCCAATTTGTGATAGGAGATCCGTCTCCACTTCCTCCCTCAGGTTAGGGGGCCTATAGCATACTCCCAGTATTATTTTCCCCTTAGCTTCATCCCTTTGGAGCTCTACCCATAAGGATTCCACCTCCTTCCTAGCTCCCTTAGTGATGTCATCTCTCACATTCACTTGTACATTATTCTTGATATATAGGCATACCCCTCCCCCTTTTTTACCCTCCCTATCCTTGCGGTAAAGGGTATACCCTTGAATGTTTGCCAGCCAATCATGACAGCTGTTAAACCAGGTCTCTGAAATTCCCACAAAATCCAAATCCTCCTCGTACAACAGTATCTCTAGTTCACCCATCTTGTCTGCCATGCTCCTGGCATTGGTGAACATGCCACATAGTTTAGACCGGTCGCATATTGTCCTCGTATTGGGTGTTTCGAGATTGCAACTAGGACTTGCTACTATACTCACCTTGTGTTTTTGTGCTTTGGTTAACTTGCCACTAATGCCCCCAATACTACCCTCTGGAATATCTTCCGCGCTGGCTATCTCTGCCTCCCCCCCATCGCCTAGTTTAAAAACCCCTCTAACTTTTTGGCCATCTTCATTCCCAGCAGATCTGCACCCTCCTTATTTAGGTGCAGTCCGTCCCTTCGATAGTACCGGTTACCGACTGAGAAGTCGGCCCAGTCCTCCAGGAACCCAAACCCCTCCTTACTACACCAGCTCTTCAGCCACTTGTTTACTTCCCTAATCTCCCTCTTCCTTTCTGGTGTGGCTCGATGTAATATTCCTGACAATACTAACTTGCTTTAAAGCACTTTTTTTCTTGTATACCTAAACAATCTAAGAGGTCCAATATTGGACATCCTGCTTAGTCTCTCAAGTGAGCAGAAGGGAATAACATGTAAATATATAAAGCATACATGTATGTGGAGTGGGACAAAATCTCTCCCGAGATGTGTGAAAACTTGATGGCCAACTACAAGAAACATCTGACCTCCGATTGCCAACAAGGGTTTTGCCTCTAAGTACTAAGTCATGTTTTGCCAAGAGGTCAAATACTTATTTCCTGTAAGCTTAGTAAGTCGGCCAAGAGGTTCTGGGCTCCCGGAATGTAAACTGCCCTCAAGTCCAACAGGTTCAGATATGCCCATTCTATAACAGGACAGACCTCCTGCATCATGGAGCTGCTTCTGGTGCCCCCCTGTCTGTTGATGTAGGCGACAACCACTCTGTTGTCCATTCTCAGGAGGACCTGCTTCCCCCTCAAGTGAGGGCTGAAGGCCAGGAGAGCTTGGAATGCTGCCTTCATTTCCAGAACATTCAAAACCCAATCCTGTGCCCTGAATGGCCAGCGGCCCTGAGCCACGTAGTCTTGGTAGTGTGCCCCCCACCCCTCCAGGCTGGCATCTGAGGTCACTAACTCCTGAAGAGGGGTGACTATGTGTTTGCATCTCTTAAAGTTGCGAGATCGTGTCCACCACCGTAGCGATTGCTTGACCTCCTGTGAGATGGAGATCGGTTGAGACATTGACGTGCCGTCCCACTGGCGCAAAAAGGAGATTTGAAGGGGTCTTGAGTTCCACTGCGCCCATTGGAATGGTCGCTGACAATGAGTCTAGGATACTGAGGCATGCTTTGGCTGGTAATGTTGTGGCTAAGATTGATTTTCTCACTCTCTGGATCAAGAGAGGGATTTTTTCCGGTGGAAGCTCCACTGTGTTCATCCGGGTGTCCAGTTCGGCTCCCAGAAAGACCATTCTCTGGGTGGGCTGGATATTGCTTTTCCCCCAGTTTATCAGCCACCCTAGACTCTGCAGCGTGGAGACTAGAATTTCTCGGTGTTGGATGAGAGATTCCTGGCTGTCTGAAAGAAGGAGGGTATTGTCCAGGTAATGATGGACTCTTAGTCCTCTCTCAAGGAGGCTATTACCAGTAATAGGACTTTCATGAATGTCCTGGGGGCAGTAGAGATCCCGAACGGGAAGCTTTGGAATTGGAAGTGTTAATGGTTTATTGTAAAACAAAGAAATTTCTGGAATGCGGCGTGAATAGGGATAAGCAGATATGCGTCCTGGAGGTCGATTGAAAGCATCCAATCTCCCAGGTTTATTGCTTGGAGGATCGACTGCAGGCTTTCCATTTTGAATAACTCTACTCAAATTGATCGGTTGAGGTTTTTTTATGTCCAAGACCGGACGCAGATCCCCTGATTTTCTTTTTGACCAGGAATAGCAGGGAGTAAAAGCCTTTGCCTCTTTGTGTTTGCGGAACCTCCACTATTGCCCGTTTTTGGAGAAGATCCTGGATGTACTTGATTAGTAACAGCTTTCTTTCTCGAGATGGTGGAAGATTGGTTGAGCAGAACTGATCCCTTGGGAGGCATCCTTTGAATGACCATCTGTGCCCGAATTGGATGGTGGCCACTGGGTCCATGGGTCTTTATTATTATTATCGTTTATTATTTCCGCCCAGACCAGCCTGAATTTTGTGAGTCTGGCTCCCACTACCGCTGGCTGGGCGGGCGTACCTTCAAAAGGACTTCTGGTCACCGGAGGCAGGGTTTTTGGAATTTCAGGAAGGATGTCTAAGGGTTCCTCCAGCTCCTTCTATATTCCTTCCCAGGCCTATAGGCTTTTGCATCTCTGTATCTCTCTGGGAGAGTGCGCCTGAAGGGAGGCGGTCTCTACTGTTTCGGTCTTTTATCCGAGGGGATAAGCCCTGACTTTCCGCCGGTTACTTTTGAAATAGTCCAACTTCGCCCCAAAGAGGTTTTCCCCATCATATGACATTTGGCACCAGTTGGACTTAGAGGCGGGGTCTGCCGCCCAGGGCTTCAGCCATAGCGCCCTTCTGGCCATTACAAAGGCCAGCATGGCCCTTGATGCAGATTTGATTGTGTCCACAGAAGCCTCTGCCACAAAGTCCCCCGCAAGACTAAGTTCTTGCAAAGCTTTGACTATCTTTTCTTGATCCGCTCCTTCAGAGACGAGCTTTTCGGTGCTTGAAGACCAGGTGGACATAGCTCTTCCTACTGCTGCAAGCGCCACGGCTGGTCTACAAGCGCCATTTTTTTTTAAATTTTGGCGCGGAGTTCCCCTTTATATCTATACCAGACCTGAAGGGCCTGGTAATGGAATTTTGGGGGACCCCCACGCATTTTTTTTTTCAATGACTTTTATGTGTATTTTCGGGACCGACAATTCATTAATAGTCGGCACTAGCGCTAGAACTTTTAAATGACTTTTTTTCCTTTTAGAAATGTAATTTTGCTCTCGAACTGTTATAAACACGGGAAACATGCGCTACTTTACAGGCATACTATAGACACCCCCCAGGTATGAAATTTAAAGGCTTAAGGTGAAACAATAAAAGTGAAATTTTCATTATTAAAATCACTGCTACCAAAAAAAACGTTCGTTTTTAAAACTTTTTTTGCATTGATACATGTCCCCTGGGGCAGGACCCAGGTTCTAAACACTTTTTATGACAATAACTTGCATATTAACCTTTAAAATTAGCACTTTTGATTTTTCATGTTCGTGTCCCATAGACTTTAACCGTGTTCAAACAAATTTTTTGCCTGTTCGCATGTTCTGGATGCGAACCAAACAGGGGCGTGTTTAGTCCATCCCTAATCACATGCACTCTCCCATCAGCACTGTGCTATAAGGATGCAGGACCCCTGTCTCTTTCTCTGGGCATTCATCTGAGAATGAAAACTCCTATCAGTGTCTGGTTAAAGCTTGTAGGATAAGTCATAAGACTACTCTAACTGCTGATAAAGAAAAGGTATTTAGCAATTTATATTTACTAAAATAATTACATTTCCATGTTCTGTAGCTGGACAGAAATCAGAGAACCGTTCTTTTAATCGGAGATGAAATCGGGGACAACTTTTTTTTCTGGGGCCAACCCCCTAAAATCAGGAACCATCCCCAGAAACCAGGGATACCTGGTCACCCTATTTTAGGCAGCCCATCATCTGACTGAGGAGCAGCAGGAAAGGTTTACAAATAATCACTGTGACTTGGCTTTGTAATTTTGGATGATGTCACTCCCAACTGCTATAGTGATGTCTTTTCAGTGCATTTGAATGGATTTGTGTACACATACCCATACAAAATACTTAACGTCAAGTAAGTATGCTGGTCAATCACGATTAGTGTTGAGCGAGCAGTTCGGCCTGAGCATAACTTCGGCCCGAATATCGCCCATCCGGCAAACACCCGAATTTTCGTGCGCACTGCACAGTGCATTCTTGGGCCCTAATTGGATGAAGCTATTCCATTCACTGGTCAGGTGCAAAGCTTTGTCCAATCAGGGCACAGAACACTCTCAGACAGCGCCCTACAATCCACTGCGTGATGCACAGTATGTTCATGTAACAGTAAAGTATACACGCAATACTTTGTCAAAGCTCCTTTTGCATGAATTACTGCATCAATGCACCATGGCATGGAGGTGGTCAGCTTGTGGCACTGCTGAGGCGTTATGGAAGCCCAGGTTGCTTTGATAGCGGCCTTCATCTCATCTGTATTATTGGGTGTGATGTCTCTCATCTTCCTCTTAACAATACCCCCCAGATTCTTTATAGAGTTTAGGTCAGGCGAGTTTGCTGGCCAATCAAGCACAGTGATACCATGATCATTAAACCAGGTATTGGTAGTTTTGGCAGTGTGGGCAGGTGCCAAGTCCTGCTGGAAAATGAAATCAGCATATCCATAAAGCTGGTCAGCAGAGGCACGGGCATAGCTATAGGGGTCTCAGTTGTGACCCGGCCCCATGCGGCTCCCCTGTGCCGAAATCCATGGTATCCAGCACCGTGTAAAGGAGCATCGAAGGGGGTGGGGCGGGAGGTGGAGAGTGATATATGATGGTGTGGCAGTGCGGGAGAGGAGCAGACAGCAGCCCCACTGGACAGTGACACCAGTCTGGCTTTTGCGTGCTCCTGCCATTCTATGTTAATTGTAACCCCGTGCCATGTCCCTGAGCCAAGAGGGCCTGTCATGGGGGACAGGATTAAGAGACTGGGTTCAGTGACAGGGGACAGGGTTACCACTCTCTTTCCTGTCCCTGAGCCTTATACCAGTCAGTGGGAGGGGTAAAGAGGACCTGTCATGGGGGAGGGGATTAGAGACTGGTAACCACACCCGCTGTCACTGAGCCTGATCCACCCTTCTGTCCCTGAACATTTCACTGGCCAGTGGGAGTGGGAAAGAGGACCTGTCATTGGAGAAGGAATTTGAGATTGGTGTATGGCTCAGGAACAGGAAGACAGGGCTGGATCAGTGATGGGGATGGAGTTACCAGTCAGTGGAAGGGGGCAAAGGACCTGTCATACCGAAGGGAGTCTAGAGAAGGTTGAACTACAAGTCTCAGAAGAGTGAGGGGGGGCAGAGTTACCCATGAGGGTCAACAAAGTGTCAATTACACCCGACCACCTACTATAACTGACCTAGGTCCTGCTGCCCCTAGTACACCCCTCTCATTTTTGTAAATATTTTATCATATCTTTTTAAGTAACAACACTGAGGAAATGACACTTTGCTACAATGTGAAGTAGTGAGTGTACAGCTTGTATAACAGTGTAAATTTGCTGTCACCTCAAGATAACTCAACACACAGCCATTACTGTCTAAACCGCTGGCAACACAAGTGAGTACACCTTAAGTGAAAATGTCCAAAGAGGGCCCAATTAGTCATTTACCCTCCCCGGTGTCATGTGACTCGTTAGTGTTACAAGGTCTCAGGTGTGAATGGGGAGCAGGTATGTTAAATTTGATGTTATCGCTCCCACTCTCTCATACTGGTCACTGGAAGTTCAACATGGCACCTCATGGCAAAGAACTCTCTGAGGATCTGAAAAAAATAATTTTTACTCTCCATAAAGATGGCCTAGGCTATAAGAAGATTACCAAGATCCTGAAACTGAGCTGCAGCACGATGACCAAAACCATGCAACGGTTTAACAGGACAGGTTCCACTCAGAACAGGCCTCGCCATGGTCCACCAAAGAAGTTGAGTGCATGTGCTCAGTGTCATATCCAGAGTTTTTCTTTGGGAAATAGATGTATGAGTGCTGCCAGCATTGCTGCAGAGGTTGAAGGGGTGGGGGGTCAGCCAGTGCTCAGACCATACGCCGCACACTACATCAAATTGGTCTGCATGGCTGTCGTCCCAGAAGGAAGCCTCTTCTAAAGATGATGCACAAGAAAACCTGCAAACAGCTTGCTGAAGACAAGCAGACTAAGGAATGGATTACTGGAACCATGTCCTGCGGTCTGCTCAGACCAAGATAAACTTATGTGGTTCAGATGGTGTCAAGCGTGTGTGGCAGCAACCAGGTGAGGAGTGCGTACAAAGACAAGTGTGTCTTGCCTAAAGTCAAGCATGGTGGTGTGAGTGTCATGGTCTGGGGCTGCATGAGTGCTGCTGGCACTGGGGAGCTACAGTTCATTGAGGGAACCATGAATGTCAGTATGTACTGTGACATACTGAACCAGAGCATGATCCACTCCCTTTGGGGTCCTTATCAAGTGCCCTGTGGCCCAGTCTCCAAACACACCTCCAAGACTATCCTCAGCTTCTTTAGCAAGTCAGTGTTAAAGGTGATGGACTGGCCAAGCATGTCTCCAGACCTAAACCCTATTGAGCATCTGTTGGGCATCCTCAAATGGAAAGTGGAGGAGCACAGGGTCTCTAACATCCACCAGCTCCATGATGTCATCATGGAGGAGTGGAAGAGGACTCCAGTGGCAATCTGTGAAGCTCTGGGGAACTTTGTGCCCAAGAGGGTTAAAGCAGTGCTGGAAAATAATGGTGCCACACAAAATATTGACACTTTGGGCCCAATTTGGACATATTCACTTAGGGGTGTACTCACTTTTGTTGCCAGCAGTTTAGACATTAATGACTGTGTGTTGAGTTATTTTGAGGGGATAGCTAATTTACACTGTTCTAAAAGCTGTACACTAACTACTTTACATTGTAGCAAAGTTTCATTTCTTAAGTGTTGTCACATGAAAAGATATAATAAAATATTTACAAAAATGTGAGGGGTGTACTCACTTCTGTGAGATACTGTAGGTCTGTGAATGTGGAATCAGAAAGTCATGTGTTCGATTCCCTAAGCAAATGTCTACTTAGAGCTGTTTGGGGCAGAACAGCAACTATGTGTAATGAGGGTTTAAGTAGCAGACCTTCTCACTGTGGAACCATGACGTGGGTGACCTTGGCACCGTGTGAGTGAAGCTTCAATGAAATGAGTTCCATCCATGTAACCATCAAGGGGGTGTCCTTGAAACCATGTAAGTGAAAGCCACAAGCACTGGATACTGTGCCAAAATGGAACAAAGAGCATCTTGAACATAGAAAGCACAGGAGAGTTGGTACAATGGGTGCTGAAGGCTTAGCAACAAACCCACAACCTCAAAAGTCATTAATGAATTGTAAGCATCTTTAGCAATTCTTGCTTTTTTTTTTTTTAATTGTTTTACCAATGAACCTCACATTTTTCTTTAGCATGCTCTTCTCCTTCACCATATTCCTGTCCCAGTTCCACTCAATCCAACAAGTGGTGGTCTGCACCACCAACTTAGTCCTGACCACTTAATCGCAGTCTTTACAATTTCATCTACCTTTCAAAGTAGCAGTAAGACTTTGGGGGAGATTTACTAAAACTGGAGAGTGCAAAATCTGGTGCAACTCTGCATAGAAACCAATCAGCTTCCAGGCTTTATCGTCAAAGCTTAATTGAAGAAGCTGATTGGCTACCATGCACGGCTGCACCAGATTCTGAGTGCTCCATGTTTAGTAAATCAACCCCTTTGATTCAATGAGTGAACAAAGATAGGAATTACATCTACAGCCCTCTGGGGGTTGTGTGAAGAACTAACTTCAGGAGCTTACATGCTGTGCTACAGAACAGGAAGACATCAGAAGTAGTTTCTAGTGCACCTATATCATGGATCTAGACTCTCTAAGCCTTTGAACTATAAAACTATTACCACATCAGAGATTTGAGCTAAGAAATCCAGGGCTTTCTACATTCAACAGGAACACACCAACAATGCACACCGCAAGCTCTAGCCAGCCATGTTACTTTTCTGTAGAATTATATACTGTAGATGAAATGATGGGAACAATTGAAAAACATTTAGTGGCCCACGAAACACTTTGTTAACATGTCAGATTCAAACGATTTAGAAATCCAAGGCTTTACAGCATTCAACATCAGCACACCAACGGCTCTAGCCTCTTCTTTGTAGAACTATATACCAAATAAAACATGGTGAGAACAATTGAAAAACAATTGGTGGCTCATGAAACACAAAACTGGATTTTTTAGCATCCAGGTTTGAACACTGAACGTTTGGGCCACAAGACAGACACTCTATGCTTGGAGCTACATCAATGTGCACC
This sequence comes from Lithobates clamitans, assembly GCA_037952925.1. NCBI lineage: Eukaryota > Metazoa > Chordata > Amphibia > Anura > Ranidae > Lithobates > Lithobates clamitans. Next base: position 286,133 of record JBBGZY010000518.1, on the reverse strand, counting down.
TCAAAGGTACAGTTTTGCCAGATGGGAATTTCCTCTAGGCTGAGTGGGAGCTTTTTTCAGGTCTGATGGTAGCAGTTTAGTAAACTATGTGAATATTAATCCACCCCTCATATGGTATTCCATTAAATTAAAGGTCTAGTTTTGAGCCCAACCCACCATCTGAGGTTGTGGCTTTGTATGCAAGACACTTACTTACTAGCCCCAAGGGTTGTGAGTTCAATTCCCCAGGTGACCACCTTTATAGATTGCTTTAGCTTTTTGCAATTTTAATAAATTATTCAATCGACTTACAGAGGACTTTTCCTTTCTTATTAATTTCTATGGATTACTGCACTTTGTAGGCAGTAGTTGAGATGGTGCCCTGTGGTTCATGGCAATCGACTCTTGAAAGTACAGTTTTACCAAAAAGGAATTTCCTCTAGGCCAAGTGGCAGGCTAATCTAGCCTCTGATGGTAGCAGTTTAGTGGATTAATATTAACATAATTTACTAGTCATATGGTATTCCATAAAATTATAGGTCTAGTTTTGGCCTCTTGTCTGCAATATGAGACAGTGGCTTTGTATGTAAGAAACTGGGCTAGTAAGTAAAAGGGTTGAAAGTTCAAATCCCCAGGTGGCCACCTTTTCAGATTGCTTTAGGTTTTTGCAATTTTAATAAAATAATCTAGAATGGTTGCAAGTTCAAATCCCCAGGTGACCCTCTTTTCACTTGCCCAGTATCTTACATACAAGCCCACCGACTCAGATGGTGGGTGGGGCTCAAATCTAGATCTTTAATTTAGTGGATTAATATTCACATAATTTGCTAGTCATATGGTATTCTATCAAATTAAAGGTCTAGTTTTGAGCCCATCCACCATCTGAGGTGGTGACCTTGTATGTAAGATGCTGGGCTAGTAAGTAAAATGGTTGCAAGTTTGAATCCCCAGGTGTTCGGTTTAGTTTATTAAAATTGCAAAAACCTAAAGATATCAATCGACTTTCAGAGGACTTATCCTTTCTTTGGATTACTGCACTTTGTAGGCATTAGTTGAGATAGTGCCCTGTCGTTCATGGCAATGGACTCTTGAAGGTACAGTTCTGCCAGATGGGAATTTCCTCTAGGTCGAGTGACAGATTTGTCTAGAGTATTATGGTAGCAATTTAGTAAAATATTCAAATATTACTACACTAGTCATATGGTATTCTATTAAATGAAAGGTCTAATTTTGAACCACTCTCACCATCTGAGGTGGTGGCCTTGTATGTAAGACCCTGGGCTAGTAAATGAAATGGTTGCAAGTTTGAATCCCCTAGTGACTAATTTTTTAAAATTGCAAGGGCTTATCCTTTCTTATTAATTGTTATGTGTTCTTGCACTTTGTAGGCATCAGTTGAGATAGTGTCCTGTGGTTCATAGCAATGGACAAAGGAAAGTACTGTTTTACTAAATGGGAATTTCCTCTAGGCCAAGTGGTGGAGTAGTCTAAGTTCTGATGATAGCAACTTATTTATTTATCAAACATTAAGCCCCTAGTCATGTGTTATTTCATAATATTAAAACTCTAATTTTAAGCACCACCCACCATCTAAGACAGTGGCCCTGCATCTATGCTGCTGATCTCACATACAATAAGTTTGCAAGTACAAATCCTCAAGCGGCCACCCTTTTGTGATTTATTTATTAAAGTCACATAAACTGAAGAAGCCCATAAATACCAATCAACTTTCAGACTAAGTGTTATTTTATTATGGTTGCTTAGGGTTATTGTACTTTGTAAGCAGCATTTAAGATTATCCTTTGGAAGGTCAACTGGGACACTAGTTTTTGTTAGATGATGACAATTTAGTACATTAATCCACTGATTATATGGTATGGCATGATATTTCAAATCTGGTTTTGGGGCACACCCCCCCCCCATCTAAGACTATAGCCTTGGTGGTATGTGGGTAATCTCACACTCAGATGGTTGTGAGTTCAAATTCTCAGGTGTTCGATTGCCTTTGCAAATTTATTTATTGTATATCATGATATTACAACTCTGGTTTGGGGCAAATTCCCTATCTGAGACTATAGCCTTGTGGGTAGGTGGGTGAGTCCACAGTCTAATGGTCGTGAGTTCGAATCCTCAGGTGATTGCCTTTGCAGATGAATTTATTAACATTGTACTAATCGCTGAAACCAATAGCAACTGATCCTCTTTTGAATCCTCTTCATATCAGTTGGTACAGGTTACTACACTTTGCAGCTTGAATCTTGGTTGAATTTAGTATGTATAGGCACTGCTGCCAGCATTCAGTGTCTTGGTCTGTGGTGCAGCATGCAGGGCGGTTAATGAGGAATCTGAGGACCGTGAGATAGATTCCCAAAGCATACCAGGACAGGTGTCTACTCAGAGCTGTATAGGGCAGACCAGCTACTATGTTTTTGGTGGTAAAGGAGCTGCTCTGTGTAATTAGAGGTTAGGGAGCGGACCAATCTAGGTCTGATGGTAGCAGTTTAGTAAATTATGTGAAAATAATCCACTAGTCATATGGTTTACTATTAAATTAAAGGTCTAGTTTTGAACCCCACCCACTATCTGAAGCAGTGGCTTTGTATGTAAGACATTGGGCCAGTAATTAAAATAGGTTGCAAGTTCAAATTCCCAGGAGTCCACCTTTTCAGATTCTTTAATTAAAATTGCAAAAACCTAAAGCAATCAATCAACTTTCAGAGGACTTATCCTTTCTTATTTAATTTCTATGGATTGCTGCGCTTTGTAGGCCGCAGTTGAGATAGTGCCCTGTGGTTCATGGCAATTGACTCTTAAAAGTACAGTTTTTCCAAAAGGGAATTTCCTCTAGGTCAAGTGGCAGACCAGTCTAGGGTCTGATGGTAGCAATTTAGTAAAATATTCAAATATTAATGCAGTAGTCATATGGTATTCCATTAAATGAAAGGTCTAGTTTTGAAACTCCCTGTTACATCTGAGGCAGTGGAATTGTATGTAAGACCCTGGGCTAGCAAGGGAAATTGTTGCAAGTTTGAATCCCCAAGTGACTCATTTATTAAAATTACAAAAGTTTATCCTTTCTTATTATTAATTAATTGCTATGTGTTGCACTTTGTAGGCAGCAGTTGAGATATGTGGTTCATGGCAGTGGACAATGGAAAGTACAGTTTTACTAAATGGAAACTTCCTCTAGGCCAAAAGGCAGACTAGTCTAAGGTCTGATAGTAGCAACTTATTTAATATTCAAACATTAAGCCCCGAGTCATGTGTTATTTCATGATATTAAAGGTCTAGTTTTGAAGCCAACCCACCACCTGAGGCAGTGGCCTTGTATGTAAGATACTGGGCGAGCAAGTGAAATGGTTGCAAGTTCGAATCCCCAAGTGACTCATTTATTAAAATGACAAAAGTTTATCCTTTCTTATTTATTTGCTATGTGTTATTGCACTTTGTGGGCAGCAGCTGCAATAGTGCCCCGTGGCTCATGGCAATGGACAATGGAAAGTACAGTTTTACGGGAATTTCCTCTAGGCCAAAAGGCAGACTAGTCTAAGGTCTGATGGTAGCAACTTATTTAATATTCAAATATTAAGCCCATAGTAATGTGTTATTTCATGATATAAAAGCTCTAGTTTTCAGCTACGCCCACCATCCAAGACAGTGGCCCTGCATGTATGCTGCTGATCTCACAAATGACATGTTTGCAAGTTCAAATCCTCAAGCGATCACCTTTTCATGATTCATTTCTTAAAGTTACATAAACTGAAGAAGCCCATAATAACCAATCAACCTTCAGAAAGTATTATTTTATTATGGTTGCTTAGGGTTATTATACTTTGCAAGCAGCAATTAGGAATATCCTTTGGAAGATCAACTGGGAGACTAGTTTTTGTTAGATGATGGCAATTTAGTACATTAATCCACTGATCGTATGGTATATAATGATATTACAACTCTGGTTTAGGGCAAATTCCCTATCTGAGGCTATAGCCTTGTGGGTAGGTGGATGAGCCCACAGTATTAGACTGATCGTGAGTTCAAATCTCCAGGTGATTGCCTTTGCAGATTAATTTATTAACATTGTACAAATCGCTGAAACCAATAGCAACCAATCCTCTTTTTAAGCCTCTTCATATTGGTTGCTATGGGTTACTACACTTTGCAGCTTGCATCTTGGTTGAATTTAGTATGTATAGGCACTGCTGACAAACATGATCATCCTGGTCTGTGGCGTAGCATGCAGAGCGATGAATGTGGAATATGATGGCTACGAGTTCAATTCCCAGAACAGATGTCTACTGAGAGATGTTTGAGTCACCAACCATAATGACAAGCAAGTGGATAACCTTGGCACCATGTGAATAAACCCTCAATGAAGCGAGGTCCAGCCATATAACCATCAGGTAAGTAAGAATCAGGTGAGTAATCTTGACACCATGTGAATAAACTCTCAATGAAGTGAGCACCAACCTTAGGACAAGCAAGTGGATAACCTTGGCACCGTGTGAATGAAGCGAGGTCCAGCCATGTAACCATCAGGTGAGTAACCTTGGTCCTATGTGAATGAACCCTCAATGAAGAGAACACCACCCTTGGGACAAGGAAGTGGATAACCTTGGCACCGTGTGAATAAACCCTCAATGAAGCAAGATCGAGCCATGTAACCATCAAGTGAGGAGCCTTGGCACCATGTGAATGAACTGAGCACCAACCATGTGACAAGCATCGTTTGAATGAAAGCCACAAGTAGTGGATAAGTGTGCGACAAAGGAACAAGAACAGAGAAAGCACAGTAAAGATGGATGCTGAAAGATAAGGAGTGAAGTCAATAAATGCCTCCCTCAGAGCAAGAAGAGATTGTTATGTTTTTTGCATTTTTACCACTAAATCTCATATTTTTCATCAACATGCCCTTCTCCATCACTGTATTCCTGTCCCCATCTCTGGGGTCACAGGTTCACTCATGCCCCACTGCAGGTAGTCCGCACCACCAACTGAGACAAGTCTTGACCACTTCATCATAGTCTTTACAATTTCAGCCACCCTTTACCAAAGTCTTGGTGCTACCTTGAGTAAGCAACGCTGCTTCACATGGGAATCGAACCTACAACCCTCTGATTCACACTTCAGGAGCTTACAGACTGCGCCACAGAAGCAGAAGACAGAAGAAGCTGTTGCTAGTGCACCCATATCATGGATCTAGACTCTCTAAGCCTCTGAAACATAAAACTATTACCACATCAGAGATTCGAACCTAGGCCTTCAAGCATTCATCAACAGCACACCAACACCATGCACCATGCACCATTCAGCAGCACTACTTCTCTGTAGAACTATATACTGAAGATGACATGATGGGAATAATTTGCCTACAAAACACTTTACCAGTAACACATCAGATTTGAATTAAGAAATCAAGGTCTTCCAGCATTCAACAACAGCACACCAACATCATGCAACACAGGCTCTAGCCAGAAAGCAAACATCTCTGTAGAATTATATACCCAATAGGACATGATGAGAACAATTGAAAAACATTTGGTGGCACATGAATCACAAAACTGAAAATCACATGCAATGTCTGTGCAATGCGATTTCAGCCATGCAGATAGTATGGCTGAATTTGCATCGCATTAGGACCAAACTCGCACAGGACCCTTTTTTTGGTCTGCCTCAGAATCAGATGACATGGGTGTACACACCCATGCGATCTGACTCATGTCCGAACTGACAGTTCGCACTGCGATATGCGAACTGATTTGGGGGTGTCATTAACTTTCTATTGACACTCTCCACAGTTTGCATAGTGCAATGTGAACTGCCTTGTGAGTCTGGTGTGATGTGGGAGCCTGCAGTGGATTCGCAGGTTTTCCACATCTCACTAATAAGAACCCAGCATCAAGCTACAAGACAAGCACTCTACACATTGGGCTACATCAAGAGCACAAAATCTTCAACTTTGCAGACCTTTCTATTTTTTGGGACTTCAAAAATGCATTGCTCATTTTATTTGCTGCAAATCAGTGCTGGGTTAGAGATTCATTAAACAGTAAAGGAAAAGGTAAGGGTTACAGCTTCCAAAATTAGATGCCAGTGGTGGCTACCATTTATTTTTATCCTGGCAGGTGATCCTGACATTGGATGCAAAGCACACCCAGAAGCTGAGTTTATTTTGGCCAACAACCAGACTGAGTTGCTATTGCTCCTCTGGCAGAAAGATATTGGCACGAGTGCCTAGCCCACGCCAATACATGCAAATGGCGTTCAGTCTGAAGGACTGTGCTTTGCAAAGGCTGAAAACTTGAGCAACTTGGGAGCCTCTGATCCCAGATTACACAATATGGAAATATCAATTTTAGCACAGATTTGGAGAATGTGCAGTGAAGCTCTCACTCTGGATCCAGATGCAGACACTATATACTGAGTACAGGGACCCAATGGAGCGCTTTAGAACTAAGAGTACCGTTTATGTTTAAGGGGGAAAGGGACCTAAAAGTACAATCATCCAAGTGACAGGCTTGCTTTTAAAAACACTTTGTTAAAAAAATTACCTTTGTGGGAAGGCACAGGTGGAAGCTGTCATTCTTGCCCTCTCAGCCTGCATGTCACCCCCAAAAGGGCCTGATGATTTGTCCCAGGTTCCTTTCCCAGAGATTAGTGCAATAGCAGCCAGGCACACAGCAACAATCACTCTTCTGGCTCAATGAACAGTCTAGGGCAGGGGGTTCCAAACTTTTTAAAGAAAGGACCAGTTTACTGTCCTTCAGACTTTAGGGGGGCAGACGGTGCCCAGTAAACAATGCCCCATCTTTGGTATTAGGGAGAGAAATAGTATCAGTGGGAGGACTAATGCTCCATCAGTGTAGGTGAAAGGAATAGTGCCCCACTGTTTTTGTCAGTGAGAGGAATAGTGCCCCAAGGGTGAGATAAAGGCAAAGGGCCACGTCCGGCCCCTGGGCCACCATTTGGAGAACTCTGTCCTATTGGAAGCAAGGTGGCAAAAAACCTGGAGTTGGGCTTCAGAACTGTGCAGTCTGTTTGATTGGGATATAGGGATTGAGCACTTCTCTTGTTTAATGTGCTGCAATCAAATGCAACCAGTCAAAAATCATTATTGCTCTGACTGGCGCCATGTAATTATTTGGTATAGGCTACAGAACTTTGCACCTCATCAGTACCCTTGACAACAAGCCTGATAATGATTTATAGAAATGAATCATACCTCACTTATCTGATCTGATTTAGGAGGAGGCGGTTAATGCACAACATTTCTACAGGGCCCTTGTTATTACGTTAACAATAATTGACTAACTGACAATTCTCTAGGTATTTGCAAATTAGGCATGCCTTGGCGGTACAATTTAGTGGGAAGGAGCCAGAGTGGAGTGAAATGCCTTCTCTTGGGAATGCTAGAACAACTAAAGGATTCATCTCTGATATGTATGGATGTATTAGCATGGCGGGTCAGGAGGAAGTGGTAGAACATAAAAATAGGATAAAATGGGAGGGAGATGTTGGGCAAATAACGGAGGAACAATGGAAATATTTTTTGGCATTGGGGCCCAGGATCTCTCTCTCTCCTTCACAGATTGTATCCCATTTGTATTTGATACATAGGTCATATTACACGCCTTTGAAGCTGCATATGTTTGGGAGAAGGTCTGATGCGGAATGTCAAAGGTGTGGGGACAGGAAGGGTGATCTGGTACACATGTTCTGGTGATGTCCCAGGTTGCACAAGTATTGGGAAGGTATAATTGATAAAATAAACGCTGTGTTTGGGACATCGCTGGGCATGGAGGCCAGAACCTGCCTTATGGGTCTGATGGAGGTGAATGGCATATCAAGAGATAGGCAGACCGCAATAATTAGATGCTTGTTTCAAGGTAAAAAACTAATTGCACGGAAGTGGCAAGCAAAAGAGCCCCCGATGATGGTAGAATGGCTGAAAGAGGTCAAGGATGTGATTGAGAAGGAGAAGTATGTTTTTAAAAAGATAGGTAATAATAAGAAATTTGAAAAAATATGGAAGTTATGGCTGTAAACGGAATAATCTGAGTAGGAGAGGATGGAAGATGGATGGTGTGTGGGAGGATGGTGAGAGGGGGGTGGGGAAGGGATGAGGATGAGGAAGGGGGGGAAGAAAAAGGAAATGAGGAGGTTTTCATGCTGTAATTTCGCTATGTTACAATATATGTAAACATGATTGTCTTGTGAACAAATATATTTTATTATTGAATTTTTCTAATAAAGTATTTAATCAAAAAAAAAAAAAACAATAATTGAGGCGAACCCAAATAGTAAACTGTCCTGTTGTACTTTTATACATAGCATAACCGCAGGCCAAACGAGCTCCATAAATAACTGATTGTGATACTATTGCCCCGTACACACGGTCGGACATTGATCGGACATTCCAACAACAAAATCCATGGATTGTTGGCTCAAACTTGTCTTGCATACACACGGTCACACAAAGTTGTCTAAAAATACGATCATTCTGAACGTGGTGACGTAAAACACGTACGTCGGGACTATAAACGGGGCAGTAGCCAATAGCTTTCATCTCTTAATTTATTCTGAACATGCGTGGCACTTTGTGCGTCGGATTTGTGTACACACGATCGGAATTTCCGACAACGGATTTTGTTGTCGGAAAATTTTATAGCCTGCTCTCAAACTTTGTGTGTTGGAAATTCCTATGGAAAATGTGTGATGGAGTCTACACACGGTCGGAATTTCCGACAACAAGGTCCTATCACACATTTTCCATTGGAAAATCCTATCGTGTGTACAGGGAATTAGGCCCTGGACAGGCTGACCACCAACATCCTGTGACTCATGTTGCTACTTGCTAGTTTAAACTATATGCCCAAAATGTCATACTATATACATGTATATGATTGAAGTTTTGTTCCTCCCCCTTATGCTACGTGATGCCTTTTGTTCTGAGTTTTTATAAAAACTCAAACCAAGCTACCATTAAACCTGAGCATACTTTGAATCCATTTTGTGTATTCTTCATTGTGTGCTCCCAGAGCTCTGTAAGGAATCCACTGGTCATTCATAGAAACCGGGCAGAATGAACCCTTTCAGTTACTAATCCCACAACAGTAAAATCAGTCTATATATGCAGTAGGGTTAGTCCTGTGCATTGTGTTAAAAGACTGTTTGATCCTGTCTTCTCTGATCCTCCCCTTCTTCCACTGTCCCCTAACCATCTCCTGATAGTACAGAGCCTTGGAGGCGCTCTGCACAGTGTGGTGTGTATTGCTAGAGTTTGCGGCTGGTGGTATATTTTTGGGGTGGGCAACCAGTGCACCCACAGCCACCCGCCCCAGTTGGTCGGGTCACACGCATGACCCGCTTCCTGATTGGCCGTGGGCCCCTCCTGCAAAGAGACATGCCCCCTCCTGCAAAGAGACATACCACCTTCTGCAAAGAGACATGCCACCTCCTGCAAAGCGACATGGCCTCTCCTGCAAAGAGACATGCCCAGTCCAGCATAGAGACATGCCCCCTCCAGCAAAGAAACATGCCTAAAAATATCAGCTCACAGGTATATGAATTGTGCAGCACCACGAAAGCTACCCCCTTCCTCTTTACCGCCACCTGCCAACTAAGCTCCGGACCCAGCTCAGTGATGCAACATGCGGCAACAGCAGCACTGCGGTGGCGGCTAGGGTGACCACATTTCCAAAACTGAAATTCAGGGACACCCCCCTTCCCAAAAAAAGATGGGGGGGGGGGGGGAGTAGTCCCGGGGTTTATGGGGAATTCAGTTAACATGTTTGTTTCATTTGTTTTTGTTTTGTTTTTTTGCTTTTCGGGTCATTCGTTATGATCACAATTCGTAAATTTGAAAATTCAAAAGAATAACTAATAATAACTAGCCAATAAATTACAGGTATTGGAATTTCCTTTCAAATTTGGTTTGTTAGTGAAAGTAACAAATACAAATTTATCCGAAGTTCCGAATTATCCGAAATAACGAATTCCACATCTAAACAAATGGAACAGAACGGATTAATAATAAATAATAATAAAACGTTTTTAATATTATTATTGTTATTTATTATTATTAATTAGTTACGTTCCATTCGTTTAGATACAGCATTCAATATTTTAGATAATTTGTAACTTTGGATAAATTCATATTCATTATGTTCACTAACAGTCAAATTTGAAAGGAAATTCCAATATCTATAATTTAATAGTCAGTAATAGTTCTTGCACAATTTTTGCACGAATTGCACATGTCTAGAATTTGATGGCAGGCGATTTTTTTTGGGGCGAATGGCTGGTGTTGGCACATAAATCATCCCAGCACAATGCTTGATATGGTGTCAGGATGATCAAATCACATTATTTCTATTACTACATCATAATATATAATGAAATAGTTCAACTCACCATAATGCAGAATCAGTGGGAACCCTGAGCTTGTCACTTGCTACCAGATGCAGCGTGCCACCATTGCCTGCCACCAGATGCAGCTTGTTACTTGCCACCATTGCCTGCCTCCAGATGCAGCTTGTTACTTGCCACCATTGCCTGCCCACAGATTCAGTGTGTCACTTGCCACCCATAGCCTACCACCAGGTGCAGTGCCACCCATAGCCTGCCACCAGATACAGTGCCATTTGCCACAAGCTGCCACCAGATTCAGTGTGCCACTTGCCACCCACAGCTGTGTCACTTGCCACCCATAGCCTACCACCAGATGCAGTGCCACCCATAGCCTGCCACCAGATGCAGTGTGCCACTTGCCACTCTTAGCCTGCCACCAGATGCAGTGTGCCACTTGCAATCCATAGCTGTGCCACTTGCCACCCATAGCCTGCCACGAGATGCAGAGTGCCACTTGCCACCCATAGCCTGCCACCAGATGCAGTGTGCCACTTGCCACCCATAGCCTGCCACCAGATGCAGTGTGCCACTTGCCACCCATAGCCTACCACAAGTTGCAGTGTGTCACTTGCTACCCATAGCCTGCCCCCAGATGCAGTGTGCCAATTGCCACTCATAGCCTGCCAATATATGCAATGCCACTTGCCACCCATAGCCTGCACCTAGATGCAGTGTGCCACTTGCCACTCATAGCCTGCCACCAGATGTGGTGCTATTTGCCACCCACAGCTGTGTCACTTACCACCCGCAGTTGTGTCACTTGCTATCCGCAGCCGTGTCACTTGCCACCCATACATTGCAGTGTACAGTATATAATACAGTGCAGACGGAGTACACAGTATATAATACACTGTGTACAGTATATAATACACTTCAGGTGGTGTACATTATATAATAAAGTGCAGCCGGTATACAGTATATAATACAGTACAGGCGGAGTACAGTATATAATACACTTCAGGCGGAGTACAGCATATAATACACTCCAGGCTGTGTACAGTATATAATACAGTACAGGCGGTGTACAGTACATAATACTGTGCAGGCGGTGTACAGTATATAATATAGTGTGTGCAGTATATAATACAGTGTGTACAGTATATAATACAGTGCAGGCGGTGTACATAGTATATAATACCGTGTGTACGGTATATAATACAGTGCAGTCATTGTACAATATATAATACAGTGAAGGCAGTGTACAGTATATAAAACAGAGCAGTCGGTGTACAGTATATAATACAGTGCAGGCAGTGTACATAGTATATAATAGAGTGTGTACAGTATATAATACACTTCAGGCAGTGTACAGTATATAATACAGTGTACATTATATACAGTGCAGGCAGTGTACAGTATATAATACAGTGCAGGCAGTGTACATAGTATATAATAGAGTGTGTACAGTATATAATACACTTCAGGCAGTGTACAGTATATAATATAGTGCAGTTATGTTCGACTCGAACATATGGGGCGCTCGCAGCAAGTTCACCCACCGCGGACCGGAACATAATGCACTGCGAAATCACAGTGCATTGATGGCTGCTGATTGGCCAAAGCATGCACCTGACCTACATGCTTTGGCCAATCACAGCTCGATGTGCTGTGAGAGCTATGATTGGCCAATAGCAGGGTGCAGTCAGTGTACAGTATATAATACAGTGCAGGCGGAGTACACAGTATATATTACACAGTGTACAGTATATAATACACTTCAGGCGGTGTACAGTATATAATAAAGTGCAGCCAGTATACAGTATATAATACAGTACAGGCGGAGTGAGGCAGAGGCAGTACAGGCGGAGTTTGCCCTCCGTGAGATCACAGTGTATTGACGGCTGCTGATTGGCCAAAGCATGCACCTGACCTGCATGCTTTGGCCAATCACAGCGCAATGTGCTGTGAGAGCTATGATTGGCCAATAGCAGGGTACAATATATAATACAGTGCAGGCAGAGTACACAGTATATAATACAGTGTGTACAGTATATAATACATTGCAGTCAGTGTATAGTATATAATACAGTGCAGTTGGTGTACAGTATATAATACACTTCAGGTAGTGTGTACAGTATATAATACAGTGCAGGCAGTGTACAGTATATAATACAGTGCAGGCATTGTACAGTATATAATACACTTCAGATGGTGTACAGTATATAATACAGTGCAGGCAGTGTACAGTATATGTTAGTGTATACAGTATATAATACAGTGCAGGCAATGTACAGCATATGTTAGTGTATACAGTATATAAAACAGTGCAGGCAGTGTACAGTATACTGTAATACAGTAAAGTCGTACAGTATATAAAACAGTGCAGGCGGTGTACAGTATATATATTACAGTGCAGGCAGTGTACAGTAGAATATAACACACTTCAGGCTTAAGAATTAAGAAAAAAAATGGCGTGGGGTCCCCCCAAAATCCATACCAGACCCTTATCCGAGCCAGCAGCCTGGCAGGCCAGGAAAGGGGGGACGAGCGAGCGCCCCCTCCTAAACTATACCAGACCGCTTGCCCTCAACATGGGGATGGTGCTTTTTGGTGCCGCCCAAACTACATTGTACCCCTACCCATTCACCAAAAAAAGTGTTAAAATGTAAAAACCACAACAGAAAGTTTTTGACAATTCCTTTATAAAAAAGAAAAAAGTGTCCCGCGATGTACCTCCATCTTCAATCATGCTGCCCAACGGAAAAAAAAAAAACATTTTTTTTTTTAACCACTTGCTTACAGGGCACCTAAACCCCCCTCCTATCCAGACCAATTTTCAGCTTTCAGCGCTGATGCACTTTGAATGACAATTGCGCGGTCATGCAACACTGTACCCAAATGAAATTTTTATCATTTTTTTCCCCACAAATAGAGCTTTCTTTTGGTGGTATTTGATCACCTCTGCGGTTTTTATTTTTTGTTAAAAAAATTCAAAAAACCGAATTTAAAAAAAAAAATGTTTTTTTTTTATATTTTGTTACAAAATTTTAAAAAGGGTAATTTTTCTCCTTCATTAATGTACGCTGATGAGGCGGCACCAATGGGCACTGATAGGTGGCAGTGATGGGCACTGATGGGTGGCAGTGATGGGCACTGATGGGTGACAATAATGGGCACTGATCTTGTACACTGCTAGGTGGCACTGATTGGCACCACTGGTGGGCATTGTTAGGTGGCAATGGTGGGCATTGATAGGTGGCACTTGTAGGCATTGATAGGTGGCACTGGTGGGCACTGTGGGCACTGTGATGTAGCAATGTCAGGTGGCACTGGCAGGGGGTACTGGTGGCACAATTGAGGCACGTATGAGGCATTATTGCCTCCTCCTCTTCGGGACTGATGTCCCATGCAGGTGAGACGTGATCGGCTTTTTTTTCTCCTCGCACTGTCAGCGCGAGGAGAAAAAAAAACGATCACGGAGCTTTTGTTTTGATCATGTGATCGGCTGTCATTGGCTGACAGCTGATCACATGGTAAGGGGCCGGGACCGGCCCCTTACTTGGATCGGTGATCACCTGAGTCTCAGTGACTCGCTGATCACAGCGCGCTCCACGCGCGCCCTCCAGGGTGCGCGTGAGGCACGTGCACAGGGGAGGCAGTCATATGATGGCCTCCCGGGAATTCAGGTCCGCGCTGTAGCCGTCATTCAGCTATAGCGCGGATATCAAGCGGTTAAAAGCTCCACCTCGACGGGAGGCCTCATGGCAACTGCTGTCTTTTTGCTTTGACAGCTGTTGTATAGGCAAGGGCGGGCCACCCGGTGATGTAACTGAGTGACCCTGCCCCCTTCTGACATCATGTGACATTAGAGGGGGGCAGGGTCATCTGATTATGTCAGCCTGTGGCCCCGCCCTTGCCTATATAGGAGCTGTCAAAGCAAAAAAACAGCAGTCGGCAGGAGGCCTCCCATGGAGGCTGAGTTTTTTGGGGTTTTTTTCTATTTTTTGGGTCCATTGGGCGATGTGATTGATGATGGATGTACATCGCGAGACACTTTTTTTCTTTTTAATAAAGGAAGTGTTAAAAACTGTCTGTTGTGGTTTTTACCCTTTTTTAGTGAATGGGTAGGGGTACAATGTACCCAATAACCATTCACATGGGGGGGTGGGACCTGGGGGCCTCATTGTTAAAGTGGGCTTCCAAATTCTGATAAGTAATAATTAGTATAATTATTTTATAAATTGAATACCTAGTAATAGTTAAGTTATTATTAGTTCGTTACTATTTCAGATTTTCAAATTTTAGCGTTTTCGAATTTCCGATTTTTTTAGAATTTCCGATTTTATTTCAAATTTTCGATTTCTTTCTAATTTCTGAATTTCCATTTTTTCCCGAATTTACGATTTTTTTCTAATGGTTGAAAGAAAGCCATGAGAAGTCCTCTTTCTAATTTGCGAGAAGCCATGTTGGGGACACAGCAAACATGTGGAAGAAGGTGCTCTGGTCAGATGAGACCAAAATGTAACTTTTTGGCCTAAAAGCAAAACGCTATGTTTGGTGAAAAACTAATGCCACCTACACAGGAGCGGAATGTCCGTCAGAAAATGTCCGATGGGAGCTTTTCATCGTATATTCCGACCGTGTGTATGCCCCATCGGACTTTTTCTGTCAAAATTTCAGACGGACATAGAGAACAAGTTCTATATATTTCTGACTGAACAAATTCCTATCGGGAAAACAGCTTGTCTATATGCTGTTCCGACGTACCAAAGATGATGCATACGCTGAAGCAAGTACGAGACAACGTACGTGTTGTCCCGTCGTATGTCACCGAGTTCTTGAGGGTCAGAATTTGGTGTAATTGTGTGTATGCAAGACAGCTTGAGCGGAATTCCATCGGAGAAACCTTCAGAGTTTATTCCGATGACAAAACCGCTCGTGTGTACGCGGCATAACACTGCACATCACCCTGAACACACCATCCCCACCGTGAAAATTGGTGGTGGCAGCATCATGTTGTGGGGATGCTTTTCTTCAGGGAAGTTGGTCAGAGCTGATGGGAAGATAATGGAGTCAAATACAGGGCAGTCTTATGCCGCGTACACACAATCGGAAATTCGGCCAGCAAAAGACTAATGAGAGCTTTTAGTCGGGAAATGTGACCGTGTGTATGCTCCATCAGACTTTTGCTGGCCAAATTCCAGCCAGCAAAAGAGTAAGAGCATGTTCTCAATTTTTCGGTCAGAAAAAGTTCCTATCCGAAAATGTGAATGTCTGTAGCAATTCCGCTGCGCAAAATTCCTACGCATGCTCGGAAGCATTGAACTTCATTTTCTCGGCTTGTCATAGTGTTGTATGTCACTGCGTTCTTGACGGTCGAAAGTTCAGCAAACTTTTGTGTGACCGTGTGTATGCATGGCAAGCTTGAGCGGAATCCCGTCGGAAAAGCCATCATATATTTTTCCGACGAGAAGTCTGATCGTGTGTACGAAGCATTATGCCCCAAATGTCCGATCGGAGCGTGTTGTCGGAAATTCCAACTGTGTGTGGACTCCATCGGACATTTTCCATCGGATTTTCCGACACACAAAGTTTGAGAGCAGGATATAAAATTTTCCGACAACAAAATCCGTTGTCGGAAATTCCGATCGTGTGTACACAAATCCGACGGACAAAGTGCCACGCATGCTCAGAATAAATGCTTTACAGTGAGCAGCCTCAGTGACTAATTCAACATTGATCTAAGTCGTTTTCTTCTTTGTTTTTTTTGCTTTAGATTTTGTTTCCTTGGCAGAGCACAACTTGAATCCAGTATAATCAAGTACCAAGTTAGTCCAGCCTTGCATGCGTTTTTTCATACCTGAGCTGGACATCTCCCCTATGTCCAGACCTGTGCTGGATTTATTTTTGGATTCAGCAGGATACTAATTGAATCCATCTTTGGTATTATCCCTTTAAATGAAAAAAGATTTGTCATAATTTTTAGTCGTTTTTGGTCTTTGGTGTCTCTTTTGACATCAGCGGCCTATATTTGACTCTATTTTCCAACGATCTCTTCATTTTTCCTTCTCCAGGGACACATAAATTCTTTTCCTCCTGCGACCACTTGGAATAGGACACTCAGGTGGGGTGCTCTGAACCTCTATGGGACGTATAATTTTTCTATTTTCAAATCAAGTTTATACTTAGCTTTTTGGCAGCCCAGGTAAGATTAGTCTCCCTCCCACACCTATATTTCTGTGTTTTCATTCATATGATTATGTATTGGTAACTTTGCCAATTTACCAACCTTAATTCATTTTTAAAATATAGGGTTATTTTAAATAGCCCTGCAGGAGGTAAATGTCTTTTTTGCATGTGTACACTGTAATATTTTGTTCTGTTGTATGGTCTTATGGCTGCACCATCTTTAATGCATATTTTAGGGTGTGCCCCCAAATATATTGTTTGAGGATAGAATAAGCTCCATCATTGGTGTGAGTGGGGATAGAATAAGCTCCATCATTGGTGTGAGTGAGAAGAGAATAAGCTCCATCATTGGTGTGAGTGAGGATAGAATAAGCCCCATCATTGGTGTGAGTGAGGATAGAATAAGCCCCATCATCGGTGTAAGTGGGGATAGAATAAGCCCCATCATTGTTGTGAGTGGGGATAGAATAAGCCCCATCATCGGTGTAAGTGGGGATAGAATAAGCCCCATCATTGGTGTGAGTGGGGATAGAATAAGCCCCATCATTGGTGTGAGTGGGGAGAGAATAAGCCCCATCATTGGTGTGAGTGGGGAGAGAATAAGCCCCATCATTGGTGTGAGTGGGGAGAGAATAAGCCCCATCATTGGTGTGAGTGGGGAGAAAATAAGCCCCATCATTGGTGTGAGTGAGGATAGAATAAGCCCCATCATTGTTGTGAGTGGGGATAGAATAAGCCCCATCATCGGTGTAAGTGGGGATAGAATAAGCCCCATCATTGGTGTGAGTGGGGATAGAATAAGCCCCATCATCGGTGTAAGTGAGGAGAGAATAAGCCCCATCATTGGTGTAAATGGGGATAGAATAAGCCCCATCATTGGTGTGAGTGGGGATAGAATAAGCCCCATCATTGGTGTGAGTGAGGAGAGAATAAGCCCCATCATTGGTGTGAGTGAGGAGAGAATAAGCCCCATCATTGGTGGGAGTGAGGATAGAATAAGCTCCATCATTGGTGTAAGTGAGGAGAGAATAAGCCCCATCATTGGTGTGAGTGAGGATAGAATAAGCTCCATCATCGGTGTAAGTGGGGATAGAATAAGCCCCATCATTGTTGTGAGTGGGGATAGAATAAGCCCCATCATCGGTGTAAGTGGGGACAGAATAAGCTCCATCGCTGGCATCAATGGGAGGAAAATAAACTGTATTGATGGTGTCAACAGAAGCAAAATAAGTCCCATATCATCAGTGTTGAGAGGAAAATAACACCCTGCAGGACGCAGACCTTTTTATACTATGTATCAGATGTGAACCTTGTGGGCTTTCCTTTTGAAAAGTCCTGTGTGCTGCATCTTTAGTGCATTTTGTGAAAAAATGCATTGAAAATACACCTATCATTATAGTCAATGTTAACGCATGAAAAAGCAACACGCTTTTTTTAGTGTGTTTTTTGAGTCACATGTCCATTTTTCCCAGGGGACTATGGAGGAAAACACATGAAAAACTCATCATGCACATTAAAAATAGCAACAAAAACGCAACACACACATGTGAACGGGCCCTTAATATAATATTGAATAAATCTATTTGTGTAATTTGATTGCTGAATTTGACCAAAAAAAGTGACAAACCTTTTTTTTCTTCTGTAAACCATCAAACAACAACCTTAGGCAAGTTCTGCTGTGCAATGCAAAAGCAACACTGAATCTGGGCAATAAGAGGTTAATATTGAAGAGGTGTGGATGTGTCAGCTGACCTTTAACTTTCTAATCCACCATGCAGTTTGTTTGTTTTTTAATTTTCACTTTATTTTATTTCCCCTTCTGTGCAGCTGTCCAGGAACAGCGGCACATCCCAACCCTGATTGTAAAAGAAAAAGAGTTATTTTAAACTTTTTTTGAGAGTTTGTTAGCTTTGTCAGTTTGGTACTGTCACAAATAAAGTTGGGTGAAAATTTTTTTGCTGCCTTACATATAAATATGCTCACTTGTGGTGCAGTCTTCCCTTTGGCCTTCAGATGTGAGCGCTTGGCTTGCTGCCGCCATGTTGGTTTGGTAAGTTGTGCTTTATTGTGTTTGCAATGTTAGTGTAAAAGTTAGTTTGTTTAAATGTGACAAATACGTGTTACAATGCGAATGTATAATCTCAGATTTGTGTTATGCTCGGGCCTGATTTAATGGTTTGTGTTCAAACAGACAAGCTCTTGCACTATATAGACTCATCTTTTAACTCCACGGAACCCTGCTAAAACCAATCCACTGGTGATGAATGGGAAGCTTGAATCCCTTTGCCATTGCTGGAGAGTGGGAAGCATTAACAACTCTCCCTTTTGCCATTGGGGGTGGATGGCAGGCATTACTTCCCTGCCCCCATTTGCCATTGGGGGTGGATGGCAGGCTTGGCCCCCCTTTGCCATTGGGGGTGGATGGCAGGCTTGGCCCCCATTTGCCATTGGGGGTGGGTGGCAGGCTTGGCCCCCCTTTGCCATTGGGGGTGGATGGCAGGCTTGGCCCCCCTTTGCCATTGGGGGTGGATGGCAGGCTTGGCCCCCCTTTGCCAATGGGGGCGGATGACAGGCCTGGGCCTCCCTTTGCCAATGGGGGTGGATGGCAGGCTTAGCCACACCTTGGCCAATGGGGGTGGATGGCAGGCTTGGCCACCCCTTGGCCAATGGGGGTGGATGGCAGGCTTGGCCACCCCTTGGCCAATGGGGGTGGATGGCAGGCTTGGCCACCCCTTGGCCAATGGGGCTGGATGGCAGGCTTGGCCCCCCTTGGCCAATGGGGCTGGATGGCAGGCTTGGCCCCCCTTTGCCAATGGGGCTGGATGGCAGGCTTGGCCCCCCTTTGCCAATGGGGGTGGATGGCAGGCTTGGCCCCCCTTTGCCAATGGGGGTGGATGGCAGGCTTGGCCCCCCTTTGCCAATGGGGGTGGATGGCAGGCTTGGACCCTCTTTGCCATTGGGTTGGTTTAAATTTTCTAGTGGGGGGGTTGTTACATTAATAGTTCAGTGATAATTGGGGCTTGTTTAATAAACAGTACAATGTGTAATACCCTTATAGCAAACAATCACATGACTGCTGTAAAACCACATGGGTCAGTTGCTGATCGGCTACTATGGTTATTGCACTTTCCTATATGCCCTGTGTTGGTTTCCAAGCCCAGATGCATACTGAGCAGTCAGCCGTACTATAAACCATTATTTAGCTTGTTTTTCTAGAACTTTTTATCTTGACTAAAACTGGTTTTGGAAATAAAAACCTACATTACCAGAAGACCGTGGCCTGCTGCTGTGGATCTCTCCTGCAGAAAATGCTAGTTGTCTGGCTCTTTGGCTGCTGAGCTCCAGTGTAGACTTCATTTATTGTCAATTGTTCACCCATTTGGAAGATGTGCTTTGCAGGAAATGTTGCTTGTTGAATTTCTCAATCCATTGTAACACTTGTGTGAATGTACCCTAGAAATCATTCACCCTCGGTTCACACCTTTGTGTTTTTAGTGCGTTTTGTAGTTTGCAGAAAATGTTCCTTTAAAGGAGCACTGATCAGTGTATTCTGACAGCAGAGGGGGTCCACTGTCAGAATACAATAACACAGCGGGAAGGATTTCTCTATCCACCTCGCTTAAGTGGACGGAGAATAGGTTCAGTTTGACTGTAACTGTATGGCTAGCCTTAGAGTAACTAAACCATGACAAGTAGGGATGAGCTTCGTGTTCGAGTCGAACCCATGTTCGATTTAAACATCGGCTGTTCGATCGTTCGTCGAATTGCGAACGATATGGGCCGTTCACGCCAAATTCGTGTGGCGCGTCACGGCCCATAATTCACTGCGGCATCGCAGTGCATTGCTGGCTGAATGGCCAAGCATGCACTATGACCCGCATGCTTGGCCAATCACAGCGCCGTCAGTAGAGAGAGCTGTAATTGGCCAAAGCCAGGGTGGCTTTGGCCAATTATGGCTCAGGGGGTTTAGAACACGCCCCACACTATATGCCGCCTGCACGGCAGCCCTGTGTAGTGTGTGTTCCGGCATTGAGATACATAGATCAGTGTTTCTCAACTCCAGTCCTCAAGGCGCACCAACAGGTCATGTTTTCAGGATTTCCCTCAGATGAAACGGCTGTGGTAATTACTAAGGCAGTGAAAACTGATCAAATCACCTGTGCAAAATAGTGGAAATCCTGAAAACTTGACCTGTTGGTGCACCTTGAGGACTGGAATTGAAAAACACTGACATAGATAGACAGAGACAGTGTTATTTCATTTGAGTTAGCTAGATTAGGCAGGACAATCAGTGAGTTAGCTGCATTTACAGTGTATTGTGTATATATATATATGCATCCCAGGTGTTGCGCATATATATATATATATATATATATATATATATATATATATATACACACACACACTGTATTCAGTTTAGCTAGATCTGTTCCTGTTATCTTCTTACTGACAGGCAGGCTTGTCTTGTTACAGTATTTACAGCTACCTGAAGAAAATTGCTGGTGTTCTTTTGATCCTATTAGTACCACAATCAGGCAGCTAGACTATTTACAGTTAGTGCAGTGCGTCCTGCTCACAGTGTTCAGCTAAAACTACAAGTTAGTGTAGTGAGACCTCTGCACAGTGTTCAGCTAAAACTACAAGTTAGTGCGGTGCGTCCTGCTCACAGTGTTCAGCTAAAACTACAAGTTAGTGTAGTGAGACCTCTGCACAGTGTTCATCTAAAACTACAAGTTAGTGCAGTGCATCCTGCTCAGTGTTCAGCTAAAACTACAAGTTAGTGCGGTGCGTCCTGCTCACAGTGTTCAGCTAAAACTACAAGTTAGTACGGTGCGTCCTGCTCACAGTGTTCAGCTAAAACTACAAGTTAGTGCGGTGCGTCCTGCTCACAGTGTTCAGCTAAAACTACAAGTTAGTACGGTGCGTCCTGCTCACAGTGTTCAGCTAAAACTACAAGTTAGTGCGGTGCGTCCTGCTCACAGTGTTCAGCTAAAACTACAAGTTAGTGCGGTGCGTCCTGCTCACAGTGTTCAGCTAAAACTACAAGTTAGTGCGGTGCGTCCTGCTCACAGTGTTCAGCTAAAACTACAAGTTAGTGCGGTGCGTCCTGCTCACAGTGTTCAGCTAAAACTACAAGTTAGTGCGGTGCGTCCTGCTCACAGTGTTCAGCTAAAACTACAAGTTAGTGCGGTGCGTCCTGCTCACAGTGTTCGGCTAAAACTACAAGTTAGTGCGGTGCGTCCTGCTCAGTGTTCAGCTAAAACTACAAGTTAGTGGGGTGCGTCCTGCTCACAGTGTTCAGCTAAAACTACAAGTTAGTGGGGTGCATCCTGCTCAGTGTTCAGCTAAAACTACAAGTTAGTGTGGTGAGACCTCTGCACAGTGTTCATCTAAAGCTACAAGTTAGCGCTGTGCGTCCTGCTCACAGTGTTCAGCTAAAACTACAAGTTAGTTTGGTGCGTCCTCCTCAGTGTTCAGCTAAACCTACAAGTTATTTTTTTGCGAGCTCTGCACAGTGTTCAGCTAAAGCTACCTGTAGAAGGTTGGTGGTGTTCTCATACTACAGGCAGGCAGTTGATTTTGCTAGCTGCAGTATCAGTACATAGATATAGATATAGATATAGATATAGATATAGATATCCCAGCTTAGTGCAGCTACAGGCCATTAGTATGTCTGAAAGGCCAAGAAGGAGAGTCAGACAGTCACAAGCCAATAAGAGAGGGCAGGCAGGCTCTGTGTCTAGTGCTGGTCGTGGAGACGGTGCATCCTCATCAGCACGTGGCCGTGGGACATGCTTGGCCTTTTTTTCGGCAGCTGGCTGTGTTGAGCCGCAACATGCGGAAGACTTGGTCGAGTGGATGACCAAGCCGTCCTTATCCTCCTCATCCTCTCACCCATGCCCAGGGTACTTTGGCAAAGCAGCGACCTCTTCCCTCGGCTCAATGTCATCAGTGACTCCTTCCCTAGCCCCACCATGTCCTCCTGAGGAGTCTCCCGAACTGTTTGACCACAGTGTTGGGTACATGCTCCAGGAGGATGCCCAGCATTTGGAAGGCTCTGATGATGATACTGAGCTCAATGAAGGCAGTAATATGAGCACGGACAGAGGGGGTGCCCAAGAAGGACAGCAATCTGGCAGTCATGCTCCCCCTGCTGCAGCATACTGCCAGGTTTGCTCCAGTGATGAGGGAGGGGATGATGAGGTCACTGACTCAACGTGGGTGCCTGATAGGAGAGAGGAGGAGAAGGCGGCACATCAGCAACGAGGCAGGATGCCCTCCAGGGGCCAGCCTAAGGGCAGCACATTGACTGCATCACACCCCAAAGCTCCACATGTGCAGGGCGCTGCAGTCTCTGCGTGTTATTCAAAAAATTCTTTGGTGTGGGCCTTTTTTGAGACGAGTGCATCAGATCGCACCGCTGCTATTTGCAACATATGTCTCAAGCGTATCTCGCGTGGCCAAAACATCTCCCGCTTGGGTACCACATGCTTGACCAGACATATGTTGACCTGGGGAGGGGCGTGACCGGATGTGGAGGTGAACGGAGGCGTGTGAGGTCCTCTCCTTGCTCCAGCTCCCTGCTGCCGCTTATGACGGATAAGATCCGACTCAAAGTATCACTGCCCGTGCTTCTGGGTCTCCTCAGTGCTACCCTATTAGCCCCGTTACCTTGGTGACCTTGCTAACTTAACCTAGTGGCGCACCCCTACCTGGTGGATCCCGGCAAAGAAGGGGGAAAAGGACGGCAGTAGCGGCGATCGGGCTCCCAGCGGTAAAGTATAGGAGCGACTGGCTGTTTACACCAGGCACGGGCGGTTGCTCGGCAACGCTCCGGGCTCTCGCGGGAGCTGTGAGATGCATGTGATTTGTCGGCAGACAGCCTGACCTGCCTGGGAAGCCGAAGGAACGAAGGAGTGCTATAGGGGGAAAAAGAGAAGGAAAGAAGGAGAAAAAAAAAGAAAAGTAACAACAAGGGGACGCAACTACACAGTAGTCCTGGACAACAGGAGGTCCCACTGGAACGGCTTTGTTAAGCTGAGAGCTGGCTGGCTTCGCTCCTGAGAGACTGTGAGGTAATAATCCAGAACTATTTTTCTCTTTCAGAATAACAGCACATTGTTTTTGAGGTTCTGTTGATAGATACCAGAGTAATTGCCGTTGTAAGTTATTTTGAAGGTCAAGCTGCATTAGTCTTTGAACAGCATTCTGGTACACTAAGGGAATAGAGGAATAGGGGAAATTGCACTGGTCACCTTTTGTGTCATAGTCTCTTGGGATAACTGACAAATATACCGGGTAAAAATGACTAAGAAAAAAGGAGAGGAGCACTCCCAGCACCCTCACGAGGGTTCTCTTGCGCAGACTACCCGGGTAGCTAAGGAGAAGGGGAATCTTGCAGCGTCCGCATCAGCAGTGGCATCTAAGCTGGAGAAATTTGCCCATACTCCCTCGCAATCCCCAGCTAAGGGTACTCAGCAACTCCATGAGAAGACTCTGGTGGGAGCCACAGGGGATAGAAAAAGCCTAAGTAAAACTACATCAGCATCATTAACAACGAAAGCCCTGAAAGGGACCCCCCGGGAAAAATGACTGAAGCTAATGTTGATACTGAGGCACTCAGTGAACCCGAACCTACACTGAAAGAGGTACTGAGTGCAGTTAAAGCATGTAGGGGATCACTGAGCGATTTATGTGATCAGTTAAGAGGCCTTAAAGAAGAACTGTGCTCTGAGTCATGAATTACAGAATGTTGTGGAAAGGACTTCCAATTTAGAGGAGAGGCGAAGTCAAGTAAAGGACCTTTTGCACCCTATGAGGCAAGAGTTTAAAGAGATGCAGACCCAGCTGGACACTAATAAGATCAAAATGGATGAAATGGAGAATCACCTCCGCAGACAAAATGTGAGGGTTCTAGGCCTCCCAGAAGGAAGCGAGGGGTCCTGTCCAGAAGTATTCCTGGAAAGGTGGCTTAGGGAGGTTTTTGGGGCGGAGACTTTTTCCCATTTTTTTGCCATTGAGAGGGCTCACAGGGTTCCTACCAGATTGATCTCCCCAGGCTCCCGCCCTAGACCACTGATCATGAAGCTCTTCAGCTATAAGGATAAAACAGTACTAATGCAGAAAGCTAGGGAAAAGGGAGACATTTTCTATAAAGACACTAGAATTTCAATATACCCAGACTACTCCCCGGACCTGCAAAAGAAAAGGGCAGGATTTGTGGAAATTAAGCGCAGCTTGAGGAACATGAAAACTCCATATGCATTGCTTTACCTGGCGCGGCTACGTATTAATGCTCCAGGAGGCACACAATTCTTTGACTCAGCTGATAGGGCCACAAAATGGCTGTAAGAAAATAAAAATAACTTTTAGAGTCGGAGAAATATTAGCTGATATTTTTTTTTTTTTTTTTTTGCAGCGGGGACTGGAGGGGGAGGGAGGGCGTTTGATGTGTTAGAGAAAACCACTTATGGGAGCCTACAAAAGGTGGAGGATGATTGTTGTGTGGTTAACAGTGTTGCAGGTGATTGAGGTTGGAGGGGGGAGGGTAGTTTGAGAGGGGTGGGAGGATCAATATGGGGAAGTTTGGGGAATGAGTTGGTTGGTTGGGTTAAAAGGGTCACAAGGAATGCTCCTAGGGTAGGCCAAGGAAGGCGGGGGGGAGGGGGATGGGAGGGCACAAGGGTAACGAAGTATGTAAGATCCAGATAATAAAGGGTTGTAATAAACTATCATTAAAAGCACAAAGGGTAAAATCATCACATAGGTTTTTGAAATACTTATTTACACTTAAAAATTGCGACAGAAAACTTAGTAGGTTTAAAAGGGATGGAGAACTTTGCGCGAGAGTTTGTAGATAAATACTTGATATTGGTGGGTGTAACTAGGGGAGTTCTTAGGGGTTACTACCACAAGAGTCAGATCTCTATGCCCCGGTTGTTTCTTTTTCTCTTTTTTTTTTTTTTGTTTTTTTTTTTTCCTTCTTTGTTAGAGATGTATATTTATGTATTTGTATTTATGCTTACAATTTAAAAGAGGGTTAGAATGTTGGGAATAACCTCATGGAATATCCGGGGTATGGGGGATCCCATTAAAAGAGCCACTGTATTCTCAGAGTTGGAATTATAGGGTGCGGATCTGGTGTGCTTACAGGAGACACACCTCACCAATGAGTCTAAATTATTGATTCGGAATAAAAAATTTCAAGCACAATTTCATTCAGTGCACACCTCCTATTCGAGAGGAGTGTGTATATTGGTTAAAAAGGGGTTGGTGTTCTCCTGTAGGGACGTTAGAATAGACACGCTGGGTTGTTATGTTTTTTTATTTTGTACAGTAGAGGGTAAACCTTTTGTTATAGCTAATATTTATATCCCCCCTCCCTTCAAGATGGAGATTCTGTATCACCTTTTAGAATATGTTGAGGATAAAAGGGATACCCCACTTATAGTGGTGGGCGACTTCATCATGGTTCTTAATGGTAAAATTGATAGGTTCCCACCAAGAGCAAGGGAGGATAGGGCAACTGAGGGACGGCTCACTCAGCTGCTTGAAGAGATTGGCTGGTGCGACCTCTGGAGAATCCGTAACCCAGAGGAGCGGCAGTACTCTTGCTTCTCGGAGTCGCATCACACTCTCTCGCATAGATATGGCTGTGGGAAATAGGGAAGTGCTTTACCTATTAGGAAAAATAGGCCGAGAAGGGTATCGGTCCATTCCCCTTTGACGCTGACAATAAATAGATGTACTAAGAGATCCTGGACATTAAACCCAACATGGTTGGAGATAATAGGAAAAACGGAAGATATATTGGAAAAAATAAAAGAATTCGTGGTAATTAACTCAGGGTCGGCGCCGCAGGGGATGATATGGGACTCTCTGAAAGCATTTCTGAGGGGTATCCTTCTACAGAGTATAACACGGGTTAAGAGACAATCAAGAGAAAAGGGGGATCAGATCAGGAAGGAGTGTTGGAATTAGAAAAACAATACGTGGTGGACCCAAGTCCAGGAAAACGGGAGCTCTGGGTAAAAAAGCAGCAGGAGTATAAGATGGACATACTTAAAAATGCTGAAAATAAGAGACTAATCCAGAGGCAGAGATTCTTTGGGGAGGGGGAAAAAGTGGGCCGTATGTTGGCACTATTAGCTGATACTAACTCGCCCTCTTCAGTGATTGCTGCGATTCAGACCTCTAGTGGGGAAATCTTGTCAGATCCCCTGATGGTTAATAGGGTATTCCTTGAATATTATAGTAACCTATATAAATCGCAGCGGCGACTAGAAGTGGGAGAGGTAGAGAATCTCTTAGTTGGTGTTAGCCTGCCTTGCCTCTCTGAAAGTGGAAGGACTAGTTTGGATTCCCCTATAACCCTTGAAGAGGTACAGCAAGCAGTAGATATGCCTAACCAGAAAGCCCCAGGCCCTGATGGCCTGCCTGTGGAAATTTATAAGTACTATGGGGAGGTTTTAATTCCAGAACTCTTGAAGACCTTGAACTGGACGATTACTGATGGCAGTTTGCCCTCTTCAATGACTGAGACCAACATAGTTCTGATAAAGAAAGAAGGGAAAGACCATCTTGAAGCAGCTTCATACAGACCCATTTCGTTACTATGTACTGATATAGAAATCTTGGCAAAAGTAATGGCTACTAGGCTAAAAAAATATATCTTAGAGCTAGTGCACCCGGATCAATCAGGGTTTATCCCAAACAGATCTACTAGTATTAATATTAGAAGGGCGTACCTGAATCTCCAGTCACCGGCAGGGACCAGGAGTTCCAGGGCGGACCTCGCATTGGATATTGCTAAGGCGTTCGATAGCCTGGAGTGGGAGTATCTCTGGTGGGTACTGGAGAGGTTTCGGTTTGACCCGAAATTTATCAATTGGGTGAAGACCTTGTATTTCCATCCAATAGCTAGGCTAAAGATCAACAGCGAATATACGGAGTGGCTATCCCTTGAGAGAGGGACAAGGCAGGGGTGTCCACTCTCGCCCCTGTTATTCGCGTTAGCAATGGAGCCATTAGCAGAGGTAATAAGACACTCGCCTGGAATACAATGACTAGGAGAGAGGAATAGGCCGGAAAAAGTGTCACTTTATGCCGATGATGTGCTGATTTTTCTTGGGGACACGGGACCATCCTTGGAAAAGGCAATACAACTAGTGGAAAGATTTGGGAGGTCATCGGGCCTGGTAGTTAATTGGGAAAAATCAACACTGCTTCCGTTAGACACAACATGTAATAGTCGATGGGGGGACATGCCGAGATTGAGGGTAGTGGAGAGGATGCGCTATTTGGGTATAGTTATTTCAACTGACCCGGTACAATATATAGGGGATAATTTAGTCCCTCTATTGGAAAAATTTAGAAGGAAAAGTGTTATTTGGCGCCAACTTCCGCTAACCCTGGCAGGTAGAATTAACTTGATTAAGATGGTCTGGATGCCACAATTATTGTATGTACTTCACAACTCCCCAGTCTGGATTGGAAAGAGCTGGTTTCTAAAAATAAACACCTTATTTAGAGAATTAATATGGAAGAAAGGACAGGCAAGGATCAAATTACAAACGCTACAGCGCCCGGTTGGGAAGGGGGGCTGGCAGTACCTCACCCTTATAGCTACTTCTTGGCGGCGCAATTACAACATCTAGAAGGCTGTGAACATCAGGGCCCGTTGAATATCAACGCAAAACTTATGACGCAGGATACCCCACATGGGTCTCTGGTAGAGGCATTGGAGGCGGGGCTATCTCAGGAGGGACCTCCAACATATAAATTAATTTTTGAAGTCTGGCAAGCTACTAAGAGGATTATGGGTTACGGAGGTCACACTGAATTCTCACCCATATGGAATAATAAGGGTCTGAAGGAGTTATCATTGGAAAAAAACTGGACATGGGTCCGCCACGGTTTATGCAGATTGGCGCAGTTATACGAAGGTAAAACCCTGAAATCTTTCATTGAGCTAAGGCGTGAATATGGGATTCCAAATAATACTTTTTACACTTATTTACAGATTAGGCATGCACTTAACAGTCAATTTAGTAACTGCCCATTAGAATGGTGCAATGCATCCCTCCTTAATAGGGGTATACGAGTTTCAGATAGGATACAGGTCTTATTGTTTCTATTTCTTATAAATGAGAGTAATGTATTTTTGTACAATTGGACCTGTTAATTATTGTAACTGGGTGTGTTATCTATAATGTTTTAACTTTTTCTTATTTCCGCTTTTTGTAACAAGAAAAGACTAAAAAAGAATGTATTGAATTTAAAAGACATATGTTGGCCTGCCATGCAGTTCGTTGGCAAGCGTATCTAAAAGACCCACAACAAAGAACAAAGAGGACCTCTCCTTGCTCCTCATCATCTGAGATCTCCAACCCCACTATACCTTCAGTCCTCTCTGAGACCTGCACTGAGAGGAATGAAGGTGTAGAATTAGGTGTGTCACAGCCAAGTACTTGTGGGCAATCTGCTTTTGGTACACAGACGTCAGATTGTACCAGGCAAATTTCCCTGCCCCAGCTGCTGCAGCGCCGAAAGAAGTTTGCTCCCAGCCATCCACATGCCCAGCGGTTGAATGCTAGCTTGGCAAAATTGCTAGCACTTCAACTGCTGCCTTTTCAGTTGGTAGACTCTGCCCCCTTCCGTGAGTTTGTGGAATGTGCGGTTCCTCAGTGGCATGTACCCAGACGCCACTTTTTCTCACGAAAGGCGTTTCCGGCTCTCTACCAGCATGTGGAAGGCAATGTCCATGCCTCGCTGGACAGGGCGGTCAGCGGTAAGGTGCATATTACTGCTGACTCATGGTCCAGCAGGCATGGAGAGGGACGTTACCTACGTTTCATGGCGCATTGGGTGAATCTGCTGGCAGCTGGGAAGGATGCAGGACAAGGTGCAGTAGTGTTGGTGGTTGTTTACGCCTCCAAAATGCTAATGATTGTGACACACCTCGATCTATCCTCCACCCCCTCCTCTTCTTCTTCCTCCATGGCCTCTTCCTTTGCTTTGTCCTCGGAACCAGCGGTGCTCCATAGCCGTTCAAGGGGCTACGCAAGTACGCAGGCCAAAAGATGCCATGCGGTGCTTGAGCTGGTGTGCTTGGAGGACAGGAGCCACACTGGGGCAGAGGTTCTGTCAGCTCTGCAGGGGCAGGTTCAGAGGTGGTTGATGCCACGCCAAGCCAACTTAAGGCAGGAATGGTGGTTTGCGACAATGGCACCAACCTCCTCTCTGCCCTCCAACAGGGACAAATGACCCATGCCCCTGTTTGGCTCACGTCCTTAACTTGGTGGTGCAGTGGTTCTTGGGCAGGTACCCGGGCTTACAGGATGTCCTGAGGCAGGCCAGGAAAGTCTGTGTGCATTTCCGCCGGTCATATAATGCCAGTGCTCGGCTGACGGACCTCCAAAAGGAGTTTAACCTGCCCAAGAAATGCCTAATCTGTGACATGCCCACCAGGTGGAACTCAATGTTGGCCATGCTGCAGCGGCTGCACATGCAGCAGAGGGCCATCAATGAGTACCTGTGCGACTATGGCACCAGGACAGGGTCAGGGGAGCTTGTTTTTTTTTTCCCCATGCCAGTGGGCCATGATCAGGGATGCATGCACTGTCCTGTCACCATTTGAGGAGGCCACGAGGATGGTGCGCAGGGACAGTGCATGCATCAGTGACACTGTCCCCCTTGTCTACCTGTTGGAGCACACGCTGCGTGGAATAATGGACAGGGCACTTGAGGCAGAACAGAGGCAGGAAGAGGAGGACTTCCTTAGCTCTCAAGGCCCTCTTTATCCCGACAGTGTTCCTGCGTGCCCGCCGATCACACAGGAAGAGGAGGAGGAGGAGGAAGATTGTGTCAATATGGAGGTGGAGCCTGGCACTCAGCATCAGCAGCAGTCTTTAAGGGATCAGTCCCAAGAAACACATGGACTTGTACGTGGCTGGGAGGAGGTGGCTGCGGACCATGTCGTCCTTAGTGACCCAGAGGACTCCGGACCGAATGCCTCAGCAAACCTACGCTGCATGGCCTCCCTGATCCTGCAAAGCCTGCATAAGGATCCTCGTATTCGTGGTATCAAGGAGAAGGACCAATACTGGCTGGCAACCCTCCTTGATCCACGTTACAAGGGTAAGGTTGCGGACCTTATCTTGCCATTGCAGAGGGAGCAGAGGATGAAACATCTTCGGGAG
Source organism: Lithobates clamitans (assembly GCA_037952925.1). Classification (NCBI taxonomy): domain Eukaryota; kingdom Metazoa; phylum Chordata; class Amphibia; order Anura; family Ranidae; genus Lithobates; species Lithobates clamitans. The sequence goes on along the minus strand of JBBGZY010000518.1, from coordinate 255,417 downwards.
GCCTTGCAGAAAGGTCTGTGCAACGCGTTCCCAGAGACTGGGAGGTTACAAACTCCTGTTTCTGGACAACGTGTTGCTGAGGCTTCGGTCAAAGGAGCAGTGGAGAAGGTGGCCGTCTGACTGATGCGTTCAGACAATTTTTTGGTCCGCAGCCCCAAGGTATGATCGGTTCCAGCAACCATCGCCAGCGTCTGTTTTACATGGTGCAGGAATACCTAGGGGCAAGATCTGACTTGGACACCTTTCCCACCGAAAATCCTCTGGGTTACTGGGTCTTGAGGATGGATCACTGGCCAGAGCTTGCACAGTATGCAATTGAGCTACTGGCCTGTCCTGCATCCAGCGTTCTTTTGGAACGCACATTCAGTGCTGCTGGAGGCTTTGTAACCGACCACAGGGTGCGTCTGTCCACCGACTCGGTCGATCGACTGACCTTTATAAAAATGAATCAGTCTTGGATCACCACCAGCTACCAAGCACCTGATGCTGATGTAACCAAATAATTTTTTTTAAAATCTCAGATCCCTTCAAAGACTGCCTATGCTGATGCTGAGTGACTATCCCTGAGTAATTATCCTCTTCCTCCTCAATCATCACGCTGATAGCTTGTAAGAACATTTTTGGTTTTGGGCGCCACCACCAGTGCCTAAGGCCCAATTTTTCAGCCCCTGTTTAACAGGGGCGTGTAATTACAATTTTTGATGCAATACTTTGCAGCAGGGCTCATTTCTGCATTCCAACTAGAGTTTATGTGAGGGGTTGCAGTGTTATGGCACCAGTGCCTAAGGCCTAATTTTTCAGCCCCTGTTCAACAGGGGCATGTAATTACAATTCTTGATCTAATATTTCACAGCAGGGCCTATTTCTGCACCCACCAAGAGCGAGTGAGGACTTAGTGTTGTGGCACCAGCACCACCACCAAAGGCCCAATTTTTCTGCCCTTGTTCAACAGGGGCATGTAATTACAATTCTTGATCTAATATTTCACAGCAGGGCCCTGTGAGGGCTTACAGTGTTGTGGCCACAACAACACCTAAGGCCCAAATTTCTGCTGAGTATATAGGGCAGGCCCCTACTTTCAAACATCTAACTTACAAACGACTCCTACTTGCAAACGGAAGGAGACAACAGGAAGTGAGATGAAATCTACCCCTAGGAAGGGAAATTCTCTCCTGTAAGGGTTAATATGGAAAAACATTTCTCCTTTCCACTGATACTTTCCAATCCTTGTTCCACAAAATTTCAAAAAACATTTGTCATTGGGACAAAAAGTGAGGTGAAATCTTCTGAAGAGGAGCACAGACAGCAAAACAAATGTCATAGGGGTGATAACCCTTCCCTATGTTTTCTAAAAAGCTTAAAAAAGATTTTTTGGCTGGAGCTAAACACGTTAAAAATGTACCCGTTCAAAATTAAACAGATTCTACTTAACAACAAACCTACAGTCCCTGTCTTGTAGGTTGTACTGCCTGTATACTGCTGTTCAGAGTATATAGGGCCTGGTGGCCCCACACCTTTCCTTATTTTAATTTGGGTGCGGGGTTCCCCTTAATATCCATACAAGACCCAAAGGGCCTGGTAATGGACTGGAGGGTACCCATGCCATTTGTCTCACTGATTTTCATCCATATTGCCAGGACCCGACATTACATTAAACCCGCAAGCAGTTTTAAATGAGATTTTTTTCCTTTTAAAAATGAAATTTTGTGCAGGGACTGTTCTAAACACAGGAAACACGCGCCACTTTACAGGCATACTATAGACACCCCCCAGGTACGATATTTAAAGGAACATTTCACTTTTTTTTTTTTTCTTTTTTTTTTTTTACTTTAAGCATCATTAAAATCACTGCTCCCGAAAAAACGGCCGTTTTTAAAAGTTCTTTTTGCATTGATACATGTCCCCTGGGGCAGGACCCGGGTCCCCAAACCCTTTTTAGGACAATACCATGCAAATTAGCCTTTAAAATGAGCACTTTTGATTTAGAATGTTCGAGTCCCATAGACGTCAATGGGGTTCTAACGTTCGTTCGAATATTCGGTCCGTTCGCAGGTTCTGGTGCGAACCGAACCGGGGGGTGTTCGGCTCATCCCTAATGACAAGTATGCAGAGACGCTTGTTACTTAAGCTGTCCATACAAGGATTGAAATTTGGGCGATTCAGCGGGGTCCATGTTTGACCACTGTGATAGAACAGAAATCAGTTTATCCCAGGACGATCAGTCCTGCAGGCAGTAGATTGCTGATCTGTATATTTTGCGGCTAGGTTCCCACTATTGTGATGTCAGACATCGTATGAGATTGTGATTCTCCCCCCTTTCTATCTTAAAGGCATTTTCCTGATTCTATGCAGAGCTCTCTGCTCAAGCCGATAGCTGTCAAAAAACAGGGTGGGGTCCCCCTAAAATTCATACCAGGCTCTTTAGGTCTGGCATCAATTTTTAAGGGGAACTCCATGCCAAAATCTAAAAAAAATTTAAAAATTGGTGTGGGTCCCCCCTAAATCCATACCAGACCTTTATCCGAACAAGCACCCTGGCAGGCCCGGAAAGGGGGACGAGCGAGTGCCTGAACCATACCAGGCCGCTTACCTCCCAAAGCACACCTTCCACATGTTGATGGGGACAAGAGCCTCTTCCTGACAACCCTGGCCATTGGTTGTCAAGGTCTGTGGGTGGGGGCTTTACAGAATCTGGAAGCCCCCTTAAACAAGGGGACTCCCAGATCCCAGCACCCCAATGTGAATGGGTATGGGGTACATTGTACCCCTACCCATTCACCAAAAAAAGTCTCAAAGTAAAAACCACAACACAGTTTTTGACAATTCCTTTTGTTAAAAAAAGAAAGTGTCCAGTGATGTCCATCCATCTTCAATCACGCCGCCCGACAGACCCAAGAAATAGGGAAAAAACTCCTCAATTGACAGCTGTTATATAGGCGGGGAGAGGGCCACCTGGTGATGTAACTGAGACCCTGCCTCTTCTGACATGTGACATCAGAGGAGGGTGGGGTCAGCTATGTAAGCGCTGTCACTACAAAAAATTCACTGGGAGACCTCCCCTGGAGGCGGAGTATTCTATTTTCTTAGTCTGGCGGTTGGTGTGATTGATGTATATCGCGGGACACTTACATTAAATTTTTTTAAATAAAGGAATTGTCTGATTTTTACTTTGACCCCCTTTTTTTAGTGAATGGGTAGGGGTACAACGTATTCACATAGGGGTGGGGTCAGGGGGTGCCTTTGTTAAAGGGGGGGCTACCAAAATCTGATATTAAATAGTATAAATACTATTTAATTTAATACCTAGTAATAGTTGGTTATAAATTCAGATTTTTCAATTTTCGGGTTTTAGAATATTTTTTTCAAGCTTCGCTATCTCTCCCCGGCTTGAAGAATTGGTTTGGAATAAAAAAATAAAAAATAAAAATAGATGCCGCCTTTTCACAAGTATCTAGAAAGACAGATCTGGCTTTCGAGGATATGGGCATTCTTAAGGACGCTATGGACAAGAAAGAAGATGGGCTACTGAAGAAAGCCTGGGATTCATCCCTAGCCAATCTTAAACCTGCAATGGCAGCTACAGTTGTGGCTAGGAACATGGAATGCTGGGTAGATCAACTCAAAAATCATGTGGTTGCAGGAACCTCCAGGAAAGTTCTATTGGAGTCCTTCCCTACTCTACTGAAAGCAGTCAAATATATGGCAGATGCTACAGCAGAATCTATCAGGATGTCGGCCAGGTCCTCTGTTCGTTAAATCAGCCAGAAGAGCCCTCTGGCTAAAGACCTGGTCAGGGGATTCTGCTTCTAAAGTAAAACTGTGCAGAATTCCCTTTTCAGGAGATCTGATGTTAGGGCCAGAACTGGAGACTGTCATTAACAGGACAGCAGATAAAAAGAAAGCTTTCCATCAGAAAAAGAAAGTGGTGCAGCAAAAAAAAAATTTTCATCCTTTTCCACAAACCAATAAGGAAAAAGACCAGACACAGAAAAGACCCTGGAATCCTCAGAGGAAGAGGCAGAGGGTTGCTCTTCAGACCCCCCGAGCAAACCCCTAAAAAACAATGACCATCTCCTAGTAGGCGGGAGACTACAGGACTTCTTACCAGCTTGGGAAAAAACAAGAAGTCCATTCGTTCTGGGTTCGATCAAACAGGGTTATCAACTAGAATTTTCACAAAGTCCCCCAAATTGGTTTTACATCACAAACCTACCAAGAGATTGGGAGAAGGCTCTGGACATGAAGTCTCTTCTACAAGAACTGATGCAACAGAAGGTCATTTCCCAGGTCCCGAAAAATCAGGAGGGGAACTCCCATATTTTTCTGCTCAAAAAACAATCCATAAAATACTAAAAATTCAGGATGGATACAATTTTGAGTAATTTACTAACCCCCCATGCTACATGGCTTCCATCGATTTGAGAGATGCCTATCTCCATATTCCAATAGCTCCCCCATCACAAAGATTCCTGCGTCTTGCAGTCAATTTGGGGGGGAGGTTTGGCATCTGCAGTTCTGAGCTCTGCCCTTCCGCTTTTCCTCCTCCCCTAGAGTATTCACGAAAGTGATGGCAGAAGCCTTGGAGTCCCTGAGACTGAAGTATTGGTCATCCAAATACTTGGATGAACTGCTGCTGTTTGCCAACTCAAGGAATCAAGTAGAGGTCAATCTACAAACAACTCACGCACATCTAAAGAGGTTGGGTTGGCTTCTCGACCTTCAGAAGTCAAATCTAATACCATCCCAAAGGGTAAGGTTTCTGGGGTACGAAATACATTCTTTAGAACAGAGAATGTTTCTGCCCCAGGAGAAAATAGAGAAGATGCAGTTGACCCTGAGAGCACTTCAAACCAACTCAGAGATTTCTGTAAGACAAGCCATGCCTGCTCTGGGCTTGTTGACGGTGGCAATTCCCTCGGTACAGTGGGACAGGTTTCATGCCCGTCTGCTGCAGGCTGATATTCTGATGAATTGGTCCTACCAGGAACCTCTGGAGAAGAAGTTCAGCATAGGATCAAGAGCAAAAATCGCTCTGGTGGTGGAGAGACCAAAGAAACATCTCAAAAGGACTTCTTTGGACCTTTCTGCTAACCCGGAGGCTGACCACAGATGCCAGCGCTTGGGGTGGGGAGCTCACCTAGAATACCAAACAATTCAGGGGGTTTGGTCCGAGCCAGAGGCGAGAAGATCATCGAATTGGAGAGAGTTGAAGGCTAGTCACTAAGGATGAGCTCCGGTGTGTTTGCATGCTGCACGCGTCGAGCCCGCCAGGAAGTCGGCACTGTGTAGCGCTAATCACAGGCAGTGAGACCTTTCTCTATCTGCAGCTGCGCATCGGGACAATGTCTCACTGCTTGTGATTAGCACTGGGCGCGTGCAGCATGCAAACACACCGGAGCTCATCCTTACTAGTCACCTAAGTTAGGCCTTCTCTCCTTCCAGGGAGTTCTAGTGAAACAACATGTCCATATACTGTTGGACAACATGACAGCTGTATTATATTTAAAAAAGCAAGGGGGTACAAAAAGCAGCACCTTGATGGAGCTAGCTAGCTCATCAAATCCTAAGATGGGCAGAGTACAATTTGGCCTCTTTCCACAGTTCATCTAAAGGGTTTGGGGAACACCCTGGCAGACCTCAGCAGGAGGGAGATACAAGAAGCCGAGTGGTCTCTAAACCAGGAGTTATTCGAAACAATCCCCAAAAGTTGGGGTTGCCCTCAGGTGGACCTCTTTGCAAAACAAGACAATGCAAAAACACTGGCTTTCTTCTCTCTTCAGAGGCAGGATCAAGCTCTCGTTGTAGATGCATTTGCCCACAAGTGGGACTTTGATTTGTCTTACACATTCCTCCCATTTCAACTGATACCAAGGGTATTGGCAAAATTCAGAGTGGAGTCCACAGAACTAATCTTAATAACTCCCTACTGGCTGAAAAGACCCTGGTTTTCCACCTTGATGAACCTCAGTGAAACCCCCCCGGAGATTGCCGATCAGGACAGATCTGTTGAGTCAGGGTCCAATTCTCCATCCAGATCCAGCCTATCTCAATCTAACAGCCTGGTTTCTGAAGAACAAATCTTAAGGCAGAAGGGGTTATCAGAAAAGCTTATTACTACCCTTCTTGCAAGTAGGAAAAAAGTCACCAGAGACATCTACTTTAAAGTCTGGAAAATTTATATTACCTGGTGTTCCAGCAAAAACTAAAATTTCTCCCCTCGTCTTTCAGGACAGCACCTGGAGAGAGCGCAGCTCCACCCACTTTTCCCAGGAAACACTGCAGTCAGTTTTTTCTTTAAAGACCGGACACTTCCACCATGGCCTCAGTTGTAGTGTTTCCTCCGCCATGGTGGAAGCGTTGCAGGGAACCAGGGGTGTGCTGCGCTGTCTCCAGGTGGAGAGAGTTGGGGCATACCGGTATTCTGTTTTTTTGTGGCAGGCCAGCCCAGCTTCCTCCCTTCACGTGCGGGGGTTGCTCCGGCGTCCTCCCCTCTTCATACCCGGCGAGGGTCAGGCTGCGGGGGGTCCCAGCTCCTTTAGACCGGCGGCTGGCTTGGAAGGAGCGGCGTCTCCTCTTCAACCCCATTGCACAGCCTTCCGGGTTCCGGTGGCGAGCGCGTCACTACGGCCGGGGGCGGGACCTCCAGCGGCGCGACGCGGCTTCCGGTTCCGGCCGCTGGAACGCAGGAGGGGAGGGCAGGTCTCTTCCGGCTGACGTCATTTCCGGCCCTCGCAGCGGCGAGTGGACCGGGAAAGTTTAAAAGCAAGCACCAAACGCCATTGCAAATCCTGTCAATATGGAGGAGGAACAATCGGTGGTGGCAGGAGCAGGAGTCACACAAGTCAGCCAGGCCCAGGTAAGCGGGGACAGCGTGTCTCTGTAACTTACTCTATGGGCATGTTTTAGTTCCCTCTTTGGTAAATGTTTTAAAGAGCCTGCAGCATTCTTCCTGGGTGTTGAAGCAGGAAGTAAATGTGTTTAAGTTTGTGAAGTAAATCTGTGGGGGGATTTACTGGCTGAGTGAAGGAGGGGGGTTAAAGTGTTAGCTCTCCACTCTTTTTCAGCATGCTGTTTTTAGGTGTTTTCTGTTTGTGTATTTCAGAAGGCAAAAGAAAAGACCAAGCATTCATCTTTTCCTGTTAAAAGAAAATGCCCATCTTGTAAAAATGTGCTTAAAGAGTCTTGGGCAAAGGTGTTATGCAAGGGGTGCATTGCAGACTTAGTTAAGGAGGAAACCACTCCTAGTGTACCTGTGGTTCAGCAGGACTTACTGAGCTCATTTAGGAAGGATTTGGCGGAGGCCTTTGAGTCATTTAAATCCTACCTTGACAAACGTCCAACCGCAAGCAGCTCAGTACCTCGTTCCCAGTCTTCTGTTTCCGCATATAGGGGTGACAGTGACTCGGAGGAGGAAAATCGTAGCGTGGCTACGGAATCAAAGGAAGAAGCAGATGAAGAGAAAGAATCTTCTTCTTCTTCTTCTCGATATAAGTTGTCTCTAGAGGAGGTGGATGATCTACTAAAAACTATCCACACTACTCTTAATATTACAGAGGACAAGGCCCAGCTATCGTTACACGATAAGATGTTTCAAGGCATGGGTGAGGTGAAACACAGGATGTTTCCGGTGCACAAGTTTCTGTCAGAAACAGTTAAAAGAGAATGGAAGGACCCAGAGAGGGCCCCCTTCTTTTCTAGATCCCTCAAACGCAGGTTTCCCTTTGAGGAAGATAGCGCACAGGTCTGGAACAAAAAACCTAGACTGGATGCGGCCTTCTCTCAGGTGTCGAGAAACACTGACCTCGCGTTTGAGGACATGGGTATCCTCAAGGACCCCATGGACAAGAGGGCGGACTCCCTGCTAAAGAAAGCCTGGGATTCCACCCTAGCAAATTTAAAGCCAGCTATGGCATCAACAGTGGTAGCCAGAAACCTGGAGCACTGGTTGGAACAGCTAAAGGTTCATATCGAGGCAGGTACACCTCGTAAGGATCTTTTGGAGACCTTACCGGTGCTTATGAAAGCCGTTGGATATATAGCAGATGCTTCGGCCGAATCAGTTAGGATGTCGGCCAGATCATCTGCCCTAATCAACTCAACGCGCAGGGCTCTGTGGGTCAAGACTTGGACCGGGGACACAGCCTCTAAAGCCAAGTTATGCGGTTTACCCTTTGAGGGGGATTTGGTTTTTGGCCCAGGTCTTGAAGCCATTCTTGAGAGAACGGCTGACAAAAAGAAAGCCTTCCCCATTAAGAAAAAGGTGGTTCCTCAGGGCAACAAAAATTTTCGTCCTTTTCGGAAAACCACAGACTCAAAGGAGACAGGATATAAAAGACCTTGGAGGTCTCAGAGAGGCAGGGGCAAGTCGGGGGTACTCTTTCGCCCCCCTACCCCAAATACTAAGAGCCAGTGACGGTCCCCAGTCTGTGGGAGCAAGGTTACAAACCTTCTTCCCACAGTGGCAGAGGATAACAGACAGTCCATTTATCCTAAAAACTATAAAGGAGGGTTACGGACTGGAGTTTGCCCAACCCCCTCCGGTTCGGTTTTATTTAACTCAGGCTCCCAGAGACCCGGAGAAGCTTACGGCTATGTCAGCAATTCTGCAGGAGTTAATTCAGCAGAAGGTGGTAGTAAATGTTCCCCCCAACGAGGTAGAACAGGGGTGCTATTCACACATCTTTTTGGTGAAGAAGCCTTCAGGCAAGTTCAGATTGATCCTGAACCTGAAGATACTCAACAGAGCGGTCAGGTACAAAAGGTTCAAGATGGATACGATCTTTTCAGTAAAGGGTCTCCTGACCCCAGACTGCTTTATGGTATCCATAGACCTAAGAGATGCATATCTCCATGTGCCTATAGCCCCAGCATCACAGAAGCACCTCAGATTTGCGATCAGGATAGGGGGATCTGTCCTACATCTGCAATTCAGAGCTCTCCCCTTCGGGCTGTCATCCTCTCCGAGGATATTTACAAAAATTCTGGCGGAGGCCTTAGCCCCTCTCAGAATAGAAGGAATTTCGATTGTCCCATATCTAGACGATCTGCTAATATTTGCCAAATCAAGGCACATATTGGAGAGACATCTACAAAGGACGAGGAGACATCTGGAGGGCCTAGGGTGGTTAATAAACGAGGAAAAATCGAACCTGATCCCATCACAGGCGATAACCTTTCTAGGTTACACTATCGACTCCATACAGGGAAAAATGTATCTCCCAGAGGAGAAGATAGTAAAGCTTCAGAACGCTGTAAAAAAGGCCCAGACAAACCTGCCAATTTCTATCAGGGCAGTGATGTCTGTTTTGGGGCTCCTTACTGCAGCAATACCTGCAGTACAGTGGGCACGGTTGCATGCAAGGGAACTTCAACAGACAATTTTGAAAAGTTGGTCTTATGGAGAGTCCCTAGAAAAGATGATAACGATATCTCCCCGAGTTCAGAGGAAGCTCTGGTGGTGGAGGAGCTGCTCCAATCTGAACAAGGGCCTGCTCTGGTTTTTTCCCCAGGAGAGGAGATTAACAACAGATGCGAGTTCCTGGGGGTGGGGAGCCCACCTGGAAGGACAGATGGCTCAAGGCAATTGGACAAGAAGGGAAGCCAGGAGATCCTCCAATTGGAGGGAATTAAGGGCTATTCTCCTAGGACTATGGGCTTTCGAGGAAATAGTCCGAGGGCATCATGTTCAGGTGCTATCAGACAATGCCACAGCAGTGGCATATGTTACAAGACAGGGGGGCACGAGAAGCAAGGTCTTGCTAGCCTTGTCAGTTCAGTTGCTATCCTGGGCGGAAGGCAACGTAAAGTCCCTAACAGCTGTACACCTAAAAGGAGAGCTGAATCTAGTGGCAGACTTTCTAAGCAGAGAAAGGATACTAGAGGCAGAATGGAGTCTGAACAAGGAGGTATTCCAGGAATTAACAAAGAGATGGGGAACTCCTCAGATAGACCTGTTCGCATCCCACAAGAATGCAAAGGTGAGAGCCTATTACTCACTAAACAGGCAAGATCAGGCGAAAGGTTTGGATGCGCTGGCACAACCATGGAACTTCCACTTGTGCTACGCCTTTCCCCCCTTTCAAATGATCCCTTGGGTGTTGAAAAAACTACAGCGAGAGACCACAAGTTTAATCCTAGTGGCTCCTTTTTGGCCCAAGAGACCCTGGTTTGCAACCATACAAGGGTTGGCAGTAGAACCACATTGGGTTCTCCCACTTCGAAAGGATCTGCTATCCCAGGGACCCCTTCAGCATCCAAATGTCAATCAGCTCAGGCTGACTGGTTGGTTACTGAGGAGCAGTTGCTAAAAAGAAGGGGCTTCTCAGATAAGCTGGTATCAACCCTGTTAAATAGCCGAAAGAAGGTTACCAGGGGTATTTATTTTAAAACATGGAAGCGGTTTAATTCCTGGTGCATGACTAAAAAATGTTCACCACAGGAGTTGCCCTCAATTTTAGAGTTTCTCAATGAAGGTATGGAGATGGGGCTGGCAGCCAGTACCCTGAAGGTCCAGGTAGCTGCCTTGTCGGTGTTTCTTGAGAGAAAGTTATCTCAATCATTTATAGTGAGATTTTTCAAAGCACTGGCCAGGCTTAGGCCGGTACCTTTCAAATCCTTTCCTAAATGGGATTTATCTCTGGTGCTACAAGGGTTGATCAGATCACCTTTTGAGCCACCACAGGAAGCAACTTTAAAAGTATGGACGCTTAAACTGGTTCTTTTGGTGGCAGTTACCTCAGCCAGAAGAATTAGTGAGTTACAGGCTCTATCTATAGTAGAACCCTTTTGTTTGATATTTTCAGACCGGGTAGTGCTGAAAACTGACCCGGGCTTCTTGCCAAAGGTCGCAACCTTTTTTCATAGGGCACAAGAGATAGTTTTACCTACTTTTTGTCCTACACCATCCAACTCTAAAGAGGAGGCTTTTCATACCCTGGATGTGAGGAGATGTTTACTCCATTATTTAGAGATTACGAGAGAGTTTAGGAAGACAAATTCTCTTTTTATTCTTTTTTCTGGATCACGCAAGGGTCATTGTGCTTCTAAAAGCACTATAGGCAGATGGCTTAGAATGGCGATCAGTGAAGCCTACAGGGCTGCAGGGGCTGATCCTCCCACAGGGGTAATGGCCCATTCAACAAGGGCAGTAGCAACGTCCTGGGCAGAAAGAGCGGGGGCTTCTCCAGGCCGGATCTGTAAAGCGGCCACGTGGACAAGTTTCTCCACCTTCACCCGCCACTACAGGTTGGACTTGCTATCAGCAGCGGATCAATCCAATCGTTTGGCAGGAAGGTCCTGCAGGCGGTGGTCCCACCCTAGAGTAAGTACTCTTTTATCATCTCCAGGTGCTGTCCTGAAAGACGAGGGGAGAAAAACCCTAGTTAGACTTACCGGTAACGGTATTTCTACGAGTCTTTCAGGACAGCACCGATGACCCGCCCTAAGTGGTTTATAAAAATGTGGTGTTATTGCTATGTTCTGCTTATCTAATTTCAGCATGGCTGGAGGTACTCTATGAACAACTGAGGCCATGGTGGAAGTGTCCGGTCTTTAAAGAAAAAACTGACTGCAGTGTTTCCTGGGAAAAGTGGGTGAAGCTGCGCTCTCTCCAGGTGCTGTCCTGAAAGACTCGTAGAAATACCGTTACCGGTAAGTCTAACTAGGGTTTTTTCTTAGCACTCTTTCGGTTTTGAAATTTCTTCAAGAGGGATTGGAGAAAGGTTTAGCAGTGAGTATGCTCAAGACGCAAGTAACTGCTTTATCAGTTTTTTGGGAAAAAAAAGGGAACCTTTAATTAGGTTTTTTTAGGGCTGCAGCAAAAGTAAAGCTGAGACCCATTGGGCGTGGCCTGGAGCGGCATGGAATAGGACGCTGAGAAGCTGTCCACCAGTCACATATCCTTTTATGCACATCCTGCCATCGTTCTCACCGCTAGACACTTCAAAAGAGCCACGCTACATCGGGCAATCACCGGAATCGCCACGGAAAAAAACGGCCAATACGTCCTCCAAGCTAGATCAGTATCGTCGCCAGGAGAGGGACTCTCCAGACAAAGATGGCGGCGCCACAAGGAGAGAGGAGATGGCCGTGACTACAGACATCGCTAAGGTACTAGAAGCGATTACTTCTTGTCAAGAAGCTATCGCTGCATGTCAATCCACCCTCACAGCCAGAATAGAAGAGGTTAAAGTGGATATTTCACTAGTGCGGCAGGACTTTCAAAAGCTGAGGGAGAGAGTTACTGAAACTATAATCAGCATGGTGGAAGACTCCCTCCCCCCTCTTCAACATTCCACTGAGGCCATACAGATGCAGGTGAACCAGCTCCTACAAAAGCAGGATGACCTGGAAAATAGAGTTCGGAGGTGCAACCTCAGATTCATAGGCCTCCCGGAGGAAGTGGAAGGAAGAGACCCCCCTACATTCCTAGAAACATTACTGTGTGACACGTATGGCAGAGAGGCATTCTCCCCCACATTTACTGTGGAGCGCGCACACCGCATGTCGGGCAGACCCCCACCGGTAGGTGCACCCCCCGCACCTTTATCGCCAAATTTCTCAATTACAGAGATAGGCATGCCATACTTCGTCTCAGCCGAGAAAAAGGCAATATACCCTTTGGTAATAAAATGGTAGCTGTTTTCCCGGATTTTTCCGCAGAGGTACAAAGAAAACGTAAAACCTTCATGGAAGCGAAGCGACGTCTACGCATTAAAAACATCAAATATGCAATGCTTTTCCCAGCCGAGTGGAAGGAGAGGACAGAGCACACTTCTTTGAAGATCCAGAGGCGGCCATTGTGTGGCTGGAGCGGAGAGATGCCCATAGATAAGTGATCCAATTTCTAATACCAAGCTCTTTTCCCTTTTTCTTTGTCTGCTACACTTTTTTTTATCCTTGTTTTGCCGATGACTTTGGCTAGCCCCTTGCAATGTGACGGGGCAATGGACTGCATATGGACATTGCTCTCTGTTATGCTTGCCCCCGAGCTGCAAAATTCTCCATATCCAACCTTTGAGCGCATGAAGCAGATATCACCCACATTTGCGTGGCCCTTGGATAGATGACTGTGAGGTCTGAGGAAGCTAAATCTATCTACTTGTCTTCTCTTTATGGCGGCATATTTGGGAGGAAAATATACCCGTTACTATGGCCCACATAGAGTACGTTCAGATGGAAAATTTGCTCTTTTATATAACTCGGCCATCCTTTCCCGGCGGAGGAAGGTGATTGGCTAATGGGCTCACTGCAGAAAGTGGGCTCAGTTCTACACTATGCTATGTTATGCAGCGAAGTTTCGCCCTACCGCACAAAGCACCCAACCCAAGATGGACTATGTTACCTGCAGATATACAGCCCGCAGTTATTGCCACCGTCGAGATGAGGTTTGCTCTCTCTGGGGTGGCAATGCTAGTAACTTTTTTTATTTTATGTTCTTCACATTTCTCTTGCAGGTTGGACAATGTTCATACCATGTTGGCAGGTTTGGGGAAAAGCCCTCACCAGTTGGGGATAGTGCTGGGCAGGGAGGGGGGATGTAATATGTATTATATTGTAAGACGGAATCTCTCAATTCGCTTAAGTTTGTTATTTTCTACCTGGTACCATGATGAAAGCGATGCAACGCCACAGTCAATTTTATACCTGAACAAGTTGATCCCCATAAAGTATTCATTGGTTGGTAGAAGTCATGGAGTTCCACACCCCAAATACCTCACACCATGGCCGCATTGACATTTCTCACGTGGAATGTGCGTGGAGTGAGGGACCCAATTAAACGGTCGGCGGTATTTGCTCTACTTAAACGGCAAAGAGCTGACGTAGTGGTTCTGGTGGGGGGGGGCTCGGTTCAAAGAGCACTCAAACTCCCCTGGCTGGGATGGGCATATCATTCTATGTACACCTCACACTCTAGAGGGGTTTAGATATTTATTGCCAAGCATACCCAATTTGAACTCCATGACTCCGTATCAGATCCACAGGGTCGCTATGTTTTTTTTAAAGCAAAACTGCATAGTGAAATTATTCTATTACTGGCATTTTATGTGCCTCCACAATTTCAGCCCTCTATTCTATCAGAGGGGTTCAATTTTATGGCCTTACACCCTAATGTGCCAGCAATGTGGTTAGGTGATTTCAATAATATATTAGACCTGACACTAGATAGACTGACTAACTCCTCTTCACCTAGCGCTCCCCATCACCAAACGAGATTTGCGAGACTACTCTCGGACTTCAACTTGGTTGACACGTGGAGATACAGAAACCCCTCAATCCGGGCATATTCTTGCTTCTCCACGTCTCGTCAATCTATGTCCCGCATAGACCTTATATTAATTTCCAAACCACTCCTGCCCAGACTAATTGACGCAGGATTCTCTCCTAGATCACTCTCTGACCACTGCCCATATTGGGTTAAACTCTCCCTATGTCACAACAGACCGCCAACCTCATGGCGACTAAATCCTTTCTGGCTGACCCTTTTTCCGGAAGAGGATGACCTCTCCTCAAACTGGACACAATTATTTGAGACTAATGAGGGCTCTGCATCTCCACAGTCTGGGAAACGTTCAAGAAACATGCCCGCATGACACTCACAGCACATATTAATAAACTGAAACGCACCTCTGAAGCAGCTATCACTGCTGCTAATGAAAGCCTGCTTTCAGCAGAAAAGGCATTTACGGAAGACCCCACCCCAGACAAGGCAAACAACCTCAAACTGTGCTCTAGGGCTACAGATCAACTCCTATATGAAAAATCCAAGAGAAAACTCTTTTTTTTCAAAGACAAAGGTCATTTGAACAAGGGGAAAGAGCTGGGAAACTACTGGCTTATCTTGTGCATTGCGAAGATAGACCCCCGGTTGTGATTTCACTTCACTCCCCTGACGGTACTTTGGTGACAACCTACCCAAGTCACAACATTATTTTGAGACTTTTTCACAGCACTGTACGTCTCCAAAGCCCCGACCGATAACACTTTAATGGAGGCATTTTTAAATGATCTTTCCATTCACCACCTATCGGAAGCCCAGACTGAGATCCTAGAAGCCCCATTAACGACAGATGAAATTCTCAAAGCCATTGCGGAATTCCCCAAAACTAAGGCCCCTGGGTCAGACGGGCTACCAGTGGAATTTTACTCCACCTATTCGGAAATATTAATTCCCAGACTGCTAAAACTGTATAACTCCATATTTGTCGAATCTGAGCTCCCAGCTTCCATGAGAGAGGCTACAATAGTGCTAATTCCCAAACTTGGTAAAGATCAGCACCTCCCGGAATCCTATCGCCCCATCTCTTTACTCCAGGTGGATGTAAAAATAATAGCAAAAATCACCATACGACTAAATACAGTCATCTTGTCCCTAGTGCATGAAGACCAGGCTGGATTTATGCCAGGGCGGAACACATCTTTTAATCTCCATAGATTGTTTATCAACTTACAGGCAACACATGACAACCCAGGGTCCAGGGTTATCGTGGCTTTGGACACAGCCAAGGCATTTGACTCAGTCGAATGGAGATACCTCTGGACCTGCGTAGATAGATTTGGACTTGGTCCCTGGTTTATAAAATGGGTCCAACTCCTTTATCAAAACCCAGTGGCAAGAGTGGCGGCAAACAGATGGCCATCCGAACAATTTCCCCTATCTAGAGGCACGAGACAGGGGTGCCCTCTGTCGCCGCTGCTATATGCACTGGCAGCAGAGCCACTTGCGATCGCTATCCATGCACACCCGGGTATAGTGGGATTGCGTAGAGGTGAGGTGATGGAGAAAATTAGCGGACGACACTCTACTATATCTGGACGACTCAGAGGAATCTCTGCCATTAGCCTTGGCCCTGATAAAACGGTTTGGTATATTCTCTGGCCTAAGGATTAATTGGGACAAATCCCAGATACTCCCATTAGATAGCTTCCCACCAAACAGGGACAGGGCTCTCCTTGCTTTGCAGAGAGTTGACAAAATAAAATACCTAGGAGTGTAAACCACCCGGGACTCAACAGACTACATCGCACTTAATATAACACCGTTAATTGAAATGATTAAGCAGAAAATCCAGATATGGGTGCGCCTTCCACTCGGAGTAGTGGGCCGCATAAACCTAATAAAAATGGTCCTACTCCCAAAAATTTTATATATGATTTGGCACTCACCAGTATACTTGATACTTACACACTTTAAAATAATGGAAACATTACTCAAACCATTTGTCTGGGGCAACAATAGGTACAAACTCCCGTGGCATAAGTTAAAAAAACCCCCCTGATCTCGCTGGATTGGCACTCCCTGACCTTAATATGTACTACCTTGCATCTCAACTTTCACAAATCTTTCACATTGATAAAACAGATGGGAAAAGATTTTTATTCTTTTTATGCCCAAAGTGGATACAGCAGACCCTAGACCCATTGCTGGCTATAACAGGAGGGGGAGGAAGAGAGACCAAAGACAGACCGCAGGTCCTTACTTTATCAATATAAGAAAATTTGGGATATTGCCTCAAATAAACTGCACATTGAATCACCAAATGCTTATACTCCCCTATGGCATAATGAGTCCCTCCCTGAGTTTGGACTCATACAGGATAGTGGAATATGGAGCTCTAGAGGAATAATATACTTATTTCACATAACAAACAATGGGAAATTGAAAACATTTGAAACCCTAAAATCTGAATTTGCACTACCCAATCAAATGTTCTTTAGGTATATACAACTAAGGCATGCTTTTCATGCACAATACCCTGCAGATGATCTCGCCTTAAAGGATAACCCCTTAATGGCTGCCATAAAATTCCCAGACCCTAAAAAACTGATCTCCCAGTTTTATGCCATGTTAACAATCCCACGGGCAACTGTTCTAGCATACGCTTTGAAATCCAGATGGGAGGGAGGGGCAGGAGGCGGAGCCTAGCGGAGCAGACATGCATTGTTAGAGCTCCACACCGCTGAGGAGAGAAGAGAAGGACAAAGCGGAGCCTGCAGGCTCAAAAGGTATCCATTTGAACCTTTTTGCCCCAGGGAACAAACTGTGAAAGTTTGGGCAGGAAGTATGGTACTGGGAGGAAACCTTGGCAGAAATAAAAATCACCTCACAAAGAGCTCACAGGCACTCACTGCAGCTGAAGCAGCTCCAGTCACCTCACAAGATACAGCATCAGGGCACTCTCACAGACAGAAAATGTCACAGCAAGACTCTCCATTTGAGTCAGATACAGAACAAATCCTCTCACAAACTTCTCCACAAGCCTCCTCAGTATCCCCAGTAATATTATTACAATTTGAAAAGATGCTTCATAAGGCTTTAAAACAAACCTCAGACCAAATAACAAAAAGCCTAACCAAAGAAATAAGAGAGCTGGGAAACCGCACCGCAGCCTTAGAAATAAAAATGGATGAAATTGAAATTACAACCCAAGAAAATAAAACAGAATTGGAACAATTAAAAAAAGAGAATTTAATACTTCAAACTAAGCTCGAAGATTACGAAAATAGAGCCAGACGTTCAAACTTGCGCATAAGGGGAATACCTGAAACTGTGACAGACCTGCAATCTACTATTACTGCTCTATTACAAGAACTAAAGCCAGATATCCCTATTGAACGTTTAGAACTGGACAGAGTACACAGAGCCCTCACAGCCAAAAAGAAAGATGGACCCCCACGTGATATAATCACAAAATTTCATTATTACAGAACGAAAGAACAAATACTAATTGCTGCAAGAGAAAAAAAGGAACTTAATTTTCAAGGACACAATTATCAAATTTTTGCTGACCTATCCCAACTTACTATTACTAAAAGACGATCCATGAAACCCCAACTAATGGAACTGCAACGCCACAACATTATGTATCAATGGGGCTTCCCCTTTTCAGTCAGATTTAACTACCAAGGTACAATTTACAGAAGCAGATCAGCAGATGAACTACAACAAACCCTTTTAAAATTAAATCTGACAGAACCCACAAGCAGCAACACTCCCACACGCAGAAGAATGGCGTCATCTTCACCTTCAGGCAGCACCCAGAAAATTTCAGAACAAAATGGGAATCATCATTCTCACAAAAGAGGCCGTTATGCCACATCATCCATGGACCAAGAAGATTCAATGGACTGACATCCTAATTCCTGATATCTCTTCATTTATATAGAGATGGTTCTCTATAAAAAACCTATATTTATAACTGAATGTAACTGCATTCTGATAGTCACACACTGTGTGGGATAATGTTACATTCCAGTTATATTTCTTATTACTTCTGATTCAAATAGCCTTAGAATATATAAGTGAAATAAGGAAATTTTCTCCCCTCGTCTTTCAGGACAGCACCTGGAGAGAGCGCAGCTCCACCCACTTTTCCCAGGAAACACTGCAGTCAGTTTTTTCTTTAAAGACCGGACACTTCCACCATGGCCTCAGTTGTAGTGTTTCCTCCGCCATGGTGGAAGTGCTGCAGGGAACCAGGGGTGTGCTGCGCTGTCTCCAGGTGGAGAGGGTTTGGGGCATTCCGGTATTTCTGTTCTTTTTGTGGCAGGCCAGCCCAGCTTCCTCCCTTCACGTGCGGGGGTTGCTCCGGCGTCCTCCCATCTTCATACCCGGCGAGGGTCAGGCTGCGGGGGGTCCGAGCTCCTTTAGACCGGTGGCTGGCTTGGAAGGAGCGGCGTCTCCTCTTCAACCCCATTGCTCAGCCTTCCGGGTTCCGGTGGCGAGCGCGTCACTACGGCCGGGGGCGGGACCTCCAGCGGCGCGACGCGGCTTCCGGTTCCGGCCGCTGGAACGCAGGAGGGGAGGGCAGGTCTCTTCCGGCTGACGTCATTTCCGGCCCTCGCAGCGGCGAGTGGACCGGGAAAGTTTAAAAAACAAGCACCAAACGCCATTGCAAATCCTGTCAATATGGAGGAGGAACAATCAGTGGTGGCAGGAGCAGGAGCCACACAAGTCAGCCAGGCCCAGGTAAGCGGGGACAGTGTGTCTCTGTAACTTACTCTATGGGCATGTTTTAGTTCCCTCTTTGGTAAATGTTTTAAAGAGCCTGCAGCATTCTTCCTGTGTATTGAAGCAGGAAGTAAATGTGTTTTAGGATTGTGAAGTAAATCTGTGGGGGGATTTACTGGCTGAGTGAAGGAGGGGGGTTAAAGTGTTAGCTCTTCCACTCTTTTTCAGCATGCTGTTTATAGGTGTTTTCTGTTTGTGTATTTCAGAAGGCAAAAGAAAAGACCAAGCATTCGTCTTTTCCTGTTAAAAGAAAATGCCCATCTTGTAAAAATGTGCTTAAAGAGTCTTGGGCAAAAGTGTTATGCAAGGGGTGCATTGCAGACTTAGTGAAGGAGGAAACCACTCCTAGTGTACCTGTGGTTCAGCAGGACTTACTGAGCTCATTTAGGAAGGATTTGGCGGAGACTTTTGAGTCATTTAAATCCTACCTTGACAAACGTCCAGCCGCAGGCAGCTCAGTACCTCGTTCCCAGTCTTCTGTTTCCGCATATAGGGGTGACAGTGACTCGGAGGAGGAAAATCGTAGCGTGGCTAAGGAATCAGAGGAAGAAGCAGAGGAAGAAGCAGAGGAAGAGAAAGAATCTTCTTCTTCTGCTTCTCGATATAAGTTGTCTCTAGAGGAGGTGGATGATCTACTAAAAACTATCCACACTACTCTTAATATTACAGAGGACAAGGCCCAGCTGTCGTTACACGATAAGATGTTTCAAGGCATGGGTGAAGTGAAACACAGGATGTTTCCGGTGCACAAGTTTCTGTCAAACAGTTAAGAGAGAATGGAAGGACCCAGAGAGGGCCCCCTTCTTTTCTAGATCCCTCAAACGCAGGTTTCCCTTTGAGGAAGATAGCGCACAGGTCTGGAACAAAAAGCCTAGACTGGATGCGGCCTTCTCTCAGGTGTCGAGAAACACTGACCTCGCGTTTGAGGACATGGGTATCCTCAAGGACCCCATGGACAAGAGGGCTGACTCCCTGCTAAAGAAAGCTTGGGATTCCACCCTAGCAAATTTAAAGCCAGCTATGGCATCAACAGTGGTAGCCAGAAACCTGGAGCACTGGTTGGAACAACTGAGGGCTCATATCAAGGCAGGTACACCTCGTAAGGATCTTTTAGAAACCTTACCAGTGCTTATGAAAGCCGTTGGATATATAGCAGATGCTTCGGCTGAATCAGTTAGGATGTCGGCCAGATCATCTGCCCTAATCAACTCAACGCGCAGAGCTCTGTGGGTCAAGACTTGGACCGGGGATACAGCCTCTAAAGCCAAGTTATGCGGTTTACCCTTTGAGGGGGATTTGGTTTTCGGCCCAGGTCTTGAAGCCATTCTTGAGAGAACGGCTGACAAAAAGAAGGCCTTCCCCATTAAGAAAAAGGTTGTTCCTCAGGGCAACAAAAATTTTCGTCCTTTTCGGAAAACCACAGACTCTAAGGAGACAGGATATAAAAGACCTTGGAGGTCTCAGAGGCAGGGGCAAGTCAGGGGTACTCTTTCGTCCCCCTACCCCAAATACAAAGAGCCAGTCACGGTCCCCAGTCTGTGGGAGCAAGGTTACAAACCTTCTTCCCACAGTGGCAGAGGATAACAGACAGTCCTTTTATCCTAAAAACTATAAGGGAGGGTTACGGACTGGAGTTTGCCCAACCCCCTCCGGTTCGGTTTTATTTAACTCAGGCTCCCAGAGACCCGGAGAAGCTTACGGCTATGTCAGCAATTCTGCAGGAGTTAATTCAGCAGAAGGTGGTAGTAAATGTTCCCCCCAACGAGGTAGAACAGGGGTGCTATTCACACATCTTTCTGGTGAAGAAGCCTTCAGGCAAGTTCAGATTGATCCTGAACCTGAAGATACTCAACAGAGCGGTCAGGTACAAAAGGTTCAAGATGGATACAATCTTTTCGGTAAAGGGTCTCCTGACCCCACACTGCTTTATGGTATTCATAGACCTAAGGGATGCATATCTCCATGTGCCTATAGCCCCAGCATCACAAAAGCACCTCAGATTTGCGATCAGGATAGGGGGATCTGTCCTACATCTGCAATTCAGAGCTCTCCCTTTCGGGCTGTCATCCTCTCCGAGGATATTTACAAAAATTCTGGTGGAGGCCTTAGCCCCTCTCCGAATAGAAGGAATCTCGATTGTCCCATATTTAGACGATCTGCTAATATTTGCCAAATCAAGGCACATATTGGAGAGAGATCTACAAAGGACGAGGAGGCATCTGGAGAGCCTGGGGTGGTTAATAAACGAGGAAAAATCGAACATGATCCCATCACAGGCAATAACCTTTCTAGGTTACACTATCGACTCCATACAGGGAAAAATGTATCTCCCAGAGGAGAAGATAGTAAAGCTACAGAACGCTGTAAAAAAGGCCCAGACAAACCTGCCAATTTCTATCAGGGCAGTGATGTCTGTTTTGGGGCTCCTTACTGCAGCAATACCTGCAGTACAGTGGGCACGTTTGCACGCAAGGGAACTTCAACAGACAATTTTGAAAAATTGGTCTTATGGAGAGTCCCTAGAAAAGATGATAACGATATCTCCCCGAGTTCAGAGGAAGCTCTGGTGGTGGAGGAGCCACTTCAATCTGAACAAGGGCCTGCTCTGGTTTTTTCCCCAGGAGAGGAGATTAACAACAGATGCGAGTTCCTGGGGGTGGGGAGCCCACCTGGAAGGACAGATGGCTCAAGGCAATTGGACAAAAAGGGAAGCCAGGAGATCCTCCAATTGGAGGGAATTAAGGGCTATTCTCCTAGGACTATGGGCTTTCGAGGAAATAGTCCGGGGGCACCATGTTCAGGTGCTATCAGACAATGCCACAGCAGTGGCATATGTTACAAGACAGGGGGGCATGAGAAGCAAGGTCTTGCTAGCCTTGTCAGTTCAGTTGCTATCCTGGGCGGAAGGCAACGTAAAGTCCCTAACAGCTGTACACCTAAAAGGAGAGCTGAATCTAGTGGCAGACTTTCTAAGCAGAGAAAGGATACTAGAGGCAGAATGGAGTCTGAACAAGGAGGTATTCCAGGAATTAACAAAGAAATGGGGAACTCCTCAGATAGACCTGTTCGCATCCCACAAGAATGCAAAAGTGAGAGCCTATTACTCACTAAACAGGCAAGATCAGGCGAAAGGTTTGGATGCGCTGGCACAACCATGGACTTCCACTTGTGCTACGCCTTTCCCCACTTTCAAATGATCCCTTTGGTGTTGAAAAAACTACAGCGAGAGACCACAAGTTTAATCCTAGTGGCTCCTTTTTGGCCCAAGAGGCCCTGGTTTGCAACCATACAGAGGTTGGCAGTGGAACCACATTGGGTTCTCCCACCTCGAAAGGATCTGCTATCCCAGGGACCCCTTCAGCATCCAAATGTCAATCAGCTCAGGCTGACAGGTTGGTTACTGAGGAGCAGCTGCTAAAAAGAAGGGGCTTCTCTGATAAGCTGGTGTCAACCCTGTTAAATAGCCGAAATAAGGTTACCAGGGGTATTTATTTTAAGACATGGAAGCGCTTTAATTCCTGGTGCATGACTAAAAAATGTTCACCACAGGAGTTGCCCTCAATTTTAGAGTTTCTCAATGAGGGTATGGAGATGGGGCTGGCAGCCAGTACCCTGAAGGTCCAGGTAGCTGCCTTGTCAGTGTTTCTTGAGAGAAAGTTATCTCAAGAACCATTTATAGTGAGATTTTTCAAAGCATTGGCCAGGCTTAGGCCGGTACCTTTCAAATCTCTTCCTAAATGGGACTTATCTCTGGTGCTACAAGGGTTGATCAGAACACCTTTTGAGCCACCACAGGAAGCAACTTTAAAAGTATGGACGCTTAAGCTGGTTCTTTTGGTGGCAGTTACCTCAGCCAGAAGAATTAGTGAGTTACAGGCTCTATCTATAATAGAACCCTTTTGTTTGATATTTTCAGACCGGGTAGTGTTGAAAACTGACCCGGGTTTCTTGCCAAAGGTTGCAACCTTTTTTCATAGGGCACAAGAGATAGTTTTACCTACTTTTTGTCCTACACCATCCAACTCTAAAGAGGAGGCTTTTCATACCCTGGATGTGAGGAGATGTTTACTCCATTATTTAGAGATTACGAGAGAGTTTAGGAAGACAAATTCTCTTTTTATTCTTTTTTCTGGATCACGCAAGGGTCATTGTGCTTCTAAAAGCACTATATGCAGATGGCTTAGAATGGCGATCAGTGAAGCCTACAGGGCTGCAGGGGCTGATCCTCCCACAGGAGTAATGGCTCATTCAACAAGGGCAGTAGCAACGTCCTGGGCAGAAAGAGCGGGGGCTTCCCCAGGCCGGATCTGTAAAGCGGCCACGTGGACAAGCTTCTCCACCTTCACCCGCCACTACAGGTTGGACTTGCTATCAGCAGCGGATCAATCGTTTGGCAGGAAGGTCCTGCAGGCGGTGGTCCCACCCTAGAGTAAGTACTCTTTTATCATCTCCAGGTGCTGTCCTGAAAGACGAGGGGAGAAAAACCCTAGTTAGACTTACCGGTAACGGTATTTCTACGAGTCTTTCAGGACAGCACCGATGACCCGCCCTAATTGGTTTATAAAAATGTGGTGTTATTGCTATGTTCTGCTTATCTAATTTCAGCATGGCTGGAGGTACTCTATGAACAACTGAGGCCATGGTGGAAGTGTCCAGTCTTTAAAGAAAAAACTGACTGCAGTGTTTCCTGGGAAAAGTGGGTGGAGCTGCGCTCTCTCCAGGTGCTGTCCTGAAAGACTGGTAGAAATACCGTTACCGGTAAGTCTAACTAGGGTTTTTTGTTCAGTTATATATTATCAGGTAATAACAATAGATTTATTTTTAGGACAAATATGTTCAATAATCCAAAAGTAATGGAAGCTTTTTCTTTCTTTTCTTAAAACAAATATATTATTACCTAACTAGTTCCTAGAATTATGTTTTTGTTCTAATCTGAAGCAATACAACCTCAATTTTATGAGTTAACATATCTAAACAGTTACATATGAATAAAATATGTAATTGTTTACTCTAAAAGGGTTAAAATCCCAAAATAATTCAAAACTATCTTCATCAATACCAAAGTTATTAACAGTACCTTTCTAACTGAATTATTTAGCCTAGGGCAAGACTAACCGTATACAACCACCCTGGAATAAATAATTTCAACAAAAACTATATTCTGCACTCCAATTAATGAAACATCATTTTGATGTCTTTTGACATAGCACTTCTCTCCTGTAAGCGGAAGATCCGTGTACCCCCATTAGCCCTCCTCATTCTCCCAACCATATTATGTGGGAGTGTGACGAAGGCACTTATTCCCCTGAGAGAGATATTTATTCTCTTTCACGGGTAAATTGTGATTACTTGCAAAAAATAATTTATACAATGTATCATCTAATCTCATATGTTTTTTGTTTACTCTTTACTCCAGAATTCACTGGTTTCTTTTCTATCTATTCATCTCTTCAGTCCACACAGGTTGATCTGCGCAGTCAGTTCTGCATAACAAAAAGTAAGTCAAAACTATTTGATCTATTGCCATGGGACCACTGAATATACTTTCCCTGAATGTTCAGGGAATAAATGTCCCTCAAAAAAGGACCAAAGCCTTCCGTACTTTCCATAACAAGAAGGCTCACATAGTATGCCTCCAAGAAACACACTTCACCAAAGATTCTACTCCAAAATATATTTCTCCTTTTTATCAACAAATTTACACGGCTTCTGCCTGTACCAAGCAAAGGGGAACTCTAATTGCATTTCACCGATCCACACCATTCACCTTATCAGAAATTAAAGACCCAGAAGGTAGATACCTGATACTCATGGGTTTTATAAAGGATACAGCAGTCACGGTGATTTCCTACTACGCTCCTAACAACCTACACCATTCCTCTCACATATATTACAAGTGATTAATACACACAAAATAGGAACAGTGATAATGTGTGGGGATTCAAACCAGGTCCTCCTCCCATTTCTAGATAAATCACCTTTTACACCATCCAAAATAACCTCTAGATTACCTTTTTCTCAACTTCTTTCCAAATACAATCTGGTAGATTCATGGAGAGAAAGTAACCCAATGAAAAAGAAATTCACTTATTTCTCGCACCCTCATCAAACCTTCACCAGAATAGATCATATTTTTCTAACAATAGGAATGATACCAGAAATTATTGCATCAGATATAATTCCGATTCCGTGGTCTGACCATAATGCAGTATACACTACTATAGCCTCAGCCATACCAAAAGCACATGACCCAACGTGGTACTTACCGGACATAATGCTCAAACACCCACTACATCAGATGGCCATTGAACAAGCTTTAAAGGAATACATATCAATTAATAATACAAAAGACATCTCCCCAATAACACTGTGGGAAGCTCATAAGCCTGTCTTGCGTGGTACAATACAAAGACAAATGGCACTATTTAAACGGGAACGCAAACATCTAGCAAAAAAACTAGAACTCAATTTTAATGCAGCCTACATATCATTTCAAGATAATCCATCTCAGAGTACAAAATCCCATCTGGAAAAATCTAGATTGGAATACGATCTATTTCTCACTGAGTCAGTTGATAAATCCCTCAAACGCTCCAAACACAATTTCTACATGAATACAAACAAACCAGGTACATATTTGGCTCGGGCATTAAATTCAACTAACAAATCTTTCAAACCAATACGTTTGAAATTATCAAAAAATGTTTACACTTGTAATCCTGTTAAAATAGTCCATAAACTTCACTCACATCTCGCAACTTTATACAAGACAAACAATGAATTTAATCCTACAGAAGCTGAATCCTTCTTCTCAAAAATAACCTTACCTGAGTTATCTCAATCAAAAAAGCAGTTTGGATGAGCCTATAACTATAGATGAAGTTGCTAACGCCATAAAAGACCTAAAACTTAACAAAAGACCAGGCCCAGACGGCTACTCGGCTTTATACTATAAAACATTCCCAGAAATACTCTCTCCCATTCTCACTGAAACTTTTAACAAACTTCTAGATGGACATTCTTTTCAGCAAGAAACACTAATGGCAATTGTTTGTATGATCCCAAAACCCCTTTCTGATGATACTTCCTGTGTGAATTATCGGCCTATCTCTCTGTTAAACCTCAATATTAAATTATTAGCAAAAATAATGGCAAAACGCCTCAATAGCATTATAGGAAAATGAATACATAGAGATCAAGTAGGCTTCATGCCAAATAGACAGGCAGGCGATAATATAAGCAGGGCAGTGTTATTGGCACATATTGCTAAAAAATGGAAAATCCCTTTGTTTTCTATCTCTCGATATTAAGAGGGCATTTGACCCAGTATCCTGGCAATATATGCAATATTCATTACAAAAATGTGGTTTTGGACCCCACTTTTTAACATGGATCAAAGCATTATATAATAAACCCAAAGCCTATATAAAATATGCTGGATACAAATCTGAAGCCTTTAATATCGAAAGAGGTACCCGACAGGGTTGCCCATTATCTCCCTTATTATTTTCCCTTATACTCGAACCCATGGCCCAATACATCAGAACAAACCAAACTATAACTGGCATTGAAGTAGGAGGTATTACACACAAATTATGTATATTTGCAGACGATATATTACTTTTTCTATCATCACCACAGGTCTCTGGTTCTAACTTAATACCAGCTCTTGATGGATTTGCAGCCCTATCCGGCCTTATGATTAATCCTAAGAAATGCCTAGTGCTTAATATTTCACTCACAAACATGGAATTGATCCCGGCTAGGGCTGCACTCCCATTCACATGGGCAGAAAAATCAATCCCATATCTTGGAATTCATTTAACAGCATCTCATTCTGACTTATTCTCAACCAATTATCCTCCTGTATTAAGACAGATCACAAATCTAATAAAACAATGGTCGCAACTTCCTTTATCCTGGATAGGGAAGATTAATGCAATCAAAATGACTATTCTACCCAAATTGCTTTATCTATTCAGAGTCCTCCCTATTCCAATTCCTTCCTATTTTTTGAGAATAGTACAAAAAAGAGCAACTTCGTTTATATGGGGCTCTTCTAAACCACGTATACCTATACACACACACTACATCTTCCCAAAAATAAAGGAGGTCTGGGATACCCTAATTTTACTAACTACTACAGAGCAGCACATTTGGCCAGTCTGTCCAAATACCATGCAAAACAGGAAATCCCATTATGGGTATTTATAGAGGCTTCAGAAAATGACCCTCTATTAATATCAAATTTATTATGGCTTGATCCTAAAGACCGCTTTAAAATTCATGATCCCATAAATAAACACTTCTTATCTCTCTAGGATAAACTAAAAACCAAATATCAGTTACAATCTCCACACAATCCTCTCCTTTCTTTTATCAGAAATCCGGCCTTTTATCCGGCATGGATCTACCCAAATTCTTTTAAAGCTTGGACAACATCAGGCATTCAGACACTAAATGACTTCATAGCATCTAAATCATTCCTTTCATTCCCATCGCTTAGAGAAAATATGATCTACCAAACTCTGAGATATTTAGATATCTCCAAATCAAAAATTTCTATACACCATTCCTAAAGGGGGATACACCATTATCCCAATTATCCATTTCTGAATCAATCTGTACAAAAGATCCATTTGCTAAAGGTACAATTTCATCACTTTATAATCAATTATATGGAGTAGCAAATCTTAATAGACCCTCTTACGTTCAGAGGTGGGAGGAGGACCTGGGACGAACTTTAGAAGACACGGACTGGTCTAACATATGGCTCACATCTAAGTCATCTTCACCCAACATCTTAGCACTGGAGACCAATTATAAAGTCCTAACTCGCTGGTACCTTGTACCCGCTAGAGTGGCAAAATATTCACCTAATACCTCAACTCTTTGTTTTCGAGGATGCCCAGAAATAGGCACATATTTACACATATGGTGGACGTGCCCAGTAATCCAAACCTTCTGGAAGGAAGTCTTCGTGACTGCATCTAAAATATTTTAAAAAATAATACAACCAGATCCATATTTAACTTTACTTAATCTAAAACCGGAATGGTTAACACTCTCTCAATTCAAACTTATGATCCAACTAATGGCTGCAAAACAAACAGTGGCCAAGGCATGGAAATCTCCTACATTGGTACTAGCAGAAACAATTCACAGAATGAATAATACAATGTCCCATGCTAAGATGGTAGCCATCGATCAAAATCAAATTCCAAAATTTGAAAAACTTTGGCATCCTTGGATAAAACAGTTCCTGTCAAACTTCAATGACTCTGTCCTGTTGCCATGGTAACAGATTAAATGACTTACAGAGACACCCATTCTAAGGCTTCAAAGAGAACTAAAAAGAATAATAAACTGACGAGCGGGACAACCTTGTGGACCATACCTCTGCCTTTCTACCCTTTTTCTTCTTTCCCTTTCCTTTTCTCCACCTTACGATTAAAGCTCATTATCAGAATTTATTTGACCTATATACACTCTACTTGTAAACAATATGTATAGTAGGTATAAATCATTTAAATACCTACAAAAGTAACTAAGGAAATGATATATATCTTTAATTTAGGTTTACGTGAACCCAATGTTTAATATTTGAAATTTCATGATATTTACCTAATATAAACCCTACTGTAAAACAATGAGCTTACTTTATAGATCCTTGTAAACTTACTTTATGTATCTTTATTAGGGATGAGCTTCGAGTTCGAGTCGAACTCATGTTCGACTCGAACATTGGCTGTTCGCAAGTTCACCGAACAGCGAACAATTTGGGGTGTTCGCGGCAAATTCGAATGCCGCGGAACACCCTTTAAAAGTCTATGGGAGAAATCAAAAGTGCTCATTTTAAAGGCTAATATGCAAGTTATTGTCATAAAAAGTGTTTGGGGACCTGGGTCCTGCCCCAGGGGACATGGATCAATGCAAAAAATTTTTTTAAAAACTGACGTTTTTTCAGGAGCAGTGATTTTAATAATGCTTAAAGTCAAACAATAAAAGTGTAATATCCCTTTAAATTTCGTACCTGGGGGGTGTCTATAGTATGCCTGTAAAGGGGCGCATGTTTCCTGTGTTTAGAACAGTCTGACAGCAAAATGACATTTTGAAGGAAAAAACTCATTTAAAACTACCGCGGCTATTGCATTGCCGACAATACACATAGAAGTTCATTGATAAAAACGGCATGGGAATTCCCCAAAGGGGAACCCCGAACCAAAATTAAAAAAAAAAAAAAAGACGTAGGAGTCCCCCTAAATTCCATACCAGGCCCTTCAGGTCTGATATGGATATTAAGGGGAACCCCGGCCAAAATTAAAAAAAAAAGACGTGGGGTTCCCCCTAAATTCCATACCAGGCCCTTCAGGTCTGATATGGATATTAAGGGGAACCCCGGCCAAAATTTAAAAAAAAAGACGTAGGGTTCCCCCTAAATTCCATACCAGACCCTTCAGGTCTGGTATGGATTTTAAGGGGAACCCCGCGCCAAAAAAAAAAAACGGCATGGGGTCCCCCCAAAAATCCATACCAGACCCTTATCCGAGCACGCAACCTGGCAGGCCGCAGGAAAAGAGGGGGGACGAGAGTGCGGCCCCCCCCCCACCCGGATAAGGGTCTGGTATGGATTTTTGGGGGGACCCCACGCTGTTTGTTTTTTTTTTTTTGGCACGGGGTTCCCCTTAAAATCCATACCAGACCTGAAGGGCCTGGTGTGGAATTTAGGGGGACTCCTACGTCTTTTTTTTTTTTTTTTTTTAATTTTGGTTCGGGGTTGCCCTGTGGGGAATTCCCATGCCGTTTTTATCAATGAACTTCTATGTGTATTGTCGGCAATGCAATAGCCGCGGTAGTTTTAAATGAGTTTTTTTCCTTCAAAATGTCATTTTGCTGTCAGACTGTTCTAAACACAGGAAACATGCGCCCCTTTACAGGCATACTATAGACACCCCCCAGGTACGAAATTTAAAGGGATATTACACTTTTATTGTTTGACTTTAAGCATTATTAAAATTACTGCTCCTGAAAAAACGGCCGTTTTTAAAAAATTTTTTTGCATTGATCCATGTCCCCTGGGGGAGGACCCGGGTCCCCAAACACTTTTTATGACAATAACTTGCATATTAGCCTTTAAAATTAGCACTTTTGATTATTCATGTTCGTGTCCCATAGACTTTAACGGTGTTCGCGTGTTCGAACGAACTTTTTTCCTGTTCGCATGTTCTGGTGCGAACCGAACAGGGGGGTGTTCGGCTCATCCCTAATCTTTATAACATTGTATACTCAATAAACTTCTTTTGACAAGGAAATCCAGATGGGAGGGAGAAATAGGTACTCTAGAGGATGATGAATGGAGTGATGCTCTAGATACATGCAAATTAGTATCCCCTAAAATATCAGACCGACTCACCCAGATTTTCATTACACACAAAGCCTACCTCACGCCACTTAGGGTCTCAAGATATAAAAGCAGCCAATCTGCCAATTGTCCAATGTGTAACCAAGCAATAGGCACCTTCTTTCATCTACTCTGGCAATGCCCCAAAATCCAACAGTTTTGGACTCAGGTGGTAAAGTTCTTGCATGATACCATGGGCTCGCCCATCACGCTACAACCAAAACCGTGTCTATTAGGAATTTTTCCTGACCCAGAACTCAATAAATTTACCAAAATATTCTTACACGAATCACACTTCTCTGCACGCAAAGTAAAAGCCAGAGTATGGATGAGACCCACTTCACCCGAGTTCTCTTAATGGGTGATAGAAGTAAATAATGTTCTGCCATATAAGAAGCTAATATACTCCCATAGAGGATGCCCCACTAAATATGAAAAAATATGAGAGAGGTGGCTCAAATCCTCTGAAACCTGCATCAATAGTGCCTAATTTACCCTGACTTACAGATCGTGTATTGGTAGACTTCTTATCCCTGCTTGGGGCTCCTTTTTTTTATTTTATTTTTTTACACCTTACAAAATGTGCTTCTATGGGAAAGATGGAGTCAGATTTACTATAAACCGCATGTTATTCAGGAGTAGACTACATGGTGCCAATGTGAATGTCTTACATGAAAATATATTAAAATGAGGGATATAGTTATAGGTTTTGTACCAAATACTGTACATTGAATATGATACATGTCATGATTCTCTACTGTATGTAATTCCCCTTATTTGTTCAATAAACAGACTTTATAAGTGAAAGCTGAGACCCATTGTTAGTTTTCCCAAATGGGATTTATCTTTAGTTCTTCAGGCTCTCACTAAGTCCCCGTTTGAACCTATAGAAGAATCTTCATTAAAATTTTAGAAGCTCAAAACTATTCTGCTGGTTGCAGTAACATCTGCCTGAATTAGTGAGATACAAGCACTTTCAATAAAGAACCTTTTGAGATGTCTACCGGATAGGGTAGTCTTAAGGACAGATCCAGCCTTCCTGACGAAGGTAGCCTCAGTCTTTCAGGGAGATCATTCTCCCTACCTTTTAGCTTCGGGACTAGGAGAAGCCTTCCATACTCTTGATGTCAGGAGGTGCCTTCTAAAATATCTGGAGATAATAAAGGAAGTTAGGAAATAGTCTTCACTCTTCGTCTTAATGAAAGGTACTCACAAAAGGTGTAAGGCTTCCAAAAGTACCCTTGGAATATGGCTAAAACAAGCCATAAAAGAGGCGTCTGGAACCTCCGGAAGGAATCTTACCTCATTCTTCCTGAGCAGTGGCAGCATCATGGGCAGAAAGGGCCGGGGCATCTGAGCAAATCTGCAAGGCTGCCATATGGTCCAGTTGTTCGACCTTCATAAGGCACTACCGGTTGGCGCTACTATCTGCCTCGGACCAATCCTTTGGTAGGAAGGTTTTACAGGCAGTAGTCCCACCCTGAAGTAAGGTTATCCTCTCCAAGGTGCTGTCCTGAAAGGCGAAGGGAGAAAACCTTAGTTAGACTTACCGCTGACGGTATTTCTACGAGCCTTTCAGGACAGCAGCCTACTTCCCTCCCTAGGTTATCAAATGTAAAATATAATCATGGTTTGGTAATTGTCTGCTTATATCTTCGAGCATGTCAGAGAATTTCTCGGTAACAGCTGACGGCATGGTGGAAGCAGCCACTTTTAAAAGGGGGCGTTGTCATGTAGTGTTTCCTGTGAAGAGGTGGAGCTTCACTCTCTCCAAGGTGCTGTCCTGAAAGGCTTATTGAAATACCATCACCGGTAAGTTTAACTAAGGTATACAAAAATTGTAATTACATGCCCTTGTTAAACAGGGGCAGAAAAATTGAGTCTTTGGTGACCAAAATGACCAAAATCGCACCCCCTGCCCATTAAGCCTGGAAATTGTCCAAAATGAATAAAATCGCACCCCCGGCCCTTTTAGCCTGAAATCGGTCCAAAATGGCCAAAATCGCACCCCCCCGGCCCTTTTATCCCAAAATCGTTCTAAAATGGCAAATATCGCACCCCCAGCCCTTTTAGCCTGAAATTGGTCCAAAATGACAAAAATCGCACCCCCGGCCCTTTTAGCCTGAAATCGGTCAAAAATCGCACACCCGGCCATTTTAGTCTGAAATCGGTCAAAAATCGCACCCCCTTTTAACCCAAAATCGGTCTAAAATGGCAAAAAGCGCACCCCCTGGCCCTTTTAGCGTGAAATCGGTCCAAAATGACCAAAATCGCACTCCCGGCCCTTTTAGCCCGAAATCGGTCTAAAATTACAAAAATCGCACCCCCTGGCCCTTTTAGCGTGAAATCTGTCCATAAAGGCCGAAATCGCACTCCCGGCCCTTTTAGCCTGAAATCAGTCAAAAATGCACCCCCAGCCCTTTTAGCCTGAAATTGGTCCAAAATGACAAATCTCACCCCCGGCCCTTTTAGCCTGAAATCGGTCAAAAATCGCACCCCTGGCCCTTTTATCCCAAAATCGGTCTAAAATGGCAAAAATCGCACCCCCTGGCCCTTTTAGCGTGAAATCGGTCCAAAATGACCAAAATCGCACTCCCGGCCCTTTTAGCCCGAAATCGGTCTAAAATGACAAAAATCGCACCCCCTGGCCCTTTTAGCGTGAAATCGGTCCATAAAGGCCGAAATCGCGCTCCCGGCCCTTTTAGCCCGAAATCTGTCCAAAATCGGTCCAAAATGACAAAAAACGCACCCCCGGCCCTTTTAGCCTGAAATCGGTCCAAAATGACAAATCGCACCCCCGGCCCTTTTAGCCTGAAATCAGTCAAAAATTGCACCCCC
Organism: Lithobates clamitans; assembly: GCA_037952925.1. NCBI lineage: Eukaryota > Metazoa > Chordata > Amphibia > Anura > Ranidae > Lithobates > Lithobates clamitans. The sequence continues at coordinate 222,169 of JBBGZY010000518.1, read as the reverse complement.
GGCCCTTTTAGCCTGAAATCGGTCCAAAATGGCAAAAATCGCACTTCCTGGCCCTTTTAGCGTGAAAGCGCTCTAAAATGGCCAAAATCGCACCCCCAGCCCTTTTTAGCCTGAAATCGGTCCAAAATTTAAAAAATTGCACCCCCGGCCCTTTTAGTCTGAAATCGGTCAAAAATAGCAAAAATCGCACCCCCGGCCATTTTTGGCCGAAATCGGTCCAAAATGACAAAAATAGCACCCAGGCCCTTTTAGTCTAAAATCGGTCAAAAATCGCACCCCCGGCCTTTTTATCCCAAAATCGGTCTAAAATGGCAAAAATCGCACCCCTTGGCCCTTTTAGCGTGAAATCGGTCCAACATGGCCAAAATCACACCCCCGGTCCTTTTAGCGTGAAATCGGTCCAAAATGGCCAAATCGCACCCCCGATCCTTTTAGCCCTGAAATTGGCCCAAAATTTAAAAAACCACACCCCCGGCCCTTTTAGTCTGAAATCGGTCAAAAATTGCACCCCCGGCCCCTTTAGCCTGAAATCGGTCCAAAATGACAAAAATCGCACCCCCGGCCCTTTTAGCTTGAAATCGGTCCAAAATGACAAAAATCGCACCCCCGGCCCTTTTAGTCTGAAATCGGTCAAAAAACGCACCCCCGGCCCTTTTAGCCCAAAATCGGTCTAAAATGGCAAAAATCACACCCCCGGCCCTTTTATCCTGAAATCGGTCCAAAATGACAAATCGCACCCCCGGCCCTTTTATCTCAAAAATGGTCCAAAATTACCAAAATTTCACCCCCCCCCCGCTCTTTTAGCCTGAAATCGGTCAAAAATGGCCAAAATTGCACCCCCGGCCCTTTTATCCTGAAATCTGTCCAATGACAAAAATCGCATCCCCGGCCCTTTTATCTCAAAAATGGTCCAAAGTTACCTAAATTACAACCCGGCCCTTTTAGCCTGAAATCGGTCAAAAATGGCCAAAATCGAATCCCGGCCCTTTTGAGCCCGAAAATGGCTGAAAATGACCAAAATCTCACTGCCGGACCTTTTAGCCCGAAATGGTCCAAAATTGCACGCCCGGCCCTTTTAACCAGTTGCCGACCGCCGCATCGACTATATACGTCCTCAGAGCGGCACGGGCAGGCAGAAGGGCTTACAGGTACGTCCTTGCCTGCCCGCGGGTGGGGGGTCCGATCGGACCCCCCCGGTGCCTGCGGCGGTCGGCAAATCCTCCCCGGCGATCGGTGGTGAGGGGGAGGCCATCCATTCGTGGCCCCCCTTGCGATCGCTCCTGGCCAATCAAATCATTTCCCTGCCTCTGTATTGTACACAGAGGCAGAGGAAATGATGTCATCTCTCCTCGGCTCGGCATTTTCCGTTCCGGCGCCGAGGAGAGAAGACTGTAATGTGAGTGCACAACACACACACAGTAGAACATGCCAGGCACACATTACACCCCTGATTACCCCCCGATCACCCCCAATCACCCCTCCACACTCCCTGTCACACTGACACCAAGCAGGTTTTTTTTTTGTTTTTTCTGATTACTGCATGGTGTCAGTTTGTGACAGTTACTGTGTTAAGACAGGTACTGTTAGCCCCCTTTAGGTCAGGGTACCCACCTAACCCCCCCTAATAAAGTTTTAACCCCTTGATCACCCCTTGTCGCCAAGCGATCATTTTTCTGATCGCTGTATTAGTGTCGCTGGTGACGCTAGTTAGGGACGTAAATATTTAGGTTCGCCGTCAGCGTTTTATAGCGACAGGGACCCCCATATACTACCTAATAAATGTTTTAACCCCTTGATTGCCCCCTAGTTAACCCTTTCACCACTGATCACCGTATAACTGTTACGGGTGACGCTGGTTAGTTCGTTTATTTTTTTATAGTGTCAGGGCACCCGCCGTTTATTACCGAATAAAGGTTTAGCCCCCTGATCGCCCGGCGGTGATATGCGTTGCCCCAGGCAGCGTCAGATTAGCGCCAGTACCGCTAACACCCACGCACGCAGCATACGCCTCCCTTAGTGGTATAGTATCTGAACGGATCAATATCTGATCCGATCAGATCTATACTAGCGTCCCCAGCAGTTTAGGGTTCCCAAAAATGCAGTGTTAGCGGGATCAGCCCAGATACCTGCTAGCACCTGCGTTTTGCCCCTCCGCCCAGCCCGGCCCAGCCCACCCAAGTGCAGTATCGATCGATCACTGTCACTTACAAAACACTAAACACATAACTGCAGCGTTCGCAGAGTCAGGCCTGATCCCTGCGATTGCTAACAGTTTTTTTGGTAGCTTTTTATTGAACTGGCAAGCACCAGCGGCCTAGTACACCCCGGTCGTGGTCAAACCAGCACTGCAGTAACACTTGGTGACGTGGTGAGTCCCATAAGTGCAGTTCAAGCTGGTGAGGTGGCAAGCACAAGTAGTGTCCCCCTGCCACCAAGAAGACAAACACAGGCCCGTCGTGCCCATAATGCCCTTCCTGCTGCATTCGTCAATCCTAATTGGGAACCCACCACTTCTGCAGCGCCCATACTTCCCCCATTCACATCCCCAACCAAATGCAGTCGGCTGCATGAGAGGTATTTTCTTTATGTCCTCCCGAGTACCCCTACCCAACGAACCCCCCCAAAAAAGATGTCGTGTCTGCAGTAGGGTGACCACATTTCCAAACTGCCATTCAGGGACAATTTTGCCAAGAACCGGGGGAGGGGGGCGTTTTCATTGAATGTAGTCTCGGGGTTGACGGGGATTTCAGGAGCGAGTAATTTGTCAGGTGAATGGCTGGTTTTAGCCCTTATATCCTCCCAACACCATGCTTGATATGGTGCCAGGAGGATAAAATCCTATTTCTATTACTACATTGTAATATATAATGAAATAGTTCAACTCACCATAATGCCGAATCATTGGGAACCCTGAGCTTGTCACTAGCCACAAGATGCAGTGTGTCACTTGCCACGTCTCCTGCCACCAGATGCAGGGTGTCACTTGCCACCATATCCTGCCACCAGATGCAGGGTGTCACTTGCCACCATATCCTGCCACCAGATGCAGGGTGTCACTTGCCACCATATCCTGCCACCAGATGCAGGGTGTCACTTGCCACCATATCCTGCCACCAGATGCAGGGTGTCACTTGCCACGTCTCCTGCCACCAGATGCAGGGTGTCACTTGCCACATCTCCTGCCACGTCTCCTGCCACCAGATGCAGGGTGTCACTTGCCACGTCTCCTGCCACCAGATGCAGGGTGTCACTTGCCACGTCTCCTGCCACCAGATGCAGGGTGTCACTTGCCACGTCTCCTGCCACCAGATGCAGGGTGTCACTTGCCACCGTCTCCTGCCACCAGATGCAGGGTGTCACTTGCCCCCGTAGCCTGCCACCAGATGCAGGGTGTCACTTACCCTGCATCTGGTGGCAGGAGACGGTGGCAAGTGACGCTGCATCTGGTGGCAGGATATGTTGGCAAGTGACACCCTGCATCTGGTGGCAGGAGACGGCAAGTGACGCTGCATCTGGTGGCAAGCTACAGGGGCAAGTGACACCCTGCATCTGGTGGCAGGAGATGGTGGCAAGTGACACCCTGCATCTGGTGGCAGGAGATGGTGGCAAGTGACACCCTGCATCTGGTGGCAGGAGATGGTGGCAAGTGACACCCTGCATCTGGTGGCAGGAGATGGTGGCAAGTGACACCCTGCATCTGGTGGCAGGAGATGGTGGCAAGTGACACCCTGCATCTGGTGGCAGGAGATGGTGGCAAGTGACACCCTGCATCTGGTGGCAGGAGATGGTGACAAGTGACACCCTGCATCTGGTGGCAGGCTACGGGGGCAAGTGACACTCTGCATCTGGTGGCAGGAGATGGTGGCAAGTGACACCCTTTATCTGGTGGCAGGAGACAGTGGCGTCACTTGCCACCATCTCCTGCCAGATGCAGGGTGTCACTTGCCACCATATCCTGCCACCAGATGCAGTGGCACTTGCCACCCTGTGCTCTTGCTGGGTAAGTCCCTTGATCCAATTGCCTACCTGATTCCTAAACTGACCTACCTGACCCCTTAAATGACCTACCTGACCACTATATTGTAAAGCAGTTGACCTGATTGAGCCCCACAGTTACCATAACCATGTCTCCATCCCTGTATAAACATTGGACTGTTGGGTTATGTACTGGGTTGTTGCCAAAAGGTAATGTGCATTTATATATTCTAAACGATATGGGCCGTTCGCGCCAAATTCGTGTGGCGCGTCACGGCCCATAATTCACTGCGGCATCGCAGTGCATTGCATGCTGATGATTGGCCAAGCATGCACTATGACCCGCATGCTTGGCCAATCACAGCGCCGCCTTAACAGAGAGCCATAATTGGCCAAAGCCAAGGAGGCTTTGGCCAATTCTGGCTCGGGATTTAGTACACGCCCCACACTATATAAGGCCGCCTGCACGGCGGCCCTGTGCAGTGTGTTCCGGTGTGCTGAGAAATGGAGAGAGACAGTGTCATTTCATTTGAGTTAGCTAGATTAGGCAGGACAGTCAGTTAGCTGCACTTAAAGTGTATTGTGTATATATATGCATCCCAGGTGTTGCATATATATATATATATATATATACACTGTATTCAGTTTAGTTAGATCCGTTCCTGTTATCTTCTAGACTATTTACATTTAGTGCAGTGCGTCCTGCTCACAGTGTTCAGCTAGATCCATTCCTGTTATCTTCCTACTGACAGGCAGGCTTGTCTTGTTACAGTATTTTGAAGAAAATTACTGGTGTACTTTTGATCCTATTAGTACCACAGTCAGGCAGCTAGACTATTTACATTTAGTGCAGTGCGTCCTGCTCACAGTGTTCAGCTAGATCCGTTCCTGTTATTTTCCTACTGACAGGCAGGCTTGTCTTGTTACAGTATATAAAGCTACCTGAAGAAAATTGCTGGTGTTCTTTTGATCCTATTATTACCACAGTCAGGCAGCTAGACTATTTACAGTTAGTGCAGTGCGTCCTGCTCACAGTGTTCTGCTAAACCTACAAGTTAGTGGGGTGCGTCCTGCTCAGTGTTCAGCTAGATCCGTTCCTGTTATCTTCTTACTGACAGGCGGGCTTGTCTTGTTACAGTATTTACAGCTACCTGAAAAAAATTACTGGTGTTCTTTTGATCCTATTAGTACCACAGTCAGGCAGCTAGACTATTTACATTTAGTGCAGTGCGTCCTGCTCACAGTGTTCAGCTAGATCCGTTCCTGTTATCTTCCTACTGACAGGCAGGCTTGTCTTGTTACAGTATATAAAGCTACCTGAAGAAAATTATTGGTGTTCTTTTGATCCTATTAGTACCACAGTCAGGCAGCTAGACTATTTACAGTTAGTGCAGTGCGTCCTGCTCACAGTGTTCTGCTAAACCTACAAGCTAGTGGGGTGCGTCCTGCTCAGTGTTCAGCTAGATCCGTTTCTGTTATCTTACTGACAGGCAGGCTTGTCTTGTTACAGTAAATATAGCTACCTGAAGAAAATTGCTGGTGTTCTTTTGATCCTATTAGTACCACAGTCAGGCAGCTAGACAATTTACAGTTAGTGCAGTGCGTCCTGCTCACAGTGTTCTGCTAAACCTACAAGTTAGTGGGGTGCGTCCTGCTCACAGTGTTCAGCTAAACCTACAAGTTAGTGGGGTGCGTCCACCTCACAGTGTTCAGCTAAAGCTACCTGTAGAAGGTTGGTGGTGTTCTCATACTACAGGCAGGCAGTTGATTTTGCTAGCTGCAGTATCAGTATATATATATGTATGTATATATATGTATGTATATATATATATATATATATATATATATATATATATATATATATATATATATATATATATATATATATATATATATATATATATATATATATATATATCCCAGCTTAGTGCAGCTACAGGCCATTAGTATGTCTGGAAGGCCAAGAAGGAGAGGCAGACAGTCACAAGCCAATAAGAGAGGGCAAGCAGGCTCTGTGTCTAGTGCTGGTCGTGGAGACGGTGCATCCTCATCAGCATGTGGCCATGGGACACGCTTGGCCTTTTTTTCGGCAGCTGGCCATGTTGAGCCGCAACATGCGGAAGACTTGGTCGAGTGGATGACCAAGCCGTCTTCATCCTCCTCATCCTCTCTCACCCATGCCCAGGGTACTTTGTCTGGCAAAGCAGCGGCCTCTTCCCTCGGCTCAATGTCATCAGTGACTCCTTCCCTAGCCCCACCATGTCCTCCTGAGGAGTCCCTCGAACTGTTTGACCACAGTGTTGGGTACATGCTCCATTAGGATGCCCAGCGTTTGGAAGGCTCTGATGATGATACTGAGCTCGATGAAGGCAGTAACATGAGCACAGACAGAGGGGGTGCCTAAGAAGGACAGCAATCTGGCAGTCATGCTCCCCCTGCTGCAGCATACTACCAGGTTTGCTCCAGTGATGAGGAGTAAGGGGATGATGAGGTCACTGACTCAACGTGGGTGCCTGATAGGAGAGAGGAGGAGGAGGCGGCACATCTCCAACGAGGCAGGATGCCCTCCAGGGGCCAGCCTAAGGGCAGCACATTGACTGCATCACACCCCAAAGCTCCACATGTGCAGGGCACTGCAGTCTCTGCGCGTTATTCAAAAAGTTCTTTGGTGTGGGCCTTTTTTGAGACGAGTGCATCAGATCGCACCACTGCTATTTGCAACATATGTCTCAAGCGTATCTCACGTGGCCAAAACATCTCCCGCTTGGGTACCACATGCTTGACCAGACATATGTTGACCTGCCATGCAGTTCGTTGGCAAGCGTATCTAAAAGACCCACACCAAAGAACAAAGAGGACCTCTCCTTGCACCTCATCAGCTGAGATTTCCAACCCCACTAGACCTTCAGTCCTCTCTGAGACCTGCACTGAGAGGAATGAAGGTGTAGAATTAGGTGTGTCACAGCCAAGTACTTGTGGGCAATCTGCTTTTGGTACACCGACGTCAGATTGTACCAGGCAAATTTCCCTGCCCCAGCTGCTGCACCGCCGAAAGAAGTTTGCTCCCAGCCATCCACATGCCCAGCGGTTGAATGCTAGCTTGGCAAAATTGCTAGCACTTCAACTGCTGCCTTTTCAGTTGGTAGACTCTGCCCCCTTCCGTGAGTTTGTGGAATGTGCGGTTCCTCAGTGGCAGGTACCCAAACGCCACTTTTTCTCACGGAAGGCGATTCCGGCTCTCTACCGGCATGTGGAAGGCAATGTCCATGCCTCGCTGGACAGGGCGGTCAGCGGTAAGGTGCATATTACCGCTGACTCATGGTCCAGCAGGCATGGACAGGGACGTTACCCAAGTTTCACGGCGCATTGGGTGACTCTGCTGGCAGCTGGGAAGGATGCAGGACAAGATGCAGTAGTGTTGGAGGTTGTTCCGCCACCACGCCTCCAAAATGCTAATGATTGTGACACACCTCTCTCCTCCACCCCCTCCTCTTCTTCTTCCTCCATGGCCTCTTCCTCGGAACCAGCAGTGCTCCGTAGTCGTTCAAGGGGCTACGCAAGTACGCAGGCCAAAAGATGTCATGCGGTGCTTGAGCTGGTGTGCTTGGGGGACAGGAGCCACACTGGGGCAGAGGTTCTGTCCGCTCTGCAGGGGCAGGTTCAGAGGTGGTTGACGCCACGCCAACTTAAGGCAGGAATGGTGGTTTGCGACAATGGCACCAACCTCCTCTCTGCCCTCCAACAGGGACAAATGACCCATGTGCCCTGTTTGGCTCACGTCCTTAACTTGGTGGTGCAGCGGTTCTTGGGCAGGTACCCGGGCTTACAGGATGTCCTGAGGCAGGCCAGGAAAGTCTGTGTGCATTTCCGCTGGTCATATAATGCCAGTGCTCGGCTGACGGACCTCCAAAAGGAGTTTAACCTGCCCAAGAACCGCCTAATCTGTGACATGCCCACCAGGTGGAACTCAACGTTGGCCATGCTGCAGCGGCTGCACACGCAGCAGAGGGCCATCAATGAGTACCTGTGCGACTATGGCACCAGGACAGGGTCAGGGGAGCTTGGTTTTTTTTCCCCACGCCAGTGGGCCATGATCAGGGATGCATGCACTGTCCTGTCACCATTTGAGGAGGCCTTCCTTAGCTCTCAAGGCCCCCTTTACCCAGACAGTGTTCCTGCGTGCCCGCCGATCACACAGGAAGAGGACGAGGAGGAGGAGGAAGATTGTGTCAGTATGGAGGTGGAGCCTGGCACTCAGCATCAGCAGCAGTCTTTAAGGGATCAGTCCCAAGAAACACATGGACTTGTACGTGGCTGGGAGGAGGTGGCTGCGGACCATGTCGTCCTAAGTGACCCAGAGGACTCCGGACCGAATGCCTCAGCAAACCTACGCTGCATGGCCTCCCTGATCCTGCAAAGCCTGCGTAAGGATCCTCGTATTCGTGGTATTAAGGAGAAGGACCAATACTGGCTGGCAACCCTCCTTGATCCACGTTACAAGGGTAAGGTTGCGGACCTTATCTTGCCATCGCAGAGGGAGCAGAGGATGAAACATCTTCGGGAGGCCTTGCAGAAAGGTCTGCAACGCGTTCCCAGAGACTGGGAGGTTACAAACTCCTGTTTCTGGACAACGTGTTGCTGAGGCTTCGGTCAGTCAAAGGAGCGGTGGAGAAGGTGGCCGTCTGACCGATGCGTTCAGACAATTTTTTGGTCCGCAGCCCCAAGGTATGATCGGTTCCAGCAACCATCGCCAGCGTCTGTTTTACATGGTGCAGGAATACCTAGGGGCAAGATCAGACTTGGACACCTTTCCCACCGAAAATCCTCTGGGTTACTGGGTCTTGAGGATGGATCACTGGCCAGAGCTTGCACAGTATGCAATTGAGCTACTGGCCTGTCCTGCATCCAGCGTTCTTTCGGAACACACATTCAGTGCTGCTAGAGGCGTGGTAACCGATCACAGGGTGCGTCTGTCCACTGACTCGGTCGATCGACTGACCTTCATAAAAATGAATCAGTCTTGGATCACCACCAGCTACCAAGCACCTGATGCTGATGTAACCAAATAATTTTTTTTGAAATCTCAGATCCCTTCAAAGACTGCCTATGCTGATGCTGAGTGACTATCTCTGAGTAATTATCCTCTTCCTCCTCAATCATCACGCTGATAGCTTGTAAGAACATTTTTGGTTCTGGGCGCCACCACCAGTGCCTAAGGCACAATTTTTCAGCCCCTGTTTAACAGGGGCGTGTAATTACAATTTTTGATGTAATACTTTGCAGCAGGGCTCGTTCCTGCATTCCAACTAGAGTGACTGTGAGGGGTTGCAGTGTTGTGGCACCAGTACCTAAGGCCCAATTTTTCAGCCCTTGTTTAACAGGGGCGTGTAATTACAATTTTTGATGCAATACTTTGCAGCAGGGCTCGTTCCTGCGTTCCAACTAGAGTGTCTGTGAGGGGTTGCAGTGTTGTGGCACCAGCACCAGTGCCTAAGCCTAATTTTTCAGCTCCTGTTCAACAGGGGCATGTAATTACAATTCTTGATCTAATATTTCACAGCAGGGCCCTGTGAGGGCTTACAGTGTTGTGGCCACAGCAACACCTAAGGCCCAAATTTCTGCTGAGTATATAGGGCAGGACCCTACTTTCAAACATCTAACTTACAAAAGACTCCTACTTGCAAACGGAAGTAGACAACAGGAAGTGAGATGAAATCTACCCCTAGGAACGGAAATTCTCTCCTGTAAGAGTTAATATGGGAAAAACATTTCTCCTTTCCAATCCTTGTTCCACAAAAAAACCCAAATTTTCAAAAAAAAAATTTCATTGGGACAAAAAGTGAGGTGAAATCTTCTGAAGAGGAGGAAAGACAACAAATGTCACAGGGGTGATGACCCTTCCCTATGTTTTCCAAAAAGCTTAAAAAAGATTTTTTGGCTGGAGCTAAACACGTTAAAAATGTACCCGTTCAAAATCCAAAGAGATTCTACTTAACAACAAACCTACAGTCCCTGTCTTGTTTGCACCGCCTGTATACTGCTGTTCCGAGTATATAGGGCCTGGTGGCCCCACACCTTTCCTTATTTTAATTTGGGTGCGGGGTTCCCCTTAATATCCATACAAGACCCAAAGGGCCTGGTAATGGACTGGGGGGTACCCATGCCGTTTGTCTCACTGATTTTCATCCATATTGCCAGGACCCGACATTACATTAAACCCGCAAGCAGTTTTAAATGAGATTTTTTCCTTTAAAAATGACATTTGGTGCAGAGACTGTTCTAAACACGGGAAACACGCGTCACTTTACAGGCATACTATAGACACCCCCCAGGTACAATATTTAAAGGAATATTTCACTTTTTTTTTTTTACTTTAAGCATCATTAAAATCACTGCTCCCGAAAAAACGGCCGTTTTTAAAAGTTTTTTTTTGCATTGATACATGTCCCCTGGGGTAGGACCCGGGTCCCCAAACCCTTTTTAGGACAATACCATGCAAATTAGCCTTTAAAATGAGCACTTTTGATTTCAAACGTTCGAGTCCCATAGACGTCAATGGGGTTCTAAAGTTCGTGCGAACTTTCGGTCCGTTCGCAGGTTCTGGTGCGAACTGAACCGGGGGGTGTTCGGCTCATCCCTACTCAGCAATTTCCTTAGGGTGTCTACTTTCCAAAATGGGGTCATTTGTGGGGGTTTTGTACTGCCCTGCCATTTTAGCACCTCAAGAAACGACATAGGCAGTCATAAATTAAAGGCTGTGTAAATTCCAGAAAATGTACCCTAGTTTGTAGGCGCTATAACTTTTGCGCAAACCAATAAATATATACTTATTGACATTTTTTTTACCAAAGACATGTGGCCGAATACATTTTTGCCTAAATGTGTGACTAAAATTGAGTTTATTGGATTTTTTTTAGAACAAAAAGTAGAAAATATCATTTTTTCAAAATTTTCGATCTTTTTCCGTGTATAGCGCAAAAAATAAAAACGGCAGAGGTCATCAAATACCATCAAAAGAAAGCTCTATTTGTGGGAACATCACTTCTGTTACGGGTCGCCCAATCTGATTGTTTGCCTAATCTGTCGGTCGCTCCAGCTGACGGTCGCTTTACTCAATGTTCGCTTAACCACTTAAGGACCGCCTCACGCCGATGTACGTCAGCAAGGCGGCACGGGCAGGCAAAATCACGTACATACACGTGATCTGCCTCCCGCGGGTGGGGGGTCCAATCGGACCCCCCCCATGCCCGAGGCGGTCCTTTTGTCCCCCAGCGATCAGAGGTGAGGGGGAGGCCATCTGTTCGTGGCCCCCCCTCGCGATCGCCGCCGGCCAATGGGAACATTCCTTTGCTGCTGTATGCTAAACAGCAGCAAAGGAAATGATGTAATCTCTCCTCAGCTCGGTATTTTCCGTTCCGGCGCAGAGGAGAGAAGACATTTATGTGAGTGCACAAACACTACACACACAGTAGAACATGCCAGGCACACAAAACCCCCCCCCCCGTCACAAACTGACACCAAGCAGTTTTTTTTTTTTTCTGATTACTGCATATTGTCAGTTTGTGACAGTTACAGTGTTAGGACAGTTAGGGTTAGCCCCCTTTAGGTCTAGGGTACCCCCCTAACCCCCCTAATAAAGTTTTAACCCCTTGATCACCCCCCGTCACCAGTGTCACTAAGCGATCATTTTTCTTATCGCTGTATTAGTGTCGCTGGTGACGCTAGTTAGGGAGGTAAATATTTAGGTTCGCCGTCAGCGTTTTATAGCGACAGGGACCCCCATATACTACCTAATAAAGGTTTTAACCCCTTTGATTGCACCCTAGTTAACCCCTTCACCACTGATCACCGTATAAGTGTTACGGGTGACGCTTGTTTGTTTATTTTTTATAGTGTCAGGGCACCCGCCGTTTATTACCGAATAAAGGTTTAGCCCCCTGATCGCCCGGCGGTGATATGCGTTGCCCCAGGCAGCGTCAGATTAGCGCCAGTACCGCTAACACCCACGCACGCAGCATACGCCTCCCTTAGTGGTATAGTATCTGAACGGATCAATATCTGATCCGATCAGATCTATACTAGCGTCCCCAGCAGTTTAGGGTTCCCAAAAACGCAGTGTTAGCGGGATCAGCGCAGATACCTGCTAGCACCTGCGTTTTGCTCCTCCGCCCGGCCCAGCCCACCCAAGTGTAGTATCGATCGATCACTGTCACTTACAAAACACTAACCGCATAACTACAGCGTTCGCAGAGTCAGGCCTGATCCTTGCAATCGCTAACAGTTTTTTTTGGTAGCATTTTGGTGAACTGGCAAGCACCAGCCCCAAGCAGCGTCAGGTTAGCGCCAGTACCGCTAACACCCACCCACGCACGCACCGTACACCTCCCTTAGTGGTATAGTATCTTAACGGATCAATATCTGATCAGATCTATACTAGCGTCCCCAGCAGTTTAGGGTTCCCAAAAACAGTGTTAGCGGGATCAGCCCAGATACCTGCTAGCACCTGCGTTTTGCCCCTCCACCCAGCCCAGCCCACCCAAGTGCAGTATTGATCGATCACTGTCACTTACAAAACACTAAACGCATAACTGCAGCGTTCGCAGAGTCAGGCCTGATCCCAACCAGGAGTCCCCGGCGGAGCCCCCCCTCACACCAGGAGTCCCCGGCGGAGCCCCCCCTCACACCAGGAGTCCCCGGCGGAGCCCCCCCTCACACCAGGAGTCCCCGGCGGAGCCCCCCCTCACACCAGGAGTCCCCGGCGGAGCCCCCCCTCACACCAGGAGTCCCCGGCGGAGCCCCCCTCACACCAGGAGTCCCCGGCGGAGCCCCCCCTCACACCAGGAGTCCCCGGCGGAGCCCCCCCTCATCAGGTGTCCCCCCCACTCACATCAGAGGTGTCCCACAGCGGTGCGCGCGCCCCCCCCCTCCTACCTCTAGGTGTCCTAGAGGTGTGTCCGCAGCATGGCTAGAACCCCCCGCCCCTTTCCATATCAGACTGGCAGTGGGGCGGGGGGTAGGCGGGCCGAGGCGGAGTGGGGCGGGGCGGGGCAGACCGGGGTGGGGGGTGGGCGGCGACGCAGAAGCTTTGTCTATCCCCCCCCAGCCGTCTTCCTTAACTTCAATAAAATGGCGGCCGGTGGAGACAATGTCTCCGCCGACCTCTGGCGGCGGCGGTTTCGAAAACGGGAACCGGATTTTTCGGGACATTTCCCGGGACGCCACAAATTCGGGAATGGAGTCCAAGTCCCGGGAATGTCCCGGGAAATCCGGGACAGTTGGCAACTATGGATATAGGCGTGACACCCCCTATTATTGTCCCTCCTGTCCTGACAATCCTGGTCTTTGCATTGGTGAATGTTTTGAACGCTACCATTCACTAGTTGAGTATTAGCGTAGGGTACAGCATTGCACAGACTAGGCACACTTTCACAGGGTCTCCCAAGATGCCATCGCATTTTGAGAGACCCGAACTTGGAACCGTTTACAGTTATAAAAGTTAAAGTTAAAAAGTTAAAGTTAAAGTTAAAAAATTGTTTTCGTTTTATTGTTCTCTCTCTCTCTATTGTTCTGCTCTTTTTTTACTGTATTCTATTCTGCAATGTTTTATTGTTTTTATGTTTTATCATGTTTGCTTCTCAGGTATGCAATTTTTTATACTTTACGGTTTACTGTGCTTTATTGTTAACCATTTTTTTGTCTTCAGGTACGCCATTCACGATTTTTAGTGGTTATATCAGAATGATGCCTGCAGGTTTAGGTATCATCTTGGTATCATTCTTTTCAGCCAGCGGTCGGCTTTCATGTAAAAGCAATCCTAGCAGCTAATTAGCCTCTAGACTGCTTTTACAAGCCCTGGGAGAGAGCCGTCTTCCGTGTTTTTCTCTGCCTCTCCTGTCTTAACAGGGAACCTGAGAATGCAGCCGGTGATTCAGCCAGCTGATCATAGAGCTGATCAGAGACCAGAGTGGCTCCAAACATCTCTATGGCCTAAGAAACCGGAAGCTACGAGCATTTTATGACTTAGATTTCGCCGGATGTAAATAGCGCCATTGGGAAATTGGGGAAGCATTTTATCACACCGATCTTGGTGTGGTCAGATGCTTTGAGGGCAGAGGAGAGATCTAGGGTCTAATAGACCCCAATTTTTTCAAAAAAAAGAGTACCTGTCACTACCTATTGCTATCATAGGGGATATTTACATTCCCCGAGATAACAATAAAAATGATTTTAAAAAAATGAAAGGAACAGTTTAAAAATAAGATAAAAAAGCAAAAAAATAATAAAGAAAAAAAAAAAAACCACCCCTGTCGCCCCCTGCTCTCGCGCTAAGGCGAACGCAAGCGGCGGTCTGTCGTCAAACATAAACAGCAATTGCACCATGCATGTGAGGTATCACCGCGAAGGTCGGATCGAGGGCAGTAATTTTTGCAGTAGACCTCTGTAAATCTAAAGTAGTAACCTGTAAAGGCTTTTAAAGGCTTTTAAAAATGTATTTATTTTGTTGCCACTGCACGTTTGTGCGCAATTGTAAAGCATGTCATGTTTGGTATCCATGTACTCGGCCTAAGATCATCTTTTTTATTCCATCAAACATTTGGGCAATATAGTGTGTTTTAGTGCATTAAAATTTAAAAAAGTGTGTTTTTTTCCCAAAAAAATGCGTTTGAAAAATAGCTGCGCAAATACTGTGTGAAAAAAAAAAATGAAACACCCACCATTTTAATCTGTAGGGCATTTGCTTTAAAAAAATATATAATGTTTGGGGGTTCAAAGTAATTTTCTTGCAAAAAAAAATTACTTTTTCATGTAAACAAAAAGTGTCAAAGGGCTTTGTCTTCAAGTGGTTAGGACAGTTCAACCCCCCCCCCCCAAATGACCCCATTTTGGAAAGTAGACACCCCAAGCTAATATGTGAAATTACACCCCAAAATACATTCTGCTGCTTCTCCTGAGTATGGGGATACCACATGTGTGAGACTTTTTGGGAGCCTAGCCGCGTACAGGACCCCGAAAACCAAGCACCGCCTTAAGGCTTTCTAAGGGCGTGAATTTTTGATTTCACTCTTCACTGCCTATCACAGTTTTGGAGGCCATGGAATGCCCAGGTGGCACAAACCCCCCCCCCCCAAATGACCTCATTTTGGAAAGTAGACACCCCAAGCTATTTGCTGAGAGGTATAGTGAGTATTTTGCAGACCTCACTTTTTGTCACAAAGTTTTGAAAATTGAAAAAAGAAAAAAAAGTTTGTTCTGGTCTTTCTTCATTTTCAAAAACAAATGAGAGCTGCAAAATACTCACCATGCCTCTCAGCAAATAGCTTGGTGTCTACTTTCCAAAATGGGGTCATTTGGGGGGGGTTTGTGCCACCTGGGCATCCCATGGCCTCCAAAACTGTGATAGGCAGTGAAGAGTGAAATCAAAAATGTACACCCTTAGAAATCCTGAAGGCAGTGATTGGTTTTCGGGGATCTACGCGGCTAGGCTCCCAAAAAGTCTCACACATGTGGTATCCCCGTACTCAGGAGAAGCAACTGAATGTATTTTGGGGTGCAATTCCACATATGCCCATGGCCTGTGTGAGCAATATATCATTTAGTGACAACTTTTTGTAAATATTTTTTTTTTGTCAGTATTCAATCACTTGGGACAAAAAAAAATATTCAATGGGTTCAACATGCCTCTCATCAGTTTCCTTGGGGTGTCTACTTTCCAAAATGGGGTCATTTGGGGGGGGGGGGGTTTGTACTGCCCTGCCATTTTAGCACCTCAAGAAATGACATAGGCAGTCAAACTAAAAGCTGTGTAAATTCCAGAAAATGTACCCTAGTTTGTAGACGCTATAACTTTTGCGCAAACCAATAAATATACACTTATTGACATTTTTTTTACCAAAGACATGTGGCTGAATACATATTGGCCTAAATGTATGACTAAAATTGAGTTTATTGGATTTTTTTTTATAACAAAAAGTAGAAAATATCATTTTTTTTTCAAAATTTTCGGTCTTTTTCCGTTTATAGCGCAAAAAATAAACCGCAGAGGTGATCAAATACCATTAAAAGAAAGCTCTATTTGTGGGAAGAAAAGGACGCAAATTTCGTTTGGGTACAGCATTGCATGACCGTGCAATTAGTTAAAGCGATGCAGTGCCAAATTGGAAAAAGACCTCTGGTCCTTAGGCAGCATAATGGTCCGGGGCTGAAGTGGTTAATTCAATGGTTACCAAATCCGATGGTTGCCAAATCCGATGGTTGCCCAAACTGACAAATCTTCTAATCTGCTGGGTCGCCTAACGTGCTGAACCTTTTAATTTGAAAATGATACAAAGTTACCAAAATTGCACTACCGCCATTTTTACCCAAAAATGGTTGAAAATTTCCAAAATCATACCCCCAGCACTTTTAACCCGGAAATGATCCAAAATAGCATTCCCAGAATCAAACTGCCGGCCCTTTTGGACCAAAAATGGTCCAAAATTGCACTGCTGGCTATTTTAGACTGAAATGAGTTCAAAATTACCAAAATGGCACTGCCGACCCTTTTATACTGAAATCGGTCCCAGATGACAAAAATCGCACCCCAGCCCTTTGCCTGAAATTGGTCAAAAATCGCACCCCAAGCCCTTTTAGCCTGAAATCGGTTTAAAATGACAAATTGCACCCACCGGCCCTTTTAGTCTGAAATCATTCCAAAATCGCACCCCCGGCCCTAATAGCCCAAAATCGGTCAAAAATGACAAAAATCGCACCCACGGCCCTTTTAGCCTGATATCGGACCAAAATTGCACCCCCGACCCTTTTAGCCTGAAATCGGTCCAAAATGACAAAAAATCGCACCCCGGCCCTTTTTGCCTGAAATCGGTCCAAAATCGCACCCCTGCCCTTTTAGTCTGATATCGGTTTAAAAATCGCACTCCCGGCCCTTTTATCCCAAAATCGGTCTAAAATGGCAAAAATCGCACTGGCCCTTTTATCCCAAAATCGGTCTAAAATGGCAAAAATCGCACCCTCTGACCCTTTTAGCGTGATATCGGTCCAAAATGGCCAAAATGGCACCCACGGCCCTTTTATCTTGAAAATGGTCCAAAATTACCAAAATTTCACCCCCCAGCTCTTTTAGCCTGAAATCGATCCAAAATGGCCAAAATAGCACCCCCCAGCCCTTTTAGCCTGAAATCGGTCAAAAATCGCACCGCCAGCCCTTTTAGCCTGAAATCGGTCCAAAATTACAAATCTCACCCCCAGCCCTTTTAGCCTGAAATCGGTCAAAAATGGCCAAAATTGCACCCCCGGCCCTTTAAGCCCAAAATCGGTCAAATGATAAAAATCGCATCCCCGGCCCTGAAATCGGTCCAAAGCGACAAAAATCGCACCCCCGGCCCTTTTAGACCAAAACAGCACCCCCGGCCCTTTTAGCCCAAAATGGGTCCAAAATGACCAAAATCGCACCCCCGGCCCTTTTAGCCCAAAATGGGTCCAAAATGACCAAAATCGCATCCCCGGACCTTTTAGCTCAAAATGGGTCCAAAATTGCCAAAATCGCACCCCCGTCCCTTTTAGCCCAAAATGACAAATAAACGCTCCCTCAGCCCTTTTAGCCCAAAATGGGTCCAAAATGACCAAAATCGCACCCTCGGACCTTTTAGCCCAAAATGGGTCAAAAATGACCAAAATCGCACCCCTGGCCCTTTTAGCCCAAAATGCGTCCACAATGACCAAAATCGGTCCAAAATTGCCAAAATCACACCCCTCGGACCTTTTAGCCCACAATGGGTCAAAAATGACCAAAATCGCACCCCCGGCCCTTTTAGCCCAAAATGGGTCCAAAATGACCAAATTCGCACCCCCGGACCTTTTAGCCCAAAATGGGTCCAAAATTACCAAAATCGCACCCCCGGACCTTTTAGCCCAAAATGGGTCCAAAATTGCCAAAATCGCACCCCCGGCCCTTTTAGCCCAGAATGGGTCCAAATCGACAAGAAAACGCACCCCCAGCCCTTTTAGCCCAAAATGGTTCCAAAATCGCACCCCCAGACCTTTTAGCCAAAAATGGGTCCAAAATGACAAATCGCACCCCCGGACCTTTTAGCCCAAAATAGGTCCAAAATGACAAAAAAAAACGCACCTCCGGACCTTTTAGCCCAAAATGGGTCCAAAATGACCAAATTCGCATCCCCGGACCTTTTAGCCCAAAATGGTTCCAAAATCGCACCCCCGGCCCTTTTAGCCCAAAATGGTTCCAAAATGACCAAAATCGCACCCCTGGCCCTTTTAGCCCAAAATGGGTCCACAATGACCAAAATCGGTCCAAAATTGCCAAAATCGCACCCCCGGACTGTTTAGCCCAAAATGGGTCCAAATCGACAAGGAAACGCACCCCCGGCCCTTTTAGCCCAAAATGGCTCCAAAATTGCCAAAATCGCACCCCCAGACCTTTTAGCCAAAAATGGGTCCAAAATTACCAAAATCGCACCCCCGGACCTTTTAGCCCAAAATAGGTCCAAAATGACAAAGAAAACGCACCCCCGGACCTTTTAGCCCAAAATGGATCCAAAATGACCAAATTCGCACCCCCGGCCCTTTTAGCCCAAAATGGGTCCAAAATGGCCAAAATCGCACCCCCGGACCTTTTAGCCCAAAATGGTTCCAAAATCGCACCCCCGGCCCTTTTAGCCCAAAATGGGTCCACAATGACCAAAATCGCACCCCCGGCCCTTTTAGCCCAAAATGGCTCCAAAATTGCCAAAATCGCACCCCCAGACCTTTTAGCCAAAAATGGGTCCAAAATGACAAATCGCACCCCCGGACCTTTTAGCCCAAAATAGGTCCAAAATGACAAAAAAAACACACCTCCGGACCTTTTAGCCCAAAATGGGTCCAAAATGACCAAATTCGCACCCCCGGACCTTTTAGCCCAAAATGGTTCCAAAATCGCACCCCCGGCCCTTTTAGCCCAAAATGGTTCCAAAATGACCAAAATCGCACCCCTGGCCCTTTTAGCCCAAAATGGGTCCACAATGACCAAAATCGGTCCAAAATTGCCAAAATCGCACCCCCGGACCTTTTAGCCCAAAATGGGTCCAAATCGACAAGGAAACGCACCCCCGGCCCTTTTAGCCCAAAATGGCTCCAAAATTGCCAAAATCGCACCCCCAGACCTTTTAGCCAAAAATGGGTCCAAAATTTCCAAAATCGCACCCCCGGACCTTTTAGCCCAAAATAGGTCCAAAATGACAAAAAAAACGCCCCCCTGGACCTTTTAGCCCAAAATGGATCCAAAATGACCAAATTCGCACCCCCGGCCCTTTTAGCCCAAAATGGGTCCAAAGTGGCCAAAATCGCACCCCCGGACCTTTTAGCCCAAAATGGTTCCAAAATCGCACCCCCGGCCCTTTTAGCCCAAAATGGGTCCACAATGACCAAAATCGCACCCCCGGCCCTTTTAGCCCAAAATGGCTCAAATTGCCAAAATCGCACCCCCAGACCTTTTAGCCAAAAATGGGTCCAAAATGACCAAAATCGCACCCCCGGACCTTTTAGCCCAAAATAGGTCCAAAATGACAAAAAAAACGCACCCCCCGGACCTTTTAGCCCAAAATGGATCCAAAATGACCAAATTCGCACCCCCGGCCCTTTTAGCCCAAAATGGGTCCAAAATGGCCAAAATCGCACCCCCGGACCTTTTAGCCCAAAATGGTTTCGCACCCCTGGCCCTTTTAGCCCAAAATGGGTCCACAATGACCAAAATCGCACCCCTGGCCCTTTTAGCCCAAAATGGGTCCAAAATTGCCAAAATCGCTCCCCCGGACCTTTTAGCCCAAAATGGGTCCAAAATGACCAAATTCGCACCCCCCGGCCCTTTTAGCCCAAAATGGGTCCAAAATGACAAATCGCACTCCCGGCCCTTTTACCGCAAAATGGGTCCAAAATGACCAAATTCGCACCCCCGGCCCTTTTAGCCTAAAATGGGTCCAAAATGACCAAAATCGCACCCCCGACCCTTTTACCTCAAAATGGGTCCAAAATTGCCAAAATCGCACCCCCGGACCTTTTAGCCCAGAATGGGTCCAAATCGACAAGAAAATGCACCCCCGACCCTTTTAGCCCAAAATGGTTCCAAAATTGCCAAAATCGCACCCCCAGACCTTTTAGCCAAAAATGGGTCCAAAATGACAAATCGCACCCCCGGACCTTTTAGCCCAAAATAGGTCCAAAATGACAAAAAAAACGCACCCCCGGACCTTTTAGCCCAAAATGGGTCAAATGACCAAATTCGCACCCCCGGACCTTTTAACCCAAAATGGTTCCAAAATCGCACCCCCGGCCCTTTTAGCCCAAAATGGTTCCAAAATGACCAAAATCGCACCCCTGGCCCTTTTAGCCCAAAATGGGTCCACAATGACCAAAATCGGTCCAAAATTGTCAAAATCGCACCCCCGGACCTTTTAGCCCAAAATGGGTCCAAATCGATAAGAAAACGCACCCCCGGCCCTTTTAGCCCAAAATGGCTCCAAAATTGCCAAAATCGCACCCCCAGACCTTTTAGCCAAAAATGGGTCCAAAATGACCAATCGCACCCCCGGACCTTTTAGCCCAAAATAGGTCCAAAATGACAAAAAAACGCACCCCCGGCCCTTTTAGCCCAAAATGGGTCCAAAATGGCCAAAATCGCACCCCCGGACCTTTTAGCCCAAAATGGTTCCAAAATCGCACCCCCGGCCCTTTTAGCCCAAAATGGGTCCACAATGACCAAAATCGCTCCCCCGGACCTTTTAGCCCAAAATGGGTCCAAAATGACCAAATTCGCACCCTCGGCCCTTTTAGCCCAAAATGGGTCCAAAATGACCAAAATCTCACCCCAGGACCTTTTAGCCCAAAATGGGTCTAAAATGACCAAATTCGCACCCCCGGCCCTTTTAGCCCAAAATGGGTCCAAAATGACTAAAATAGCACCCCTGGCCCTTTTAGCCCAAAATGGGTCCACAATAACCAAAATCGCACCCCCGGCCCTTTTAGCCCAAAATGGGTCCAAAATTGCCAAAATCGCACCCCTGGACCTTTTAGCCCAAAATGGGTCCAAAATGACAAAAAAACGCACCCTCGGCCCTTTTAGCCCAAAATGGGTCCAAAATGACCAAAATCGCACCCCCGGCACTTTTAGCCCGAAATCGATCCAAAATGACAAAATTGTACCCCGGTCCTTTTAGCCGGAAATCGGTTCAAAATGACCAAAATCGCACCCCTGGCCCTTTAAGCCCAAAATGGGTCCAAAATGACCAAAATCGCATCCCCGGCCCTTTTAGCCAAAAATCTGTCAAAAATGACCAAAAATCGCACCCCCGACCCTTTTGGCAGGAAATCGGTCCAAAATGACCAAAATCGCACCCCCTTCCCTTTTATCCTGCTGGAAGTTGAATCTCCACCCCAGTCTCAAGTCTTTTGCAGACTCTAACAGGTTTTCTTCTAAGATTGCCCTGTATTTGGCCCTATCCATCTTCCCATCAACTCTAACCAGCTTCCCTGTCCCTGCTGAAGAAAAGCATCCCTACAACATGATGCTGCCACCATCATGTTTCATGGTGTATAGGGATTGAACAAGTCAAAAAAATTGTGGACTTTGTGGGCACATAATGAGGGGGAGAAGTAATAAAAAGGTATACATTTTATTACAGCATAACTAAAAAACATATACACAAATATAAACAACACTCTGTATAGACAGTTACCAGCTACCCAGTAATGCAGTTAGGCTCGGTTCACACTGGGATGACTTGGGATCCGACTTGTACGCCCTCAAGTCGCCCCAGAAAGAGATTCAATGGGAGTGAATGGGAGCGTCTTAATAGACACTACTGAAGTCGCTCCGACTTCAGAGCGTACTCCCTGTACTACTTGGATCCGACTTGGTAGGCGACCTGTACCATAGAAATCAATGGAAGTCGCCTCCAAGTCGGATCTCTCTCTTAAGTCAAGCGACTTTGCAGGCAAAAACTTTCGTTTGCCCAGGCAAACCCCTCCCTCCCAGAGAGCTGATTGTCCTGTGATTGGCCACAGCCGAAGTCGCCTGTCATGGAGGCGACTTCAAGTCGCGTTGTAATTTGCTAAAGTCGCGCTGAAGTCGCCGTGCAAAGTCGCGCTGAAGTCGTGTTGCCCCTGTGTGAATCGAGCCTTATAGAGAGCTGGATCTAAGGTACAAAAAAGATTTGATAATGTATCAAAGTGAGAGATTTATTTCTGATCCAGTAATGCCTCCAAAAACATGCTCATTGTTGCTTTTCACTAAGATATTAGCTTCCTCAGGACAGATACTGGGTAGGTGCTAGTATATTTAAAAACAAAGTACATGTATAAGTATTTGATGTAGTATATATCAAAGTATAGCTATAGTTGTTACAACATTTCTCCAGGAGGAGTACATATACACAAAGATCAAATACACGCAGACATAACAACAAATAAGCTTGCCTGGTGAACTTGTGGCTCAGGGTATGGTAAAACCTCACAAAACTAAGGCCCCTTTCACACTGGGGCGGTAGGGGGCGTCGGCGGTAAAACAGCGCTATTTTTAGCGCTGTTTTACCGTGGTATTCGGCCGCTAGCAGTGCAGTTTTAACCCCCTGCTGGCGGCCGAAAAAGGGTTAAAACCCCTCGTATAGCACGGCTATAGCCGCGGTATTACCGCAGTATAGCCGCGCTGTCCCATTGATTTCAATGGGCTGGAGCGGTGAAGGAGCGGTGAATACACCGCTCCAAAGATGCGGCTCGCAGGACTTTTTTTTTACCGTCCTGCCAGCGCATCGCTTCAATGTAAAAGCCCTCGGGCTTTCACACTGAACAAACAGCGGAGGCTGTTTAGGGGCGGTTTGCAGGCGGTATTTTTAGCGCACTAACGCCTGCAAACCGCCCCAGTGTGAAAGGGGTCTTACAGATAACCGAAAAGATGAAATTTTGAGTTTCATATGTATGTGTGTAATAATGAAATACCCACATATCATGTGGTCTATGATAGGTACCACTAAATAAAACAAAAACATATGCATTATGGACTAGGGTGCCGCTATAGAAAATCCTCAAATCAAAGCAGTTTATACTAGAATAGCGCTCACCTGATATATAACAATTATGTAGAAATATTAGAATATAGATCGCATATAGAGGTAAGTGGTCACAGATTCCCACTATAAATGTTTTCAACACAGTATCTGAAGGTAGACAAAGTCTATAGTTAGGTATTAACCCCATAAACAGGGTATATATAGTGGAGTAGAATACAAAAAAGATACAAGAGGTATATTCATATTTATACTGAGATTAAATTACACACAGGTGGACTCTATTTACTAAATAGGTGACTTCTGAAGGCAATTGGTTCCACTAAATTTTAGTTAGGGGTATCATGACATGACAAAATGTGGAAAATTTCAAGGGGTATAAATACTTTTTTCAAAGCACTGTTTTTGTATATGTCTTATGATCTGGGCGACAACCTATTGACATCTATATTGTTTTTATGGTTTAAAAAGCTAGTGTTTTTTTTCTAGTTATAAGATTTATATGTATGGTGTACATGTTACGCTAGCTTCTTCTAGTATTTTTATTTGTAGGAATATATCCAAGCTCTGGTATAACTAATACATTTTTTTTAAAGATACCAGTATACAGGAACAACCTTCCCTCCTGGCATTATTTATAAGATAAATAAAAAAGAAAAGTTTTGCGCTAGGTGCTAAACAAAATTTAGTGATACAAATAAGTGAAAAAAAATCCCGTGAGGGAAATCCTGCGGCTCACCACTGTAACCCCAATACAAGGGCACATACAGAAATATAACAAAAAAGAAAGTGCAGCGCTGGATATAGTGCCAAAATGAAATAAATATAAAATTATACACATGTGAATTAATTAAACCAAGAATTGTTCTAAGGATCATTACATTAACCTATAATAGTGAAAGTAACTGGTAAAGGTTTTACACCATACAAAGCTTGTAAATATGTAAATCATAAAACACACAAAAAAAATATAATTACATTAAAGTTCATAAACAGGATGAATTTGAAGGAACAAATCCATAGATAAAGTCGTGAGGAGTTTGAAGCTGTAAAATCCACCGCTTATATAGCCCGTCACCAGATGATAAAGATTGAAGGCTTACCAGAAAGCCTGCGACCGCCCTTATTCAGGGGGGTCAAAACAGGCTCAGTAGTGGAGGAGAGACTCCTGGGGGTGTCCCACAATGGGATCCGTGGACTGTTCAGCTGAGCTCCTTCTAGGGCAGCTTGTTTACAGCAACGTCGGCACCAATCCAAAGGAAATGCTTACAGGAACGCTTCCAATCCTTCCTCCTAAAACTCAAGCGATGTGGACTCTACTTTAAAGTAGAACCTTTACTTTCCCAGGGGTCTATTGGCTGTTCCAGTGATCTCATGGGTCCTTCCTCTTCTCCTCCAGTAGTGGGTGGTCCTTACTCTTGCACTGAACAGCGTATGAAATTTGTTTTCTGCAAAAACCTGGCTGATCCTGCTGCTGCTCTCTATCTCTACCTTCTGTTAATGGCCCCAATTCAGCTAGGGATATTGCAGCTGTGGTGGTAACTCTGCACATGCTCAGTTTTTATTTTTATTATTTATAAGATAGCGGACATCGGGTAAGACCCTCTAGCCCCTGACAGGGCTGGCGAAACCAGTTCCTGGACCATTACTGCCTCCCTTGAGGACATGATTATGGGACTGCTAAGCATTCATTTTTGATCTGCCTTTCCCCTACAATACCTGTGAATGCTGAAGCTTCCTTATGTGTATATATCTGCATTACTGACACTAGAGCCATTGTTTGGTTCTGCATAAGTGGACTGTGTTGTACCTGTGTTGCAACTGATTGCAAGGCACTGATTTGTGACAAACCCTGCATCATCTCCTTTATGTGAGGTCGTTCCCGCACACATGGTACTATAAAACTGGTGGAAGCCTGATTGGCTATATACTGTATTTTTTGCTCCATAAGACGCACCTAGGTTTTAGAGGCTGAAAACAAGAAAGAAAAAATTTGAGCCCCATCTAAATCCAGCAATGTTGCATGAGAGTCTCGGCTGTCCAGGACGCTCCCTCCTAATTGGCTGAGACACAGCAGAGGGTGCCATTGGCTCAGAGTGCTGTCAAAGTCTGTGACCCAATGAGAAGAGAGGGGGGCGGGGCTTAACCACAGCTCCATATTTGAATAGACACACAGAGCAGCAGCTTGGCTCAAGTGCCCCCCTTAGCAAGCTGCTTGTTGTGGGGGCACTTGACTAGAGGGAGGGGCCAGGAGCACCAGCAAGGGACCTAAGAAGAGGAGGATCTGGGCTGCTCTGTGCAAAACCAACTGCACAGAGGAGGTAAGTATAACATGTTTGGTATTTTTAACCAACAAAAAAAGAGACTATAGTATCACTTTAATATATATGGACATTCATTTATGAGTGGATTTATTATTAGCCTTTTCATCATTTGTCTATAGAGCCACCCTGTAGGGCTGGCTGGAAGAGGACTGTCCCCCGAGGGTCCCGTGTTCTGACATTATTCAAAGTTAGAATACAAATGCAAAAGACACCAAAGAAATATCAGAAATTAAAATGGATATTTTACTGGATATTCTTGCGTTAACAAGGGAAAGAAAATGTAGAATGTGGGTTTTCCCCAAATCGCAACTTTAGCATAAACAGAATTACAGGAATATACAATTAAATGGCAAAAAGTGAACCTGGCGGTAGAAACCAGCAAATCTCAAGGGAAGCCTATGACCCCAGGTACAACAGGGGGAAGAAAATATGTTTGGTCAGTCAGCTCCCTCTAAGCCCTGATGCAATGGGCAGAAAATAGTCCAACAATTTCTGGAGCCTGATGCTGGGTTGACCTACTTTTTCTATTTTTTTTTTTTTTGGCAGCTTTTATTACAAAGTGTAAAATAGAGGTCCAAATGTTTGAAAACCACTGACCCAGACACAAAAAAAATTACCATACTGATGTCTTAGGTATTTGCACAGGTACAACAAATGAGCACAGTATTATTTGTAAAATATTTATCTATCCAACTGTCCCATATGACTTCCTCCAAGGTTTTTTGCCTTACAAATGCAACACTTATATGGCTGGCATAAACTTGAACCAAAGGACCCTATACAGCAAATTGTCCTTTCTCAGTCCCGCCTGTCCAGTTGGTAGTAGCACATCACTTCTATCTTAAGTGTTGTTTCCCTACATTCCACTTGATATACAAAAAAAATGGGATTCAGTTAAGGGGCTTCATGCTTTACATTAAGGGTATTCCTAATATATGCCTATATGGAATAACTCACAGCTGCCAGAGTTGGCCAATCTTAAAGGTTTTGACTTTTGCAAAAGGGCTGGTATTATGTTTCTCTACCAGCTATTTGACAATGATGTTTTGCTTCCTTTTAATAAGTTGTCAGAGTTATCAATTACCCAATAAGTTATTTTCAGTATATGCAGCTGCGCCATGCACTACAGAGCCAAGCAACATCTCTCCCATTATAGTACAGCCTCTCCTCAATTTCAACAGTGGCAGTCCCCCGTCACAGATAGTACTTACCGAGGCCGAGATGCCGAGAGCGGCTCGCCCTTGCGACCACGCGCACCCTGTCCCCCTAAGGTGATACAGGGAACAGGTGGCATGCGGAGGCACGGGCCACCAGCAGGGATGAGTTTCTTGGAAGGGCTGAAGCGTAGTATTGAAGATTAGCTGGCTGAGGGCCTGGTGCAGGACAGAGGAATAGGGTGCCAGAGGAAGTAGACAAGTCCGTGAAACAGGCCAGAGGTCAAATCCGGGTAAAGCAGGTAAGCAAGTCCGTTAGGCAGGCTGCAGGTCAAACACAGGTAGGCAGATCAGGCAAAGTCCGTTAGGCAGGCTGAGGGTCAAACACAGGCAGGCAGATCAGGCAAAGTCTGTTAGGCAGGCCGAGGGTCAGATAAAGGAGAGCAGTAGTGTAGTCAGGAACAGTCACAGCAGGTAGTCAGGTAAAGCAATCTGGAAACAGGCACAAACAGGAAGCTGAAGACAAACCAACAACCCCTCTGGGCGCCAAAGCTGTCAGAAATAGCCCCGCCATAGCGTGCGCCATTACGCACAATGCATGCACTACCATGCACACTCACGAGCCACTGCGCGCTGTTGTGCACACGCCGCACCATTGGGCCGCGCACGTGTGCGCCAGAGCGCCAATCCGCCGCCCATGCACGCAGGAGTATGGCGAGCACGAGCGGAAGAAGTTTTACCCTGACATCCCTATAAATTGTTCCAAACAGGACCTACTAGGAACTAGGAGACCTTTACTCATCACTTTAAACAGTCATTAGTGCTTGTGCAGAGGTGCACAGCCTTAGACAGTGGCATCAGGACCTTGAGTCCCTTAGTGATGAAGAATGGACTGAAATAACATTTGTATTTGTTATATAGTAGCCCTCTCACCACACCCTTATTGCATATAATAATAGACAATTTGACTCCCAACATGCCTGTACAGTTTTTTACTACCACGTAAAACGTTTGTTTTTAAGATGTTTGGCTTATGACATAAATCTTCTGTTTTATGCATTTTCTTTTAAAGGACTATAGGCAAAACTTTTTTTTCATTTGTGTCCCATTGGGGAGACTTCTTGTCCCATAAAAAAACAGGAAGTGAGAGGAAATCTCTACAAAGTGAGGGAATCTCTTGTTATCACCAGACCTAGTGTTCCCATTTGAAGATTTCCCCTCTATTGCTGTTCTAGAAACAACATTTTAGATTTTTTTTTTTTTTTACTTAAAGTGTTACAAAACCCAGGACCCTGCATTCACTATATTTGGTCTCCCACAGTACACAGAACTAGAAAATGCAATTATTTTAGTAAATACTGTATAAACTGCTAAACACCAGCAGTATATAGCAGTCCTGTGACTTCTATCAGTGTAAGATTCTCGTTTTTATGATAATAAGGATATTTCAATAATTCATATTGATGAGGAAAGTTCCAAAAAAGTCCATTCAGTTCTCGTGTAAAAACTCAAAAATTGATTTAATAATAAAAATAGCAAAATATTACAAAAACAATATCAAAGTATAGAATGTCATTATTAATGTATTCTTAATTCTTTCGATGAAGATTGAATCAGATGTGTGTGTGTATGTAGCTGTGGCAGCAATGTCTTGTGATGTGTGAGTGTAGCTGTCCACGTGGAGTGAATGTCTGCAGCAGAATCTGCCTGTCTGCCCTCTGTTACTAGCTTTTTACTCCTAAAATTAGCCCCCACCTTCTCCTATAAAGGCTGGCTTAAAGGTTCTTAATTGACTTGTAGTCCTACAGAAAATCGCGGGCTTTCCTGAGACATAGCTTTCCTCTCACCTCTCACAAGGGTGGGGGGTCAACATTCCCAAGGTGTGGGCCAAGAGGAGCTATATGTAAAACCATTTAACTAAGGCTGGCCATACAATATAAGTTTCTTTTAACTTCTAAATCAAATACTACATATATCAGTATATATATATATATTATTTTCATTTAAAACACAATGTTCTTATTAATATCCTAATCAAGAAATGTTGTAATATAAAGGACTTACCTCTTAACACATTGAACTTTTACATCTTAAAGTATGTTAATCCTTCCTTCTCACAGATGGGGGAAGGTGAGAACTCAGCTCAATCTTAATTATTAACACATGTTGACTGTACATAGAACTGCTTATTAATTTATAACAGCATATACTTTCACGAGTATAAAGATCTTATATAATTTCACTTTTTCCTTACATAGAAAAGATATATATATAGATATAGATATATATATATCTATATATAGATATATATAGATCAATATAGATAGATAGATCTATATGGATATATTTATATCAATAAATATATATATATATATATATATATATATGTGTATATATTCATTTAACTCAATTATTCTGTAAATATCTCATCCATTCATAAATATTAATATTCTAACAATCAGTGTCTGGTTAAAGCTTGTAGGAGGTATGTATTTGTGGAATTGGATTTTGCTGTTCTTTGTATTGTAAATCTGCATATTGAAAAAAACAAAATAAAAATGAATGGAAAGGAAAAAAAAGTTTGTAGGAGGAGTTTTCATTTACCCCTGATTGTCCTATAAGACTGCAGGACTCTATGCACAGTGCTGATTGGCCCTGTGCTGATCACATGCACTCTCCCAAGAGAAAAAATAAACTCTTTAGCAATACACAGCAAACTGAGCATGTGCAGCTTGTCCTCTAGCGCTCTGTTCTATCAGGAAATGGATTAGAGTCAGTGGAAGAAGAGGACTATCAGAGAACACAGGATCACACAGCCTTTTTACGCAATGCAGAGTATTAACCCCTTAGGTTCCACAGTGAGTATAACAAGCATGCTTTATTGCATGTACAGACTGATTTTACTGCTGTGGGTTTAGTAACACTTTAACAGTAACAGTAACCATGACAAATAGATAAGGTGAATCTGCCTAAAGGTAGCACATAGAGAAATAAAAACCTGACAGGGCTCTAATCCTTCTCCACTCTATACAAAGATTAGAGAAAAAAAAGTTTTGCCTTTAGTTATACTTTAATTTTGTGAACTGAATGCTTTGTCATTAAAGATACATCTGCAATCATCCAGGTAAAAGAAGATTTAACTAAACAAGGGTTGCCAGGCAACATAAGCCAAAACCAGCAAAAATCCATTACAAAAGTTGCTCAAAACAAAACTGCATACTTGCATCATAGGAAATTGTTTTTTTCTGCAATGATCAAGTGACTTCAGTCCTTTTGCTAGTCAGTGGGCTGCAAGAAGCATAGACCATGGGAATTCAGACCTTTTATCAGACTTCACTGACAGCATACTTAGGTACTGAAGCCTGAAAATAAAAGAAAAACGTTGGCAAGTAATTTCCTCACAGGTTCCCTCTGTCAGATAGCTCTAACCTTTCACAGTGCTGATTGATGTGACAGCCACATAGTTTTGTGCTTTAAAACTTCCATCTCATGCTTCAAAGAAACTAGAAACTTGTACCCTGCCACTGATGAGCCTTCCTCCTGAAACTACTTGTGTAGCTGGGCGCTCTGATGGCTGTGTGCAGCTTTCTCTTACTTCCCCTCCCCCCCACCCGCTGTGAGCCATGTGAACTGGGAATTCTGTGTGTTATGCAGCAGCTGGCTCTCACTCCTCGCTTCCCTGCTATGTGAATAAAGCAGGCTGTGTTCCTCTCACCTTCCCTTTCCTGCTGTGTGAACAAAGCAGTCTGTGTTCCTCTCACCCTTCACTTCCCTGCTGTGTGAACACAGCATTCTGTGTTCCTCTCACCCTTCACTTCCCTGCTGTGTGAATAAAGCAGGCTGTGTTCCTCTCACCTTCCCTTCCCTGCTGTGTGAATAAAGCAGGCTGTGTGCCTCTCACCCTTCACTTCCCTGCTGTGTGAACAAAGC
Source organism: Lithobates clamitans (assembly GCA_037952925.1). Lineage (NCBI taxonomy): Eukaryota > Metazoa > Chordata > Amphibia > Anura > Ranidae > Lithobates > Lithobates clamitans. Next base: position 191,734 of record JBBGZY010000518.1, on the reverse strand, counting down.
AGGCTGTATTCCTCTCACCTTCCCTTCCCTGCTGTGTGAACAAAGCAGGCTGTGTTCCTCTCACATTCCCTTCCCTGCTGTGTGAACAAAGCAGGCTGTGTTCCTCTCACCCTTCACTTCCCTGCTGTGTGAATAAAGCAGGCTGTGTTCCTCTCACCCTTCACTTCCCTGCTGTGTGAACAAAGCAGGCTGTGTTCCTCTCACCCTTCACTTCTCTGCTGTGTGAACAAAGCAGGCTGTGTTCCTCTAACCTTCCATTCCCTGCTGTGTGAACAAAGCAGGCTGTGTTCCTCTCACGTTCACTTCCCTGCTGTGTGAACAAAGCAGGCTGTGTTCCTCTCACCTTCCCTTCCCTGCTGTGTGAACAAAGCAGGCTGTGTTCCTCTCACGCTTCACTTCCCTGCTGTGTGAACAAAGCAGGCTGTGTTCCTCTCCCCCTTCACTCCCCTGCTGTGTGAACAAAGCAGGCTGTGTTCCTCTCCCCCTTCACTCCCCTACTGTGTGAACAAAGCAGGCTGTGTTCCTCTCACCTTCACTTCCCTGCTGTGTGGGTAGAGTGGGCTCTGTGTTAAATCCCCACTCGCCATAGATGTGCACAGCCTATTGCATTAGGGTGAGCATCCTAAACCTCAAACACATATGCCTTTCTCGGCAGCCTCAGCTGCACGGGACAATGCATGAATGGGAAGAACTCTCTGCTGAGCTGCTTCCTGTTCATTCACAAACTGAAGCATAATAAACAGTTTACTATGTTTCAGTTACGAATGAACACAGTAAGTAAGAGTCATTACTGTGTTCATTTATAAAAGGAAGGGGCCGGTAAATTACATATTTACTAGCCCCTTCCCCCCGCTCTCCTTTCTGAAACATCTTCCGCAGCGGCTGGGAGGAAAGGAGGGAAGCCAGCAGCACTGCAGGGGGGGAGAGGGCGTCAATGCGGGGCAAAGTCCGAGCAGTATGGGGAATCTACACCGCATGTGGTGATTAGGGTGTGCCCAGGTAGCTGCCAACATGGATTCTGGGAAATGTAGTAGTAGTATAACACTAACTTACTTGTGACTAAGAATGGGCTGGGGCAGTGAGCCCTTTTTCTGATCTGTGCAGCCAGGGAATCCATCGTATCCAGTGGTTCCTGCGGAGGTCAGCACTACATTAATTTCCTTCGAAATTCACTTGCTGCATACTTTAACTTTAATGTGATACCAAAGTCTTGTTTTTTCTTTTGTTAAAAATAACAAACATGTCTATACTCGTTTTGCACAGGGAAGCCCTGATCCTCTTCTTTTCGGGTCTCTCTTCGGTGCTCCTGGCTCCTCCCTCCTTTTGAGTGCCCCCACAGCAAGCAGCTTGCTATGGGGGCACCCAAGCCGAGCCACAGCTCCCTGTATCCATTAAGACACTGAGCCCCACCCCTTTCTCTCCTGATTGGCTCACTGACTTTGACAGCAGCAGGAACCACTAGCACCACGCTACTGTCTCAGCCAATGAAGAGGGGCATCCCGGACTATATTTATCTATATATATATATATATATATATATATATATATATATATATATATATATATATATACACACACCCATACACCAATTGCCTTCAGAAGTCACCTAATTCGTAAATAGAGTCAACTATTGTGTAATCTCAGTATAAATACAGCTGTTCTGTGAAGCTCTCGGAGGTTTGTTAGAGAACCTTAGTGAACAAACAGCATCATGAAGGCCAAGGAAGACACCAGACAGGTCAGGAATAACGTTGTGGAGAATTTTAAAGCAGGGTTAAGTTATAAAAAAATATCCTTTGAACATCTCACAGAGCACTGTTGAATCCATCATCCGAAAATGGAAAGAGTATGGCACAACTGCAAACCTCCCAAACATGGCTGTCCACCTAAACTGACAGGCCGGCCAAGGAGAGCATTAATTAGATAAGCAGTCAAGAGGTCCATGGTAACTCTGGAGGAGCTGCAGAGATCCACAGCTCAGGTGGGAGAACCTGTCCACAGGACCACTATTAGTCGTGCACTCCAAAAGTCTGGCCTTTATGAAAGAGTGTCAAGAAGAAAGCCATTGTTAAAGGAAAGCCATAAGAAGTCCGGTTTGCAGTTTGCGAGAAGCCATGTGGGGGACAGAGCAAACATGTGGAAGAAGGTGCTCTGGTCAGATGAGACCAAAATTTAACTTTTTAGCCTAAAAGTAAAACGCTATGTGTGGCTGAAAGCTAACACTGTATATCACTCTAAATACACCATCCCCACCATGAAACATGGCGGTGGCAGCATCATATTGCAGGGACTCTTTTCTTCAGCAGGGACAGGGAAGCTGGTCAGAGTTGATGGAAAGATGGATGGAGCCAAATACAGGGCAATCTTAGAAGAAAACCTGTTATGCCGCGTACACACGACCGTTTTTTCCATCAGAATGAACTCTGGCGTTTTTTTCAACGGAGTTCCGATGGAGTTCCGCTGAAACAGACTTGCCTACGCACAATCACACCAAAGTTCGATCGTTTAGAACGTGATGACGCACGACGGGACTAGCAAAAGGAAGTTCAATAGCCAGTAGCCAATAGCTGCCCTTGCGTCGTTTTTGGTCCGTCGGAATAGCATACAAACGGTTTTCCGATAGGAATTGATTTCGTCGGAAAGATTTAAAACATGTTCTATTTCTAGGCCCATCAGAATTTTCGAAAGAAAAAGTCAGATGAAGCCCACACACGATCGGAATGTCCGATGGAATGATTCCGTCGGATCTTTTCTGCCGGAAAGTCCGGTCGTGTGTACGCAGCATTAGAGTCTGCAAAAGACTTGAGACTGGGCTGGAGGTTCACCTTCCAGCAGGACAACGACCCTAAACATACAGCCAGAGCTACAATGGAATGGTTTAGATCAAAGCCTATTCATGTGTTAGAATGGCTCAGTCAAAGTCCAGACCTAAATCCAATTGAGACTTTCTTAAGCAGCCCAGTCATTGGCTGGTCGTGTTCGATAGTTGCTCAGTCCCATCAATCTCCGACATTGGGGCTGAGTTGCAACAGCTGATCTTTCTCCTTGCAAGCGGTTACATTACCTGACAGTTTCACACACTGAGCGGCTCTGGCAATTCTCACGATCTGCTGCATGTGAAACTTCCGCTCTATCCTGTCAGTGTCCATGAGTGCTGCCAATCATTACCCATCAGTGCTGCCTATCAGTGACAATCAATGCTGCCAATCAGTGCCCATAAGTGCTGCTGTTCAATGTAAATCAATGCTGCTAATCATTGCCAATCAGTGTCCATAAGTGCTGCCTATCAATGCCAATCAGTGCTCATCAGTACTGCCCATCAGTGCCAATCAATGCTGCCAACCAGTGCCAATCAGTGCCCATAAGTGCTGCCTATCAAAGCCAATCATTGCTGCCTTTCAAAACCAATTGGTGCTGCCTATCAATGCAATCAGTGCTGCCCATCAGTGCCAATCAATGCTGCCAATCATTGCCAATCAATGCTGTCAATCAGTGCCCATAAGTGCTGCCTATCAATGCCAATCAGTGCTGCATATCAATGCCAATCAGTTCCCATCAGTGCTGCCTATCAGTGCAAATCAATGCTGCCCATCAGTGCTGCCTATCAATGCCAATCAGAACCCATCAGTGCTGCCTATCAGTGTCACCTATCAGTGCCAATCAGTACTAACAATTAGTGCCCATCAGTGCCCCATATCAGTGCTGCCAGTCAGTGCCACCTATCCGTGCTGTCAATCAGTGCAGCCTATTAATGCCAATCATTGTTGTCTATCAGTGTCATTCAGTGCCCATCAGTGCTGCCAATCAGTGCCACCTATCAGTGTCAATCAGGGGCACCTATTAGTGCCCATCGGTGCTGCCAATCAATGCCGCCTATCAGTAACAATCAGAAGGTAAAACAAAAAAGTTTCAGGAAAAGCCTGCCGCCCAGCACTGTTATGTGTTCCCATACCACAAAGAAAAAGTGCAGCGCTAACTTACTAATCAATAATTTAATAGTGGTGGAACCCTCTAATGTATGGAAATCTCAAAAAACTTCAATATTACCACAATACCGGTCTCTGATAAGCAACGTCATATATAATAAAATACATCAAACTGAAAACAAGACATAACAAATTTAACTTGGCAGGGATGGTGGAAACCCCTCTACAGATAATTGCAATACAAATTACCTTCAGGTGCAACAACTTTTTAGTTGGGAGGTTCACACCATTATAGCACTTTGGAATTTTAATATTGTACTTAATGCCTTGCTCATATCTATAGCTAGCTGCCTAAAAACCCCGCTTGGGGGACTTTTTTCCATTTTTCTTTCCATATTGGGGTGAGCAGCATTGATATCTCTCCTTAATGTGTCTTCCCTCTTTGCTATACAAATTCGGGTGGTTAAACACCCCTTCCCCCATTTGACACATGGGAGTTAGACATGAGCTGTGCACTGTCTGTTCTCCTGTATATATCCCTCTGTGTTAATCCAAGATACCACATTAGATTGCATCCATATATTTTCCAAAAATGTGTTAAATCGCATATTAGGATTATAAATAGACTCTCAATAAGGGGACTAAATCGGAATTATATTTCTCCCCTTGAGCTCACTAAATCAGTTACGCTCTTGTATTGTGAGTCTGTATTATTATTATACTCAATCGAGTCTATAATTCATAGCCTCGTTCGTGGTTGCGAATAGAGTAAAATCGCATCGCAACCGCGAGCAATGAGGGATCCATTGGATCCGATGCAAATTTCCTTATTTGGGTTGTTATACATTTACTATTTTGTATATCTGGGAGTTATTTTCTATCAAATAAATCTATTTAACCACTTCCCGACCGCCGCACGACGATGTACGTCCTAAGTTTGAAGGGGTATATCATTGTTATGGCAGCAGCTAGCTGCCATAACCCCGGTATCCCCGTTTTCGTGTGGCGGCCGGCTTTCAGATAAAAGTGGTCCCTGCGGCGGATTCGCCGCGAGATCACTATTATCGGTGGCGGGAGAGGGCCCCCCCTCCCGCCGCGATCCGGTGCCCTCCGCCGCTTACCGGAGCCGTCCGTAGCGGCGGAGGCGATCGCATCCTGTGCCGTGGTGTGTCTGGAGACGAGTGAGGCCAAGATGGCGCTTACTCGTTTCCATGACACTGCTGGGCGGAAGCAACGTCAAAACGTCACTTCCGTCCACGCCTCATATTTTTTCAAATGTCATTTTTCTAAATGACTTTTTTTTTTTTTTATTATTGCATTTTAGTGTAAATATGAGATCTGAGGTCTTTTTGACTCCAGATCTCATATTTAAGAGGTCCTGCCATGCTTTTTTCTATTACAAGGGATGTTTACATTCCTTGTAATAGAAATAAAAGTGACACAATTTTTTTTTTTTTTTAAACAGTGTAAAAATAAATAAAATATTGTAAAATAAATAATAAAAATTAAAAAAAAATTTTTTAAAACCCCCCTGTCCCGACGAGCTCGCGCGAACGCATACGCGAGTAGCGCCCGCATATGAAAACGGTGGTCAAACCACACATGTGAGGTATCGCCACGACCGGTAGAGCGAGAGCAATAATTCTAGCCCTAGACCTCCTCTGTAGCGCAAAATATGCAGCCTGTAAAAATTTTTACCCGTCGCCTATGGAGATTTTTGAGGGTAAAAGTTTGACGCCATTCCACGAGCAGGCGCAATTTTCAAGCATGACATGTTGGGTATCAATTTACTTGGCGTAACATTATATTTCACAATATAAAAAAAAATTGGGATAACTTTACTGTTTTATTTTTTTATTCAAAAAAGTGAATTTTTTCCAAAAAAAGTGCGCTTATAAGACCGCTGCGCAAATACGGTGCAAAAAAAAGTATTGCAATGACCGCCATTGTATTCTCTAGGGTGTTAGAAGAAAAACCATATATAATGTTTGGGGGTTCTAAGTAATTTTTTAGCAGAAAAACCTGTTTTAAACATGTAAACACCTAAAATCCAAAACGAGGCTGGTCTTAAAGTGGTTAAACGTTGAAATTATGTTGCCATCTCTGGGTTGTTTTGGTTTTTACATATTTTTTACATATTTTTAGGAATATTGTTAGAATTGTCAGTGCACAGTTTCCAATGTTTACTTTGTATGATCAAAAAGCAACTACGTAGAAAACTTTTGTCATTTGTTATTTTTCACAAATTGCATATGTGAGCTCGTTTGTGTGCTTCTCGATTGGCGCCTCCCCGCTTGCAGCTTGGGCCATCGGATCCCTGTGATGCCTGCATGATCGCATGCTCCCCGGGTCGGGGATCATGTTCCCTGATGTGTCTTCCCAGCAGGGTGGGGAGCTCAGTTACCTGTGCTCCCCTTGTCTCTCCCCTTGGATGGCCGGATTCCCGGATCGGCCGCCCAAGGGCGTGATTACCCTGCCGGCGGCATCCCCCATCACCTTCGGACGTTGCGTGCGGTGTGCGCACACGTGCGGGTCGCGTGTGCGTGCGGCCTCATGATGTCACGTATTTTACGGCAAAGGTGACGACAGATGTCGGGGCTTCGCCTTGATGGACGCCGAGGGAGCCACACGAGGCCTGCCAATGGCGGCCACAGCCTCCCTCTACACTCCGGGGTTAAAGGGCGGAAGAAACGATACCTGTTGTTAATTTCAGTACTAATTAAGGACACTATTTAATGAGGGTGGATTTGGGTTTGATCCCTCCACTTCCTCCTTGGACGGCCAGACTCTTTTCCTCAACAGTGGGAGTGAGTAAGAACTTATGATACATCTGATTATCAATGCTTTGTCAGACCCCATAGAATAATATTTTACTTATATTTAATTTTGATTTATGTGCACACCAGCTCTGGATGCCGTAGACTTAGATACTTGGCAATATCATGCACTTTTTCCTCAAATTCAAACATCACATATACACTCATTTGTTTTGTGTTGGTTTTTTTTATTTTTTATTTTTTTTTTGCTGTTTAAACACTCACTCGCATCATTTTTATGCACATTCCTTTTTTCACATATATTTTACATGTCATTATTCACTGTGCACATCCCTCACTTCTCTTCCTATCACTGCCATTGTCAGCATTTAAAGACAAGGTCATCCCCGACATATTTTATATTAGTTATACCAATATAGTCACTTTACTCATTTTATTATCCTTCACATGATCAATTCAAGCTGTAATAGATTATTACAACACTTTCTGACCGCCCAACAGTTAAATCTAAGCACTAACCTATATGGGTATATTCATGAGCTAACGCTCTGACAATTTTCGTAGATTCCCCCCCCCCCCGTGGCGTGTTGGTGGGGGGGCAATTATACGTGTGACTCCTTGCAAGCCATATCAAGTGGATTCCTGTTCCCCCTTCTTCCGGGGGGGTTCTGCTACGTGTGGGCACACTGGATGGTCTGGCTGCTATGTGGGGAGGCTCTGATCGAGGGGTACATCCAAACTCAGTGGTAATTATGTGCAAAGTGTTACTAAACATGTTGCTAAACAAACTTGCCTATGCTGTAATTCTTTTAAATAAGCTGGACATACTATTATAAATTTTTCTTTTTTCTGTAGCAAACTCATCCTCTGAAGAGACCCCAAAATTCATGGGTCGAAACGCGTCAGGATTGTTGTGCAATAGCCTTATCACATGCTGTGTATAACCTATGTTTGCTATTATATGTATTTGGTATGGGTATTTTCCCACTTGAGCTCCCAATTTATATTTATATGTTGTTACATTTATTCATTACCCTTCAATTAAGAATTTTAATATTTTACTTAATGCCTTGCTCATATCTATAGCTAGCTGCCTAAAAACCCCGCTTGGGGGACTTTTTTTCCATTTTTTTTTTTTGGAATTTTTGAACCTTTCTTTGTGTACTGGTGCACGGTCAGGTTGGAACAGGAGGGGCCATCCCCAAACTGTTCCCACAAAGTTGGGAACATGAAATTGTCCAAAATGTCTTGGTATGCTGACACCTTAAGAGTTCCCTTCACTGGAACTAAGGGGCCAAGCCCAACCCCTAAAAAACAACTCCACACCATAATCCCCCTCCATCAAATGATTTGGACCAGTGCACATAGCAAGGTCCATAAAAACATGGATGAGCGAGTTTGGGGGTGGAGAAACTTGACTGGCCTACACAGTGTCCTGATCTCAACCCAACAGAACTCCTTTAACACCAGTGCCTGACCTCACATGCTTCTGGAAGAATGGTCAAACAATCCCATAGACACACTCCTAAACCTTGTGGACAGCCTTCCCAGAAGAGTTGAAGCTGTTATAGCTGCAAAGGGTGGGCCAACTCAATATTGAACCCTACGGACTGAGACAGGGATGCCATTTAGGTTCATGTGCATGTAAAGGCAGGTGTCCCAATACTTTTGACAATATAATGTATATGTGTATATATATATGTGTAAAGACTGGCTGGAGGCTAGCCTGTATTTGTGGGAGGAGTCTGAGAGGGCTATTTAAGCCTCCTCCTCTGTCAGGGCCAGTGTTGTCAGCGTTTTTAGGTTCAGAAGGGGGTGGGCCGACACGTCACTTCCGGGTCCTTGCTGAGCCACGGTCGGCTGCAACCATGGTGGTGGTACCTCTTTCAGTGCTCACACCAGGGATTCCGCCTGCCACCCACCTTGTTACCTCTGGGTACATTTACCCCCGCCCGCTTTTCCCGGTGTTTTCGCCGGGGGGGGGGCGATTGGCCGCCCACAGCTCCTTTTATTCTCCCTGGGTTGGTCCGGCCCGCTTCTCCCGGTGTTCGCTGCCCGCCTCCTGCCTCCTCTCCATGCACATCCAGCTCCACGAGGGAGCCGCCCAACGGAGGGATGATCGGCCACCAGCTCCTCTCCCCCCATGAACATCTGCTTCATGTGGGAGCCGCCAGCTTCTCCGGGTGTTCGCCGGGGGGCAGGGGTGATCGCCACCCGCCTCTCCTCCCTGTGCACATCCAGCTCCACAAGGGAGCCGCCCACCAGGGGGGCGATCGGCCGCCCACCAGCTCCTTTTTCCCTGGGTAGTTCCAGCATCAAGGGGGGGGCCACTTCCCACAGTGTTCCCGCCTGCTCCTCCCGGCGTTCCCACGTGGGGGGGTTATCAGCCGCCTGCCCCTCTCTCCCCATACAGAACCAGCTCCACAAGGGAGCCGCCCGCCGGGGGGTGATCGTCCGCTCCCCGCAGCTCCCCTCTCCCTATGCACATCTTGCGCCATGGGAGCTGCTCTCCCGCTTCTCCGGGTGTTCACATGGGGGGGGGGTGATTAGCCGGCCACCTGCTCCTCTCCTCATGCGGCTCTATGAGAGGGGGCCGCCAGCCCATTTCTCCCAGAGCTAACATGGGGGGGATGGGCGGCCACCCACTGCCTGCTCCTCTCTCTCCCCACAATTGGTATCGCTGCAAGCCCAGTCACAGAGGACATCAGACCTGCACACAGCAGTCATGGCAATGGCCAGTCATGAGGTGACAGGTCGGTTGTGGCTTGCAGTAGATGTACCATGCTGGATTGTTTATTATTATCATCAATTTTCATTGTGGTTTCAGTCACATGTCATTGCCAAGCAAGACGGGGAGGATGTAAACCACATGCATTGCCACTTTTACTTGGTTATTTTGTTTCTGCCCCGGCATTTTTGTCATAGCGTTCTGCCCCGGCATTTTTGTCATAGAGTTCTGGCCCGGCATTTCTGTCATAGCGTTCTGCCCTGGCATTTCTGTCTCGGCGTTCAGGCTCGGCATTTCTGTCATGGCGTTTGTCCCAGCTTTTCTGTCATGGCGTTCTGCCCCTGCTTTTCTGTCATAGCGTTCTTCCCCAGCATTTCTTTCACAGCATTTTCTGCCCCAGGGTTCCTGTCATAGCGTTTTCTGCCCCAGGGTTTCTGTCATAGCATTCTGCCCCAGGGTTTCTGTCATAGCATTCTGCCCCAGCATTTCTGTCATAGTGTTACTGCCCCAGCATTTCTGTCATAGCGTTCTGCCCCAGCGTTTCTGTCATTGCGTTTCTACCCCAGGGTTTCCGTCACAGCATTTCTGCCCCAGGGTTTCTGTCATAGGGTTTTTCTGCCTCAGGGTTTCTGTCGTAGCGTTCGGCCCCTGCATTTCTGTCGCAGCATTCTGCCCCACCATTTCTGTCACAGCGCTCTGCCCCAGCATTTCTGTCACAGGGTCCTGCCCCAGCATTTCTGTCTCGGCGTACAGTCTCGGCATTTTGTCATCGCGTTTCTGCCCCAGGATTTTTCATAGCGTTTTCTGCCCCAGGATTTCTGTCACAGCATTTCTGACCCAGGATTTCTGTCATAGCGTTTCGGCCCCAGGATTCCTGTTATGGCATCTCTGCCTCAGGATTTCTGTCATGGCGTTTTTCTGTCATGGTGTTCTGCCCCAGCATTTCTGTCTCGGCGTACAGTCTCGGCATTTTGTCATCGCGTTTCTGCCCCAGGATTTTTCATAGCGTTTTCTGCCCCAGGATTTCTGTCACAGCATTTCTGACCCAGGATTTCTGTCATAGCGTTTCGGCCCCAGGATTCCTGTTATGGCATCTCTGCCTCAGGATTTCTGTCATGGCGTTTTTCTGTCATGGTGTTCTGCCCCAGCATTTCTGTCTCAGCGTTCAGTCTCGGCATTTCTTTCATAGCATTTCTTTTATAGCGCTTCTGGCCCAGGATTCTGGCATTGCATTTTTGCCTCAGCGTTCTGTCGTTGCGTTTCTGCCCTAGGATTTCTGTCATGGCATTTCTGCCTCAGCATTTCTGCCCCAGGATTTCTGTCATTGTATTTCTGCTTCAGCGTTCAAGTATCAGCGTTTGTCATAGCGTTTCTCCCCAGGATTTCTGTCATTTCATTTCTGCCTCAGCGTTCAGTTTCAGCATTGCTATTATAGCATTTCTGTGGTAGCGTTGCGTTCCCTGCGTTTCTGTCATAGCATTTCTGCCTCAGCGTTTCTGCCCCAGGATTTCTGTCATTGCATTTCTGCTTCAGCGTTTAAGTCTCAGCATTTCTGTCCCAGGATTTCTGTCATTTCGTTTCTGCCCCAGCATTTTTGTCATATCGTTGCTGTCCGTGTGTTTCTGCCCCAGCATTTCTGTTGTAGCATTCTGCCTCAGCGTTCAGTCTCAGCATTTCTGTCACAGCGTTACTGTCCTTGCGTTTCTGCCCCAGGATTTCTGTCACAGCGTTTCTGCCTCAGCGTTCAGTCTCAGCATTTCTGTCATAGCGTTTCAGGCTCGGTGTTTCAGTCTCCACCGTTTCTCACAGGGGCGTTGTTGTTCAGTCATGGCATATACTCCAGTAGCTGTTTTCGTCTTCATTGGTTGTCATGTCTCATCATATCTTTGTTCATGTTTGTACCTGGGTCAGTTAGCTAGGGCTCACATGTCAGGATCTGTCACGTCTACAGAGCCATACGGGCTGAGGTTTCGTTTGTTAATGATTGTTGTCCACAATCTTCTCGCCCGTATACCATACGATGCATGTTCATTCACCACACCTGTACGACTACCCACTACGGTCTGTGGGTACACTAGCCCTGAGATTTCAGTTTAATTACCTGTCTCTGCGCTGCAGGTTACTCTGGCTCACTTACCATTTACACGGGGGGGGTCCGTCATCAGGTTCATTTACGCGCAGTGGTCTTGACATTTCTGCTCATGTTCTCACACTTAGGTAGGCACAGAGGGGTGTTGTTGTTCTCATGTCTGGTTGTCTGTCAGTCATTTCTCTAGTTTGTGTTCTCAAGTTGGGCTGTATTGGCATCCATCGTCCCCTTTACGGTCCTTAAATGGTAGGTTTGGGCAAACGTCGTCATGATTCTGGATTCCACTCTCGCCTCGGATCTCTTGTCTAGGATGTTGCCTGGAGAACTGCCCAGGGACGTCAGTCCAGTCAGCTTTTCCGATCCCCCTGCCTGTTCCAGGTAGGGGGGGCTTCAGTCACTTTGGGCATGACTGTATCTGCCATGAGTCTTATTTCCCCGGGATGGAGTCTGGCCCTCCTCCTCGGTTCAGGGTCCAGGCTCGGTTGTCAGGTCACAGGCTGATGCACGACCCGATCGAATCAGGTGGAACCAGTGTTCTGTGTCTGGCATGGTTTCTCCAGGTTTGACGATGCTTATTGCCATAGCGCATGGGCCTCGTCCGCCTACTCCATCACATCCATCAGGTAGCCAGCATTTCGCACTCCTGCCAGTTGTCCTTTTGGCACTCACCCTCTCACTTCCCCATACCAAATATTGGTAGGCCAAGGGTTGGGGGCTTTTCACTGAGCTACTTCACTGGTGTCCATTTGAAGTATTTCGATCTTCTTGGCCATCATTTTGCAGGGGCTCCTCGGGCCAGTCCTTGCTCCCTTTCCCCCACGTATCCTCTCATTCACAAGCAGTTTATTCTCATGTCTGGGTTCTCTCGGGCATCAGGTTCATCCAATCTTTCAGGGGATGTTCAGTTGGGTTCTGGGTAGCTTCACAGGTTCTATAGGGGGTTCGTTCTCATCACCAAGTCAGGAGTTTGTGGGTTTCTCCTGTCATAGTGGATACTTGCCGGATACATACTGTTGCCATCTGGGCGCACGCTACTCCACTTGATGGATTGTTACCTTCCTTTCTTCACCTAAATTTGGTGTATTTTTGCCCACTTTTCAGGCATACTGACCAGTCAGGCCAAGGCACACCTCAGGCCTTGGTTATTAGGAGTATCGCATTTCACACTTGAAGACTTTGACTACAAGTGTAAAGGCTGGCCGGGGGCTAGCCTGTATTTGTGGGAGGAGTCAGAGGGCTATTTAAGCCTCCTCCTCTGTCAGGGCCAGTGTTGTTAGCATTCTTGGGTTCCAACCCACCCGTTCCCCCAGTCTTCATACATACTATTAGTACTTTTTTCTTATTCTTACATTCAGGGTATGCCCACTTTTCAGGCATACTGACCAGTCAGGCCAAGGCACACCTCAGGCCTTGGTTATTAGGAGTTTCACATTTCACACTTGAAGACTTTGACTACAAATATATATATACACACACATGTCTGTTTGAACTTTGGGGTGCACACCATGATGCAAAAGCTGTGCATGCCTATGCTGGTAAGATTATAATTAAAGTAGACCTACAGTCACAAACTAGTTCTGGATAAAAAAAGGGTTAAACTTTTTATTGCTGTCTGTATTCCTCTTGGGAGCATCTGCACTCAATATCTGTCCGATGGTCACTGTTATTGGGACAGAAAGTGAAGGAAAGCTCTTTTACAAATGTCACCAACACATGAGTAAAATATGTATTTTCCATTGGGGCCCCCTGTTCTGTTGACAGCTGTCGAAGTTTGGGTTTCCCCTCAATTGGATTTCTACCTCCTTCTAGTCTTGTCTCTGAAACAGGAAGAGAGGGGAATTCTCAACAGGAAAAAAAAAAACATAAAACACATTGTAAATCTAGGAAAAAAAGTTTTTGCTATTGTTCTACTTTAACTTTATTAGTTTAACTTTCAGCTTTACAATATCTAATTCCCCCCAAAAAATAAAAATCCAAAAGGTGAAGTCTGCCTTTAGGATTCATGTCTTAGTAAGCATTAGATGTGTGAGAACTTAAAAATTTACATAAGTAATTGCCAAATATTGTAGTTCCGCATACACTATTAAAGAGGTTGGCAAGCCTAGGAATCATTTTACATACAAATTAAATCTTGCAACATATTGTTGGCTGTATTCCTCCAAACTGAGCACACTTCATGACACTGTGCTGCATCTTCTCGGAATAAGCCTCTACAATGTTTCTGGAACAGTGTAAGTACCTTGATCTCTGCTTTATATTTGTCTGTATATTTGTAGTAAATGGGACTGTTGCTCAACCAGCTTTTCCCTGTGCAGATCCTGTGATTAAATAGTCTCCAAACTTTTATGCCATTTTATTCCAGCTGCCAAACACCCATACGGGGAAAGACCAACTCCTGGAAAGCACAAAAAAAGAAGGCTCAAACACAGCTCAGCAAAGTGTGTTTCTTTAGTGCTACATTTGTGCTGTTTAAATTTCCTTTCTTTTATCATTTTTGCATTATTAATGATTTATTAAAGGTCAAAGGTCACTCAGCCCCCTACAACACCCAAATGACACAAAACTGGTTATAACAGCTTGTTTTTATTTTTGTGCTTTTTTTGTGTCATAAAAATAAAAATTTGTGCTGCTTTTTATTTTTAAGATAATAGCAATTAGTTTTTTCCAGACGATGACATCACCCCCGCCCTCCTGTCACATACCTGGTTAGTAAGCTCCACCTGCAGTCAGCAGGTGGATGTGGCAGCAGAACCGGCTGGTGGTAGATGAGCTGGCACTGAGCTCGGGTGGTGGCAGACTGTGGGTAAGCAGGAGACAGAAGAGACCTTGCTGGACTGAAGAGCTGTAGCAGGCTGGATGAGCAGGATGCAGGGTCAGATGATCTGGGTCCATAATGGTTGGGCAGATCAGGCATAGAAGGCAGACAACAGGATAGTTGGGTCACAAGCCAAGTCAGCGTCAGCAATAGGAGGTAGATCAGGCAAGAACAGAAGGCAGAAGCAGAATCCAGAGATAAAGCCAAGGACAGGGCAGGTAGCAGTCAAACGGAGGTCAGGAGCAAGCTGGGTTAGGATCAGAGGTCAAACACAGGAATCAGGAATGAACACACAGAAGCTGCACAAGAAATTGCAGCCTGTTTATAAGGTCTGTCTGGTGCCAGCATTGGTGACAGGCTTGCGCTCATCTGCCCGGCCAGTTGCCAGTCTGCACATATGTATGCAGAGGGAGACATTAGATTTGGTATGGGCAAGCCTTTCCTGACACCCCCTACTACAGCCAAACAAAATGAAAAAAGGCTGGTTGGTTAGTGCCACGTTTGTGTTGGTTTGTGCCTATTTACTCTCCATTTTATCTCTTTTGTTTTTCAGTTATTGTTGATTTAATAAAGGTCACTAAAGATCACCCAGCCCCCCATATAAGAGACAAAAGGCATGAAACCGGGCTGGTTGGTGCCTCCATTGTGCTGGTTTGTGCTGTTTAAATATCAGTTCTACCGCTTTTTGTTTTTCAGCTATTTACTATTTATTAACTGCTTGCCAACCAGCCGCCACAGTTGTAGGGGGGCAACATGGCTCGGATGCGCGAATCGCCGTCAAGTTACGTTGCATCTAGATTTGATCACTAGGGGCGCGCGCACGCGCGGGGCACGGAGAACCGGGATCTGTGTGTAAACACACAGATCTTGGTTCTCTGATCGGTGAACAGACAGATCGTCTGTTCATACAAAGTATGAACAGCAATCTGTCATCTCCCCTACACAGTCCCCTCCCCCTTCAGTTAGAACACACACTAGGGAACACATTAACCCCTTAATCGCCCCCTAGTGGTTGACCCCTTCACTGCCAGTGACATTTTTACAATAATCAATGCATTTTTATATTTTGTAGACGCTATAACTTTTCCGCAAAACAATCAATATATGCTTATTGTGATTTTTTTTTTACCAAAAATATTTATTAGAATACATATCGGCCTCCCTGACAGGCAAACTTAATGATTAAAGGGGTTGTAAAGGTAAAAATTTTTTCACCTTAATGCATTCTATGCATTAAGGTGAAAAAACTTTTGACAATACCGCCGCCCCCAGCCCCCCCGTTTTACTTACCTGACGCCTCGAATCTCCGCTGCTCGTTCTCGTCATCTCCATTGCAGCTCAGCCTGGTCGCTGATTGGCTGCAGTGGATGGATTGAAAGCAGCGCAGCCATTGGCTCGCGCTGCTGTCAATCACATCCGATGACGCGGCGCGCCGGGGGGCGGGGCCGAGTGATACAGCGAGCGGCTATAGCCGCCGGCTGTATCACGGGAGCGCGCCCGCAAGCACTCACCACCATGCGAGGGAGCTCGCATTAAGGTGGTTAATGCTTGCGGGGAGGAGCTGAAACAGCCGCCGAGGGACCCCAGAAGACCAGGTTCGGGGCCACTCTGTGCAGAACGAGCTGCACAGTGAAGGTAAGTATAACATGTTTGTTATTTTTTTTTTTTTTTTTAATTTACCTTTACAACCCCTTTAATGATCTCCAGATTGACATTTTCACCTTAGCGCAGCGTATCTTTTGTATACATAGTAAAAAATATTGCTGTTTTTTCTCAAAATCGTCGCTCTTTTTTTTTTTTTTAGCGCAAAAAAATAAAAACCGCAGAGGTGATCAAATACAACCAAAAGAAAGCTCTATTTGTGGAAAAAAAAGGACGTCAATTTTGTTTGGGTGCAACGTCGCATGACCGCGCAATTGTCAAAGCGGCGCAGTGCCGAATCACAAAATGAGCTCTGGTCAGGAAGGGGGTAAAATCTTCCTAGGCTGAAGTGGTTAAAGGTCACTCAGCCCCCCTACACATGAAACTGGGTTGGTTGGTTAGTGCTGCATTTGTTTTTGTTTTTTTTTTTATCAAACCCCACCCATCAAAACCCAGCCCCCCTATAAAAGCATAAGGACATGAAACTGGCTGATTAGTTAGTGCTGCTACTGTGCTGCTTAAACATTTATTCTCAGGTTTTGATATATTAAGAGTTTTTTTTTTTTTTCATATAGTCTATACTATAGTTTTCCACCATATTTTTGTACAATTTGTGTGTAAATATAAGCAACTTTTGTTATTCCCTATGTTACTTACGTTACTCTAACTTTATGTACAGTATATTGATATATTACATGCTATAATGGGTTATTTTTAGACCTTTTATTTGTGTTACATTGTAATCATGTTCATGTGTCTGCAGATAACAAAATTTAGTTTTAGGCCCCTTTCACACCTGCTGTCCGATCAGGTCCGTTTTTCAGGCATACCTTATCGGACACTCTTTTCACCTCTATGGAGCCATGGATGACATGTCCGCTGACATCCGCTATCCGATCTGATCCATTCCGACAAATCCAGACGGATGGAGGTCTTATTTTACATCTGTCTGGTGGATCAGATCAGATGGGATCGGATTAAAATGGACAGCGTCCCATAGAAGAGAGCGGGACTCTGACAGGTTTGTCTCAGCACAGTGAGCGGAGAAGGATCTGTCATCGGCCTGCTCAGCGGGGATCAACTTATCGATCCCTGCTGAGCAAGCAGAGTCCATGAAAACGGACGTGCCCCGTGTGAAAGGGGCTTTCTGGGTTGACTGTATTGATTGGAAAATGTGTCATAGTCTCCCTCTGAATACTGAGTGCTAACAGCACAATTGTTGTAATGGAGCAGGTGATAAGATGTGCTTCTTGTTGTCTTATTTCACATTTTCATTTGCGCAGCACTGGATTATTAGCTCTTTTTCATTCTTCTTCAAGTTTAAATCAATAGCATGAGACTTAATTTTATGAATACCATTAACAGTGTTGAAGCATACCTTCACTACACAGTTAGCAGACAGGATAATATGAACTGGCTTCACTTGAGGTGAGCATGATTATAGCAACAGCCAAAAGGAAATACTAAATCTCAAGAATTACAATAGTAAAATGTGTCTTAAACATTTTAATTCCAGAAATCATGTTCTAAATTGTAGATCATAAAGTTTGAGTAAAAAATTACAACAAATAAAGAACAAACCGACCAAAATATAGAGATAACCATATCAGGTTCTGACTTTTTCTCAGCCTTTAGTAAACGACATCTTCACATGTCCATGAGAAGCCAAAACCTTAGCTACCTACATTTATGAAACTGGGAACTACAAACAGCCAACTCTTGTGTACAGAACAGCGTGGGGGCAGATCTTGGTGTGCGAATTCACCACCGCCATACCATTTGACAATTCATCATATTTTTCCCAGGTAAAATCAGACCTTTTACAGTAGGCTATGTAATGGCCTAGAGAGCTTCTGGTAGCTGGTTGGCAGAATGCAACAACACCTCTTAAAGTGAACCTGTTCCCCTTTAATTTAAGGTCCTGTGGAAATTTAAAGAGTTCTGCTTCAAGAAATATCTCTTCTGAACCTCTGCTCTGTGTTTCACCAGCTTCCCAGAATCCTATGTCAGCATCAACACAAAGGCGCTGTCCTGTTATGGTGTGTTCCACAGTACCATTAAAAAGAATGTTTCCATAAAATAAAGGGTCAAAAACTGCATTTCCCTGGGAATGTGTTGCACATCGTGGATCTGTGATAGGCATTTTGAAGGTTTTAAATAAATTTGTTTGTTGACTGCTTCTTGTAGAGCTGAAACTCCTCTTGACTTCAGTGTGTCTTGGTCAGCTGATACAAATGCAATATTTCTTGAAGCTCAAGAATGGCTTGAACATGTCATGTTTCTGAAGAACGTTTGCTCTCAGCCACTATGCTAGCCACTGTTGAGAATACATTTGAAATTATTATTGATATGTTACATTCAGCTTTAACCATCTGGACGCCTGCTTTAATTTGTTCTGCTCCAAATATGTCCCTTAGGATTTTACCTCTCAGCATGTAGATTTCTTTTTGTACACCTTTTTCTGCAATGGTTTTTACAAGGTGAAAAAATTCTACATTGCTTATTTCTTGGGCCACCTAACTACTGTAGGATGTGCTGTCACAAATGGCACTACAAAGGCGCTGGCAAAATGCATCAAATGTGTTTGTAACTCTCACTGTGTCTCCACACACCTTTACAGGTTGCAGGTCTCTGATGTTGCCATTCCTTATTAACCCTAATTTTGCCTTTTTCATCAAAACTGATGTGTCTGCATGCAACCATTCTGTACAAGGGGAAAGGCATGTACTCCTTCGTTTTTTGGGAGGAATAGCAAGTCCTCTCCAGTTTTCAACAACCTTGTCATCTGCTGGGTAAATTGACTCTTTATTTGCTGGATCAGTTTCAGCTTTGACAGTATCATCACAGACTGTGGGTGGGAACATCTGGGAAACATTGTCTCTACTGACCACTGCTCAGCCGCACCTCGGTCCACACCAGCAGAGATATTCCTAGTCACCACACCAGACAGAGAGACCCCTGATGTCTCCAACAGTTCTCTTATACGTCTTCCATACCAATCAATAACTGGAAGTACTCTCACAGGGAATCTGGAGATCCTGTGCCAAACGGTCAACAACCATTGGACCCACCAATTCCAATATTGTTCAAGGTTTCTGAGCACCGCCTGTACCACCTGGCTCCACTCATTGGTACTACGCATTACCACCTGGTCAAACCATGGTGGAGACACCCAAGTGTACAGTGAGTGTGTTTTTGCCAACTCCAGCATTTCAAGCAAAGTTTCCATCATTTCTATACATTCCATGTCTAAATGTGTGGCGGCTTTAGGGACCTTTCCCTTGTCTGAGACATGGAGGGCCTCATCCACTGTAGTTCAAGGGGTTGAGACCTTAGAAGAGACCTCCACCTCCTTGGAGGTACCCATTATCACTGCCTGTTTCTCCCCTGGAGCGCTGTCAGACACATGTCTTCTCTTCCCCTCAAATTCAACAACAATGAGCCTCTGCAGGTCAGCACTAATCACATTGTCACCTTGACACTTGCCATTACTTAGTTGCTGGGCTGACATGCCTACGCCCAGAACCATTCCTTCAGACTGGACGGCATCAGCCTTTACAGGGGCTGACGTGCCCTTGAGCACCAGCCATTCTGCAATCCCTCCATTGGGCATAGCAGGTGTTCTGTCCACACCTTTGTTACACGTCATCGCTTTGTAATTCCTTGTTACTTACTTGGTCTAGTGCGGCAAGTGCTTCCTTGCACCAATCACCCGAGTCCCTTGTGGTTCCATAACCGGCGCTCCACAGTGCTTCATCAGCTGCTCTAGGAGGCCCCACAGGAACCTGGAATTCACTAGCAAAAACAGCACACTGGTCACTTCAATCTTGTGACAATATTTCTCCCTTCGTCTTTCAGGACAGCACCTGGAGAGAGCGCAGCTCCACCCACTTTCCCAGGAAACACTGCAGTCAGTTTCTTTAAAGACCGGACACTTCCACCATGGCCTCAGTTGTAGTGTTTCCTCCGCCATGGTGGAAGCGCTGCAGGGAACCAGGGGTGTGCTGCGCTTTCTCCAGGTGGTGAAAGTATGGGCATACCGGATCGTTTTCTTCTTTTCCTAAGACAGCCCAGCATCCTCCCTGACGTGTGGGGGATTCTCCGGTGCCTCCTCCTCTTCATGCTCGGCGAGAGCCAGGCTGCGAGGGTCCCGCTCCTACAGACCGGTGGCAGGGCTTTGGAGTAGAGCGGCGTCTATTCCATGGGCCGCACGCCTTCCGGGTTCGGATGGCAAGCGCGTCATTTCCGACCGGGGGCGGGGCCTCGAGCGGCGCGACGCGGCTTCCGGTTCCGGCCGCTGGAACGCAGGAGGAGGGGGCGGTCTCCACGGCTGATTTCATTTCCGGCCCTCACAGCGGTGAGCGGCCCGGGAAAATCAAATAAAAGAGCACAAACGCCGCTGTGTGTCCTGTCAATAATGGAGGACGATCAGACGGCGGTGGCAGGAGCAGGAGCCACAACAATCAGCCAGGCTCAGGTAAGCAGGGATACTGGTCTCTGTCTTTACTCTATGGGCATTTATAATGTTTATATATTATCCCTTCCCTAAAAAAAAAAAAAAAAAAAAGGGGGAGCCTGCAGATCACTTGGTCCTGAGTACTAAAGGAGGGATAAGTGATTAATTATGTTTTAAGGTGGATCTGTGGGGTGATTCACCGGCTGTGGAACAGATCATAGGTGTTAAAGGGTTAACTTCCTTGGTGGTGTTTTTTTCTGTGTTCCTTTTTATACAGCATGTAAACTGTTGTTTGTGAAATATGGTTCAGCAATTGTCTTTTTTCCCTTGGGATATTGCAGAAGGCTAAAGAAAAGACCAAGCATGTCTCCCCTATTGTTAAAAGGAAATGTCCCTCTTGTAAGGGGTTACTGAGGGATTCCTGGCCCAAAATATTATGCAAATCTTGCATTACGGACATAGTTAAGGAGGAGACAGCTCCTGCTAGTCCTGCAGCTCAGCAAAGCGAATTGCTAAGCTCTTTCAGGAAGGAACTGGCAGACACCTTTGAGTCCTTCAGGTCCTACCTAGATAGGCGTCCAACGGCGCATAGCAGTGTGGTGCCACATTCTCAATCCTCTGTTTCAGCATCCAGAGGGGGCAGCGACTCAGAGGAGGAGGAAAGTAACATTTTACTAAATTCGGATGAGGAAGCAGAAGAAGTAAATGAAGCTTCTTCTCCTTCTTCTAGGTACAAGTTATCCCTTGAGGAGGTAGATGATCTACTAAGAACAATTCATACTACCCTTAACATCACAGAGGATAAGGCTCAGCTATCCCTACACGATAAGATGTTCCAAGGCCTCGGGGAGGAAAAACACGGTTTTTCCTGTACATAAATTCCTATCAGAGACCATTAAGAGGGAGTGGAAGGATCCAGAGAGAGCCCCCTTCTTTTCTAAATCCCTCAAGCGAAGGTTTCCGTTTGATGAGGATAGCTCGCATATTTGGAATAAAAAGCCAAGACTGGACGCGGCTTTTTCCCAGGTATCTAGGAATACTGACCTGGCCTTTGAGGACATGGGTATCCTTAAAGATACCATGGACAAAAAGGCAGACTCCCTATTAAGGAAGGCATGGGATTCTTCTTTAGCGAATTTGAAGCCTGCCATGGCCTCAACGGTGGTAGCCAGAAATCTGGAACACTGGCTGGAGTAGCTGAAAGTCCACATTGAGGCAGGGACGCCTCGTAAGGATCTGCTAGATACGCTCCCGGTGTTATCAAAGGCGGTAGGGTATATAGCAGATGCCTCAGCGGAGTCAATCAGGATGTCAGCCAGATCCACAGCTCTGATAAACTCAGCTCGCAGGGCGTTATGGGTCAAGACATGGACAGGGGATACTGCTTCAAAGACAAAATTATGCGGTTTACCCTTTGAAGGTGATCTAGTGTTTGGCCCTGGGTTGGAAGCTATTCTTGACAGAACAGCTGACAAAAAGAAGGCTTTCCCTATAAAGAAGAAGGTACTTCCGCAAGGCAACAAAAATTTTCGTGCTTTTCGGAAAACCCCGGATACCAAAGAGGCAGGCTACAAAAGGCCTTGGAAGTCTCAAAGAGGGAGGGGTAAGTCAGGAGTACTTTTTCGCCCCCCAACCACAAGCCCAAAAACCCAGTGACGGTCACCCAACTGTGGGAGCAAGGTTACAGACCTTCTTTTTACAGTGGAAGACTATAACAAGCAGCCAGTTTATCCTCAAGACCATCTTGGAGGGTTACAGGCTGGAATTTTCTCAACCTCCTCCTGTGCGTTTTTACATAACCCAGGCTCCCCGAGACTCAGAAAAGTCACTAGCAATGACAGCTATCCTGAAGGACTTGATGCTACAAAAGGTGATCGTGAACGTGCCCCCCGGGGAATTAGAACAGGGGTGCTATTCACACATATTTCTTGTGAAGAAACCGTTGGGAAAATTCAGGCTCATCCTGAACCTGAAGATTCTAAACAAGACTATCAGGTACAAGAAGTTCAGGATGGACACAATATTCTCAGTGAAGAATCTCCTGACCCCGGGATGTTTTATGGCTTCCATAGACCTGAGAGATGCATACTTACATGTACCAGTAGCATCAACATCTCAGAAACACCTAAGGTTTGCGATAAAACTGGGGGAATCTACCCTTCATCTCCAGTTCAGAGCTCTCCCTTTCGGGCTGTCATCCTCTCCGAGGATTTTTACAAAAATCCTGGCGGAGGCTTTGGCCCCACTCAGAGTAGAGGGGGTATCAGTCCTGCCCTATCTAGACGATCTACTAATTTTTGCCAAAACAAGGGACCTGTTAGTGAGAGATCTGGAAAAGACAATGAGACACCTGGTGGGTCTAGGATGGATAATCAACGAGGAGAAATCAAACTTGATTCCATCTCAGACCATACTATTCTTGGGCTACACGATAGATTCCATCCAGGAGAAAATTTTTCTCCCCGAAGGGAAGAGGGAGAAGCTTCAGGGGGCAGCGAAGAAGACGCAGACAAATATGCCACTCTCCATAAGAGCAGCTATGTCGGTCTTAGGGCTACTCACTGCGACTATTCCAGCGGTGCAGTGGGCACGTCTACATGCAAGGGAGCTCCAGCAGACAATTTTAACGAGTTGGTCCTATGGAGAGTCCCTAGAAAAATTAATAAGCATACCTGCGCGGGTTCAGAGGAAGCTTTGGTGGTGGAGAAATCACTCAAACCTGAACAGGGGTCTGCTCTGGAGTTTTCCTTTGCAGAAAAGATTAACAACAGACGCAAGTTCCTGGGGTTGGGGCGCCCACCTGGACGAGCAGATGGCTCAGGGGAGTTGGACAGACTGGGAAGCCAGAAAGTCCTCCAATTGGAGAGAGCTGAGGGCTATTCTCTTGGGTCTATGGGCCTTCGAAAGAACAGTCCGGGGCCATCATGTTCAGGTCCTATCGGACAATGCCACAGCGGTGGCTTATATATCAAGGCAGGGAGGAACAAGGAGCAGGGCTCTGCTATCCTTGGCACTCCAGATTCTAGCCTGGGCAGAAAACAGGCTAAACTCCATAACAGCGATACATCTGAAGGGAGATTTAAACCTTCTAGCAGACTTTCTGAGCAGAGAAAGAATACTGGAAGCAGAATGGAGTCTGAATGTAGAGACTTTCCAACAACTAACAGAAAGATGGGGAGTGCCCCAAATAGATCTTTTCGCATCCCAAAAGAATGCAAAAGTAGAGGCCTTCTTCTCACTGAACAGGCAGGATCAGGCAGAGGGATTGGATGCATTAGCGCAGCCATGGAAATTCCAGTTGTGCTACGCCTTTCCCCCCTTTCAGATGATCCCCTTGGTCTTAAGAAAGCTACAGAAAGAGAACACAACTATGATTCTGGTGGCTCCTTTCTGGCCCAAACGGGCTTGGTTCGCAACAATACAGGGGATGGCGGTGGAACCTTATTGGGAGCTTCCGCTTCGGAAGGACCTCCTAACGCAGGGCCCCCTTCATCACCCAAATACCCAGCATCTCAGGTTGACAGGTTGGTTACTGAGGAGCAGATGTTAAAGAATAAGGGCCTTTCAGATAAACTGGTCTCTACCCTGCTGAATAGTCGTAAGGAGGTTACCAGGGCCATCTACTTCAAAACGTGGAAGCGATTTAATAGCTGGTGTGCGACTAGGATACTTTCGCCACAGGAAATTGCTCCAGTGCTAGAGTTTCTCCATGAGGGAATGGAGATGGGGTTGGCAGCTAGCACCCTAAAAGTGCAGGTAGCTGCATTATCGGTTTTCCTTGAGAGACAATTATCAAGGGAGCCGCTTATTATTAGGTTTTTCAAGGCATTGGCCAGAGCTAGGCCAATACCTTTCAAGTTTTTTCCTAGATGGGACCTGTCTGTGGTTCTGCGGGGTCTAATCAAAGGGCCTTTTGAACCTCCAGAGGAAGCATCAATCAGGCTATGGTCGTTAAAGATAGTCCTGTTAGTAGCAGTAACTTCAGCTAGGAGAGTAAGCGAGTTACAAGCTCTTTCCATAAGAGAACCCTTTTGTTATATTTTTCCAGACCGGGTAGTGCTAAAAACTGACCCGGGTTTCTTGCCAAAGGTGGCATCAGCATTTCATAGGGAACAAGAGATAATTCTCCCTACCTTTTGTCCTAACCCGTCCAGTGCTAAGGAGAGGTCTTTTCATTCCCTGGACGTGAGAAGGTGTTTATTACACTATATAGAGATAACGAAAGATTTTAGAAGATCAGATTCGCTCTTTGTTCTCTTCTCTGGTCCACGGAAGGGGTATAGAGCATCCAAAAGCACCATAGGTAGATGGCTCAGAATGGCCATCAGCGAAGCTTATAAAGCTTCAGGAGCAGAGCCCCCTAAGGGGGTAGTAGCCCATTCAACAAGAGCAGTAGCAACGTCCTGGGCAGAGAGGGCAGGGGCTTCCCCGGGTCGGATCTGTAAAGCGGCCACGTGGACAAGTTTCTCCACCTTCACCCGCCACTACAGGTTGGACTTGCTATCAGCAGCGGAACAGTCGTTTGGCAGGAAGGTCCTGCAGGCGGTGGTCCCACCCTAGAGTAAGTACTCTTTTATCATCTCCAGGTGCTGTCCTGAAAGACGAAGGGAGAAAACCCTAGTTAGACTTACCGGTAACGGTATTTCTACGAGTCTTTCAGGACAGCGCCGATGACCCGCCCTAAGTTTTGAGGTTGTAAGATGTGTTATTGCTGTGTTCTGCTTATCTAATTTCAGCATGGCTGGAGGTACTCTATGAACAACTGAGGCCATGGTGGAAGTGTCCGGTCTTTAAAGAAACTGACTGCAGTGTTTCCTGGGAAAGTGGGTGGAGCTGCGCTCTCTCCAGGTGCTGTCCTGAAAGACTCGTAGAAATACCGTTACCGGTAAGTCTAACTAGGGTTTTTTTTACTCACATCACACAGAGATTGCATCCTCAACCAAGGCAAGGTGCAATAGCCTATTTTGACCACCTTGCTCTGGTGGTGCTACAGACACCTACAGCTTTGCACTCTCAGCTTTTGCAGGCTGAATTAACACCTTGCCAACTGGGTTACACTTAGGGTTGTGAGGCTATGCCCACACACTCTCACTGTGTGAATTTGTCCCCCCTTGTTCCACCAGCGTAGCACCAGAGCCATCCTAGACAGCCTCTGACTTCAACACAGGGAGACCCCATTAGACTTCCATGGACAATCCTGTGCCTCTGCCCGTCATGGGAGAACTCCTACTCCCATCATTGGTAGTGAACACATTACCAACCTCACTCTCAGATATGACATTACAACCAACATCACCTTTACCAATAGTAACACTTTTGTTAGCACGACCATTAGCATTCTCATTGCATGTAGACATAACTTCAGTTTTTTTTGTGGGTTGTCTATGAGCCACCATAACTTCTGAGCGACTCTTCACAGGGCCTGCTCTCTGTAAAGGGGGCACCCTTTCCTATTTGGGCAGCCCTTCTGTAGATAGCATGGGTTGCATATAATCAGAGGCCCAGATCTCAGCCCCTTGAACTGCACCTTACTCTTTATTCTGGTTCCACTTGAACCACTCACTTAAGGTCTCATATATCACTGGCCCCTTTTGACTGGCCTGGATGTTGCTTCCATGGACAACCACACTCCTGTTTTCCACACGCTGTTGTCCACCTGGCTTCTTGTTGCCAGGGACAACCTCTTTAACTTCCCTTTTAACTGGGGTGACATGATTATTTCACCCCAGATCACAGACATTTCACACTCGGATGAATTCTCTGGTGTGGCTGGGGCATGTGGTGAAATACCCTCTAGCCACAGTAGCTGTTCCCTGGCTTTAGCAAGGATTGCTTCCTTTTTCTGCTTTGACCGCCCCATCCTTGCGGTCTTGCACACAGCAACTTGTAACAGTTTATAGCAGAGAAAAAAATTATATGCTTGATTCTCCTTTCACAGGTACACAACCTGCATGCCACACAGTCCATCAAATGAACTTCTGCACAATGCTGTTCGCCTGACTGCCACACACAGCTAGCAGCAGTTCTGACGCGACTCACCACTGGCGATGAGACTCGGATTTCACTGTCTATATGCCCGCATTCTCCACCACTTGTGATATTGGGGTGTTTAGCTCAAGTGGATAGATGATTTTTTTTGTGCAGTGAGTCCACATCAGACAGGCATTTATAATCAAGGGCCTGGTAGCCCACATTTATTAAAAGGGAAAAATCAAAACAAACGTCCATCCAAGAATCCCATGTGGGGGGTTTAACTTCATTCGGCACTCATAAATGAAAACATACCATGCCACCTGGCTCTCTCTTGTCAGCAGTTCCTCTGCTTGCTCCTAACAGACTTATCGATTCTTTCCAGCCCCCTGGTCTCACTGGCTTCCGCAGTCTTTCTGACTCTCAAGGCTGGCCAGCCTTTCCCAGTCCCTGGGCAAAGAATCTCCCTTACATGGGCTACAGTCTTCCACAGGGCAGACCACTCTCCAGACACAGGTCTGTCTTCACACAGCAGCAGCAAGCTGCTCACACTCCGCCTTCCTTCCCTCATTGCTCTCACCAGCCCTTCGTTCTATGCACCTGGGCACACAAACAGCTGGCTATTCACAAGACCCGGACACAGGGTTGGAGATCCCATCCCACCCAAGGCTCTGAGGGATCTCCAAACTACAGAGCCCCATCTGGATATAGCAAGATCCGGAGAAAGCTGCCAGAGCAGTCCTCTCCTTTTCAAATTTAGGCTCTGTAGCTCTGCAATCCGCAGATATGCAAACTCTGTGTCCATTTTAACCCCCTTTTTCCAGAGACAGGGACTCTCACTATTACAACTGGAAATGTGAACATGTAGATTCCCTGACAGCATTCTTTTTGATTTGCCAGAATGAAGATTTTCGCTTTTTTCATATACTTCACAGTTCAATGTTAATGTTTGGTCATTGTTAGGTTTTTTGCCACAGTAAATAGAGTTCTGCTTTACACTCTTTACAGGATCCATTCATTTTTATGTAACTTTCCCCTGATGGAAACACTCTTAAAGACCCACGTACATGGATTTTTTTTGAAAACCATATGGCTTCATTGCTTATTTGAGTCCATGCACCACGTCTTAGGACCTCATAGTTGCGGCCTTCAATATACCTGTTGTCTTTACAACAGTAAGTAACAGGCTCAGGAAAAATTTGCTGCCACTTCTCATGTGACAGGACTACATAAAATCTTTCTATATCTTCATGTAGCTCACTGTTTTCCTCAGTTATAGGGCGTACACACGGTCGGACTTTGTTCGGACATTCCGACAACAAAATCCTAGGATTTTTTCCGACGGATGTTGGCTCAAACTTGTTTTGCCTACACACGGTCGCACAAAGTTGTCGGAATTTCCGATCGACAACCACGCGGTCACGTACACCACGTACGACGAGACTAGAAAAGGCCGGTTCAGAACCAAGCGCGGCACCCTTTGGGCTCCTTTTGCTAATCTTGTGTTAGTAAAAGTTTGAGAGACGATTTGCGCTTTTTCAGACTCGTGGCTTTCAGACCGTTTTCTGCCGTTCAGTTTGTGCTACTGGGTTTGTATCTGCTGTTCAGTGCGTGCAGTCAGTTCGTATCAGAGTTTTCTGTGTGATCTTGCCTGCTCGTTGCTGTTTTTCAGGTCGCTCTTCACAGGCCTTGCTGTTCTTCAGTGCGTTCTGTTACTTCGTTCTGAGCAGCCGACCGTTTTCTAGCCATGTTTCGTATGCGTACTCCTCGTAGAGTTCGTGCTGTGCGGGGGCTTGGTGTTGGGGTCCTGACCTTGACACAAGTCCAGTCCATGAACAGGGTGGGGAGGAGTTCATGGACCAAGAATTGGTTGCTTCAGCGTGACCAGTTCTGTCATATGCCTTTGCTCCGTGAGATCTGTGAGAATAATCCTGATGATTTCAGGAACTTTCTCAGGATGACGGACCCCGTGTTTCACCGCTTGTTGGCTTCGCTGACCCCCTATATTAGCAGGCAGGATACCTGCATGAGGCAAGCCATCACTCCGGAGCAGAGGTTGGTCACTACCTTGTGGTATTTGGCTACAGGGAGAAGTCTGCAGGACTTAAAGTTCTCGACAGGCATCTCCCCCCAGGCTCTGGGGATCATTATCCCAGAGACCTGTTCTGCCATCATCCAGGTCCTGCAGAAGGAGTATATGAAGGTAAGATTTTTATCCTTTAATATCACATTTTATTGTATTGAATGTTTGCTAATATATTGTATTTCTTTCCTCATTCCCTAATTACCATGATTGTAATATGCTGTGAATGTCCCCTTTGTTCTCATGCATGCTGGATTTTTATGTAATTATTATTTTATGTCCTTCATACATATTTGCTCTTCAATAAACTCGCCAGCATGGTGTCTCCTGCCCTATATTCACCTCATGTAGTCACTTAACAATGTATTTTATCAGCTCTATAGTAGTGCTTTACCCCAAACACCCCCTAAAATGTCTGGAAATGTTATTTTTGATTTAAATTCAGGCAGAGTGCCAGAGGCTTTTTTTTTGTGGTGTCCCCAAAATTTTTGTAACCCTCCCTCCCCCCAACTGCTAAGTCAGCTGATCACAATTCTCTATGCTCAATCATCTATCTGCTGACTTTGCCAATACACACTATACCCATCTCTTTACTGGTCAGATTTATGGATGAATTCCCCAAAGCATGTAGTGCAAGGGCCTGCCTGTATACTTTCAAATGGTACTGTTTAAAGTTTTTGTATCCTATTATTATCTTGATAGGTAATATCAGAATGTTCAAATGTGTACAGTGTGTATTTATATCTTTGTATTCAGACACTTCTTACCTGTCCAGTGGTCTGCCAATAGTGTAACTAAGGAGGGGCTGTTCCAAGTAATACCCATTATTTAGGCATTCATCTCTCAATGAAGTGAAGAGGGTTACCTGTCCAAGAGTTCCCCCCCTATAATGTTAGAAATGGCCCATGAGAGGGGGGGAGGGGGAATATGATAGGTGTACCTTTATACTTTGTTGTTGTTAAATTCCCCTTAATAAATGCTATCTGGAGGTTGCCCCATAATGTTTGTGTCTAATCTGCTTGCCATGTTTCTGTGAAAAAATAGTAATGTTTATTGTTTTTTCCTCAACAGTTTCCTTCAACGCCACAGGAATGGCAGACTGTGGCCTCCCACTTTGCCCAGCGGTGGGACTTTCCTAACTGCAGAGGGGCAATTGATGGGAAACATGTCCACATCTTCCCACCACCCAACTCGGGGTCGTACCATTATAATTACAAGGAGTTTAATAGTATAGTGATGTTGGCGGTGGTGTCGGCTAATTACGAGTTCCTGTATGTGGACGTGGGGAAGAATGGCCGGATGTCCGATGGTGGAGTGATCGCCCAGACGGAGTTCTACAGGCGTCTCCAGAATGGCAGCTTGGACTTGCCACCTCCAGAGGACAATGTTGAAGGTCTCCCATTTGTGTTTGTTGCTGATGAAGCGTTTGCGCTGGGGGACCACCTGATGTGGCCATTCCCGATGAGGACCCTCACCCCGAAACAGAGGGTTTTTAATTACCGGCTGGCCAGAGCCCGAAGAGTGGTGGAGAACACATTTGGAATCCTGGCCAGCCGGTTCCGATTATTTCTGACACCCATCCATATGGCGGAGTATAAACTGAACCATATAATACTTGCCTGCTGTGTTCTCCATAATTTTTTAAGAAAACATTCAGCCAACTATGCTGGCTCAGTTGGGCCTGAGGCCGGAATCCCAAATCCATCAACACTGACGGAGCTTGAAAGTGGCCATCCTGGCTTGCCCTCCCTGAATGCCCATGATGTCCGGTTACGATACCTGGAGTTCTTTGCGGGTAGGGGGGCTATCAATATGCCAGACAATCTGTGAAACCTTTTTCAAATAAACAACCAAAATAAATTCTTTGTGGACATTTACTGCTTGTGTTTGTTTTAGCTGACCCTGACAGAAATGTGTTGAGTGCAGAAAATGTCGTGATTGGGTAACCTTATAAAAAACACTGTTGGCTGGTACTTCCTAAATGCAAAAACACATTTCACTACCAGTGCACTTGCAACTGCACTGAAACTGCACTTGTAGTGCAAAGTGTATTTGCCCTTAGGAAATAACCCCCATGTTTGCATAAAACAGCAATTACATCACTCCAAAAGTGTTGTAGTGTTGAGACAATAATCCACACATTCTTGACTAAACAACTTTTTTATAGCTGCACAATCACATGTGCATTTACCAAAGGTTTTTAAAACGAACCAACATGTTTGTTGTATAACAATTTTTGCAGTAGCATTATCAAAAATCGAAATATCCATTTCAGATAAAACAGGCCTGTGTAAAACCAACAAGAAAGCCAAAAAAATTGAACTTACAAAGTTCACATTCGGTAAAACCTGAAGGCTATATCAGACATGAGTATTTAGGAACTGTGTTTGATATAGCGTTCAGATGGGGGGAAATCACCCCTGGAAAAGCCAAATTTGGAAGATGCACACCAAGTTCAGAATGTCAACATGTGCTATCTGCCATCAGGGGGGATCAAGGGACGTGTTTTGGGGGAGCAAGCCCTTCCTCAATGCTACTTTATAATTGAGGAAGGGGTTGCACCCCCAAAACGCGTCCATTGATCTCCCATGATGGCAGATAGCACATGTTGGCACACTGTGTGCATCCTCCAAATTTGGCTTTTCAAAACATTGCAAAAATATTTTAAAGATTGGACCACAATCCAAAAAGGTGATTTTGTGGCCTTTTAAATTCGCCCCAAAACATCAATGATGTTATTTTTTTTAATAACATCACTGATTTGTTGCTGTATGTTGTGCAATTCGAGATTACACCCCATGATCTCCCCGATCAGGATCTGGGCACTTTCAGAAGTAAAGCGTTCTCTCTCCCTCACATCATGATCACCTAAAAAGAGATAAAGAAAACAAATAGGTATCAAAAATCTGCCACCATCCATATCGGTAACCTGAGCCTGTGGTCGCAGACACTCACCTGTTGTGGTGCCAATCTCCACCACATCTTCTTCTTCCTCCTGCTCTTCTTCTTGTGTTTGCGGTATTTCACCTTCTTCCAGAGGTGGGGGGTCTCTGGTCTCCTGGGATGAGGGGTGTCCTCCGAGTCTTTTCTCCCCTATGTAAAACAAAAATGGTATGCTTAGCACACAGATATTTGATGGCAGAACTAGAAATAGGAAACATTGTTTGGAAGTGGGGTACAATTGTCTATTTTAGCCGAGTTCCAAGATTTAATTTTCTTATTGCCCTTTGTCAAGCTGCAATACTTTACCTGTTTAGTACAAGCTTCACAGATGGAGACCCCCCTATAGTATACACTGGAGCACCTGTGTGGCCCCCTAATAAAAATGGTGTTCTGGGGTCCCTTATAGTGTCCAGATGTGAAAACAGCTGCTCAGTGTCCTCTCCTTACACACAATCTAGTTAGCATTTCATTCTAGTAACAAACCCATCTACACAAACAAATATTTGGCATCCAAGTAGGCCCAAAAAAAATGTGGGAAAATGCATATGGCCTAAACAATGGTGTTTTAGAGGCCCAAAGAAAAATGTTTGATACGAACGAATAATGGGCCCATTAAAGTTGCCCTTTTAAACGTTACAATTACTAAAAGCATATGGAGCAGAAAGAATAGGAACATAGCACAACTACTTACTTTTTTGCAGCACTTTCCGGATCTTTCGGTACTGCTCTGGCTCTCTCAACTTCAGGTCCGACCACCGCTTCCTGAGCTGATCTTTTGATCTTCGGACCCCGAAATTCCTCCCAAGACTCCTGACCACTTTCGCCATGATCTTGGCCTTTCGGATGTTCGGGTTAGGGTAAGGCCCATACTTCCCGTCATAGTCGGACTTCTTCATGATGTCGACCATCTCCAACATCTCCCAAAAGGACATATTTGTGGCCTTAAAAAGTCTCCTTCTGGATCGGGACGTGCCTGGATCCGGGCTTTCCTTCTTCTCCTCCTCGTTCCTGCAATTATCACGCACCTGCTGTGACTCCGCCATCATGCTTTTCACCCACTGCGCCCGAAGAAAAGGGGCGGGGAATAGACTAGAAAGAACGTCAGGGGCGGGTGGAGTTACATGCATGCGCAGTGTATATAAAGCGTAACACGCGTGCGTATTACGTACGATCTGTGAGCGGAGGAAGGAGCATTGGAGGCGCCGATCTTAAGAACGAAGGTAAGAGACAAACTTGTGCCTATACTGCTTCTACATTGAGGCCTATATTGTAACAAGATTAGGAGAGTTTTGTCTGACATTTGGCTTTGTCTTGTGTTGTGTCTTGCAGTGAACATGGATATGGTACTCAAAGATAATGACTTCATGTCAGTATTCATAGATATGCAAAAGGGAGCTGCCCTGTCTGTGGGAGATTAAACACCCCCATTTCAAGAACCAAGCAAAGAGGAAGGCAGCACTGGTGCAATTGTTGGTAATTGTGAAGCAGGTGATCCCCACGGCAGACATCACCTATTTAAAGATATTAATTGGTGGCCTGAGGAGTACATATCTGAGGGAGCGCAAGAAAGTCCTGGATTCACAGAGATCCGGAGCAGCAGATGACATCTATGTCCCCAGGATGTTGTCCTACGACAGGCTGCATTTTCTGGCAGGCCAGACTGAACCCAGGCCATCCCTCTCCAGTCTTCCTTCCACGCTTCCTTCCCCCCCGGCTGAGGCTTCTGACGCCCAACCTGGGCCTTCCAGGCCACATGTGGAGGAGCCCAGATTGAGCCAGGTATAGCATTCCTCTAAATATTTCTGCTTGTACAACCAATGATGTTAACTAGATGTTAGTTGGGAGTACTAATTTAGGATTGTGATTGATGATGCAAAACATTAAACCATGTCCCTTTTTCATACACAGGGAAGTCTCAGCCAGGAGGTGGCCGGGCCAAGCCAGGTGGCTGATCTGCAGGTCCCTCCACCCCCCCCTGAAAAGAGAAAGTGGCAGTAAGAGGAGTGCCCTAGAGGAGGCTACCGGAGGACTCTTTTGGAGGGCTACAGAGGTCCTGGGAGCACGACAGACCGTGGAGGAGGACATTGCTGCCGTCATTGCATATAAAATGCAGAGGATGGAGGAGGGCCAACAAGTAATGTGTGAGGCCCTCATATCGGAGGCTCTGGAGAAAGGTATGAGGGGCCAAATTACACCTGAGACACACCTTTGTGATGGTCCTCCTCCTCCTCCTCCTGCAGGTCCTCCTCCTCGTCCTCCCTCTCCTCCAGGTCCCCCCAGTCCTCCTCCAGGTCCTCCCAGTCCTCCTCCTCCTGCAGGTCCTCCTCCAGGTCCTCCCAGTACTCCTCAAGGTCCTACTCCTCCTCCTGCCACATCTCCAACTGCACAGCCACAGCCGGGAAGGAAGCGTGAAAGGAAGACCAGAAAATGAGGACCCTGGATCCAGTCTGGTCGGCCAAAAGATGCAGCCTCTTGTGGTACCACAGCCTGGGGACATACATGTCATCTGCTGCTATCCGAGTCTCTGCGAATCCCGGACCAGACTGCCCTCCCTTATATATGGACTCCTCAGGCCACCAATTTTGATGTTGAAGAATTGATGTCTGCCGTGGGGGTCCCAGGCTTCGCTAATTTCTCTTGTTGATCCAGTGTTGCCTTCCTCTTTGTTTGGTTCTGATCCCTTAATAAAGGATTTTTGTTTTGAATTATACTCTCCTATGTGTTTTACTTCAAAAAGGACAGTTTTTTTGTGAGGATTCAGGTACATTTCAAATATACAATGTGAAATGAACAAGGGACACCAACAACAAACAATCTCCTGGAGATTAAATAAGAAAAGATATCAATGGTGTTGGGGTAACTTGACACACAACACACACAAAAATATTCTGGAGGAAAAATAAAAATAACATTGAACAAAGATCAGCCTTGGAAAAAATCCAAACATTACAGAAAAAAAAAGGCGTCAAATAAAAAACAAAAAAATATATAAAAAAAAACTGTCAGATGTGACAACTAATAACAATATATTGAGGGAATCCCAATAAAAAAACACAAAGAAAACTTTGTGAGAAGTGTGTGTGAATATGAGCAGCAAAACTACTTAATTCTTGTCACATTATAAAGAAGAGAGTGCGCTGTATTAAACCATTTTTAACATTGCAGCGTGACGAAAGTGCTGTATCCATTGCAAACGCTAAGTTTACCAGAACGAGCTGTCCCGTGTCGGAATTTCTTCTGAGCATGCGTAGCACTTTGTGCGTCGGAACAGGCCACACATGGTCGGAATTGACGCGATCGGATTTTGTTGTCGGAAAATTTTATCTCCTGCTCTCCAACTTTGTGTGTTGGAAAATCCGATGGAAAATGTCCGATGGAGCCCACACACGGTCGGAATTTCCGACAACACGCTCCGATCGGACATTGTCCATCGGAAAATCGGACCGTGTGTACGGGGCATTAGAAGTGTTCTCATTAGTTTCATATAATATTTTCTGGTCAGTGTCCTGTTTTGTCTGCACACATTCCAAACCAAACTCCTGGTGCAGATTATATCTGTTTAATTTAACTAATGTGTAAAGAGCCTTGGAGGATATGGCCCAATTCAGATGCTTACTTAGGTCTTCCCATACCTTGGATGATGGCATAACAATTTTGCCATCTTTCACCATTTCTAATTTACTCTCTACAATGATTCTAACAATCTCTTCCTTTGGAAACTTTGGTACCCTGGGCATCTAGAAAACAATATGGATATAAAATTATGTGATGTCTTGGATGAGTGTAAAAAATAAAAAATCCATTGTCTTTTGTTTGTGTTGAAAAAAATAAATGTTTGTGCTGGTGTTCTGTCAAGTTAGACAATTTGTTGTCAACAACGTTTCAATTAACTGTAATATGTGCATGCGCAGTACAGCGGTTTGGAGATTCTGATGATATGATGTCCAGGGGGGCCCCTAGCATCTTCAAAGTTTGGAATCCAAGACAATGACTCCCTTTTTGTATACTTGGCATGCTAGGGGCCCCCACTGCCAACTTTCAGGGGGCCTCTAGCCTACTCCCAGCATGCAGAGTATACAAAGGGGCAAGGGGGATGGGTCTGCCATCAACCCATCTTAGTTCCCTCAACTTTAGAGGTTTAAGGTACACCCAAAGACATCATATTCTCTAAACTAGGGGTATTGAATTAAATTCTAGGTCACTAAAATTCTTTCAGCCAAGGTTCGAAACTCAAGTTTGTGCTATGACCTAGAATGTTTGTATTAACTGTATGTCTATCAAAAACTGAGAAATTTACACTTTCCATAGCATTTCAACAATATTTTTTGTCAAGTTTCAGTTACGACATTCTTACTTCAATTGTCCCCATCAGAGTGCCCATTTCCATAATTTGTGCTAATCAGAGTGCCCCTTTATACCATATGTGCCCACCAGAATGCCCCATTACACCATATGTGCCCACCAGAGTGCCCCTTTGCATCATAGGTGCCCAGCAGAGTGCCCCTTTCCATCATATGTGCTCCTCAGAGTGCCCCTTGACATCATATTTCTCCATCAGAGTGCCCCTTTACATCATTTGTCCCCATGAAAGTGCCCCTTTACATCATATGTGCCCATCAGAGTGCCCCTTTACACCATATGTACCCATCATATTGTCCCTTTACACCATACTGTATGTGCCTATCAGAGTGCACCTATAAACCCCATCCAAGTGAACAGCATACCTGCACAAGTAGCTGGGCAGGCACAGGAGATGGGAGGAGCTAAAGGGGCAGTAGCTGGGGGGAGCAACTTGCTACAGGGGGTGGGGCGCACATGTGACATCAATGGTTGCTGGGACACTGGCAATATCAGCAACTAATGACTGCTGAGAAGCCGGGGTCACGTGCTGCAGACTGGTGGGCTGACAGTGTGGACATGGGCATTGCTCGGTCTGCCATTTACTGAAGGCTGCTCTAAACATTTCCAACCAGCGCATGCACAGTACAGCTACTTCAAGATTTTGAGGAGTTGGAGATCTTGACAGAACAATGGTTTTGTTTTAGAGACATTTCACATTATATTTTACATTGTGTCACCTCAAGTCCTGCCCACTTTGCAACCCATGTTATTTAATTTTAAATATAAATGTGCACCCCAAGTAACAGTAAAAGCTACAGCTATTGCAAGCTTATACTTAAGTATTCTCCATGCATCAGTGTCCTAAGCACAGCACAGCCTGAGTTGCTTGCATCATCTGGTTTTAACTCTCATATTATAAAATATATATATATATTTATTTTTATCTCTCACATAAATTTGGAGAAAGTGTTTGAATTGTAGAATTTCCACAGCCTGGCCTAGCATTTGCAATTCCCTTGCAGTTTACCTTTTAGTGAAAAGACCAGTTTAAGTCAGAACAAATAGGTTCCCAGTTTAGACAGGCAAAGGTTTAATGATGATTTCAGTATATTGCTACAGGGATTTAAAATTCTGGCTAACCCAGAACACAGTGTATACACATGGATGCATCACTAACAAACATAACAAAAGTAAAAATAAGTGGGCTATACTTCCATTTACTTGATTTACCCTCAGGTAGCAGGCAAAACATCAAGCATGAGGTGCCTTAAAGAGGAGTTTCACCAAGGGGGGCCATTAAAAAAAAAAAAAATTAAAAGTCAGCAGCTACAAATACTGCAGCTGCTGACTTTTAATTGGACACTCACCTGTCCCTGGGTCCAGCGGTGCGGGGGATCGAAGCCCCGCTCGTCCCCCCCCTCCGCTCGTCGGCGCCGGCATGTCAACTGTGGGCGCCGGGCTGTGGCTTCACAGCCTGGCACCCACTGCGCATGCGCGAGCGGCGCCGAGCGCCGTGATTGGCCGCTCAATCACCTGGGACCTGCAATGGGTACCAGATGATTGACAGGAGGGAGGGAGAAGAGCCGAGCTCTTCCTGTGCCAGGGGGAAGTGATGTCACCAGCCCAGGCAGACGAAGGGGCAGACTACGAGGGACCACCTAGCAACAAGCATTTAGAGGTAAGTAAAAAAAAAAAAAATATCCAAATGTTTTTTTTGTTTTTTTTTTTAGAATTTTTTTAGATATGTTTGTTTTTTTGGGTGGAACCCCACTTTAAGCTGTATTAGTGCCTTCCAGGGTACTGTGTGCGGCGATTACAGGGCCTGGTACAGAGGAGGAGCATGACTGTTGTATAACAGATGTGATTACCCTTTACCTGAACCCCAACCTCTTAACCTTATTCTAAACAATTAAGACCAGACCAAAGCTTTGGAGTTATAAAAGGCCATAGCAGCCTACTTTATTAACCACTTGACAACTGGGCACTTAAACCCCCCTCGTGACCAGACCAATTTTCAGCTTTCAGCGCTCTCACACTTTGAATGACAATTACTCAGTCATGCAATACTGTACCCAAATGAATTTTTTGTCCTTTTTTTCATACAAATAGAGCTTTCTTTTGGTGGTATTTGATCACCTCTGGGTTTTTTATTTTTTGCGCTATAAATGAAAAAAGACTGCAAATTTTGAAAAAAAACGCATTTTTCTTAGTTTCTGTGATAAAATTTTGCAAATTAGTAACTTTTCTTCATAAATTTTGGCCACAATTTATAATGCTACATATCTTTGGTAAAAATAACCCAAATTAGTGGATATTATTTGGTCTTTGTGAAAGTTAGAGAGTCTACAAGTTATGGTGCAAATCATAAAAAATTGATCACATCTGATGTACTGACGGCCTATCTCATTTCTTGTGACCCGAACAAGTCAGGAAAGTACAAATACCCCCCAAATGACCCCTTTTTTGAAAGTAGACATTCCAAGGTATTTAGTAAGATGCATGGTGAGGTTTTTGATGTTGTCATTTTTTCCCACAATTCTTTGCAAAATGAAGATTTTTTTTTTTTCCCCCACAAAATTGTCATTGTAATAGGTTATTTCTCTCACATGGCATGTATATACCACAAATGACACCCCAAAATACATTCTGCTACTCCTCCTGAGTATTACGATACCACATGTGTGGGACTTTTTCACAGCCTGGCCACATACAGAGGCCCAACATGCATGGAGCACCATCACGTGTTCTAGGAGCATAAATTACACATCTAATTTGTTGACTACCTATTACACTTTTGAAGGCCCTGGAGCACCAGGACAAATGACACGTGACACTGACGTGGCACTGATGACAAATGGCACTGATACGTGGCACTGATGTGGCACTGATACGCGGCACTGACGTGGCACTGATGACAGATGGCACTAATACATGGCACTGATGACAGATGGCACTAATACGTGGCACTGACAGATGGCACTAATACGTGGCACTGACAGATGGCACTAATATGTGGCACTGATGACACATGGCACTAATATGTGGCTCTGATGACATGTGGCGCTGATGACAAATGGCACTGATATGTGGCACTGATGACACGTGGCACTGATGAAAGATGGCACTAATACATGGCACTGATGACAGATGGCAATAATACGTGGCACTGATGACAGATGGCACTAATACGTGGCACTGATGACACTGATGACAGGTGGCACTGATACGTGGCACTGATGACACTGATGACAGGTGGCACTGATACGTGGCACTGATGACACTGATGACAGGTGGCACTAATACGTGGCACTGATGACACGTGACACTGATGACAGATGGCACGTGACACTGACAGGTGGCACTGATGACAGATGGCACTATGTGGCACTGATGACAGATGGCACTATGTGGCACTTATACGTGGCAGTGGGGACAGATGGCACTGGGGGCAGATGGCAGGGGCAGATGGCAGGGCAGATGGCAGGGGCAGATGACAGGGCAGATGACAGGGCAGATGGCAGGGCAGATGGCAGGGCAGATGGCAGGGCAGATGGCAGGGGCAGATGACAGGGCAGATGACAGGGCAGATGACAGGGAGATGGCAGGGGCAGATGACAGGGCAGATGACAGGGGCAGATGACAGGGGCAGATGACAGGGCAGATGACAGGGCAGATGGCAGGGGCAGATGACAGGGCAGATGGCAGGGGCAGATGACAGGGCAGATGACAGGGCAGATGGCAGGGCAGATGACAGGGCAGATGGCAGGGACTGTTAACAGCGGGACACCTTTTTTTCCTTTTTTTTTTTTTCTTTTACACTCACCGCCGCAGCGGTTCCGCTCTCCCTCCTCACACGCTGTCTCTGTGTGAGGAGGGAGAGCCGGCGATGAGAGATGATCTCATATGTTTACATATGAGATCCTCTCTCATTGGCACCGCCGATCGCACCGTAAACGGCCGCTGTCATTGGCTGTTTACGGTGATCTGTGACTGGCTGTGTCCGAGGGACACGGCCAGCACAAAACTTCCGCGATGCGCGCTCGCGGGAGCGCGCAATGCGGAAGTAAACAGGAGGCCGTCCAGGGACGCCCTCCCGGCAATTGGAGTCCGCGCTTTCGGCTATAGCGCGGACGCCTAGTGGTTAAACAAATAAATCTTATAACAAAAACACATCTGTTATTCAAAGATTCCTCATCTATCTAGCGTTGGTCTTTGCAGGAGATTCAAAAGATCAGTAACATAACAATATTGCACTGCGGCCCTTCTCTTAATGTAATAATAGGCCTCAAGCCAACAAGCTGGCTCAGAGATAACCAATGACCGCAGTGCCCCCATTAACACTTCCCGTCTAACCTCCGTTAGCCGGAAACCACCATTAGGACCATGGCAACGCTAGTTCCCAAAATTCTCCTTGTGCTTCCTTCCCCTGCAAAGACCAAAACGCCCGCCACTGCTACGACATCCATCTTTCACGAACTTGTTTTGGAAAAGAAAAAGAAAATACACAACCAACCTACCCAATTCACTTTTACCAATTTTTTAGGGAGGGTGGGCGGGAACTTTCCCCCACGCTTGTGATGACTCATCAGGGCGGGGACAGAATTTAACACCTTCTATGGCCCCTCCCCCTCTGCACCAAACATTCCACCCTTTCTCCTGATACCATCTCCCTGTTAACCCAGTCATGTCAGCCCTTCGCCTATGTATTTCTTACTTTGCTCCAGGCTTTTCTTGACTGTTGTATAACAGATGTAATTACCCTTTACCTGAACCCCAACCTCTTAACCTTATTCTAAACAATTAAGACCAGACCAAAGGGTTGGAGTTATAAAAGGCTGTAGCAGCCTACTTTATTAAACAAATAAATATCATAACAAAAACACATCTGTTATTCAAAGATTCCTCATCTATCTAGCGTTGGTCTTTGCAGGAGATTCGTAAAGATTAGCAACATAACAATATTGCACTGCGGCCCTTCTCTTAATGTAATAATAGGCCTCAAGCCAACAAGCTGGCTCAGAGACAACCAATGACCGCAGTGCCCCCATTAACACTTCCCGTCTAACCTCCGTTAGCCTGAAACCACCATCAGGACCATAGCAACGCTAGTTCCCGAAATTCTCCTTGTGCCATATCTTCCTTCCCCTGCAAAGACCAAAACGCCTGCCACAGCACCCAAAGGTAACAACCTTACCCTTGGGTGCACCTCCACACCCGAAGAGCTCTCTGGATACCGTCCTGCAATCCCAACGCCCACAGATCAATACCCACATCATTTAAATGAACGCCATCTCTCCTCAGGTATCTCCAAGTTTCAAATTCTAATTCCAAATGCCTAATAGCCAAACCCCCATTCTTCACCATGAACTTACTCACCTCCCGGTTAATCTTCCTCCATGCCCTATTCCCACCCTCAACCGACCTGGCCATCCTCCATGTTGTACGAGCCACCATTTCCGACCAAACTATGACCATCTTTGGAAACTTCTGCATCAAACGCCAAACATCAAATTTGATGTCCCGCGATATATCCACCATAGATCTCACCCCCAAATCATTGCCCCCTAAGTGCCCTGGAACCCAAACCACTTGATGCAGGATTCCTGCCTATCAAAACCCAGCTGCCTACCTTCATATCTCACATCTCCCCTCCTGGCCCCCCAGCTCACAAAGGAATGGCCCATTATTCAAACCAGGCCTGCCGCCGAACCTGTAATAGAAAATAACAAAAAAAACAATACCCATGACCACCAGTATTCTGCAAACCTACCCCCCAACAGAAAACAAAGTCCTTTCCAACTAACATTTTACAGTCCCACCACCAGATGAGGCCTAACATATCTGGAACCTCTGCGATTCCCACCGCCCTATGCATTTTACAGCCTCTGCATCCAACCCATTTCTGGCCGCCTCTGCCGCAGCCCCAATCCGAAAAGAATGAGACGAAAATTCCTTCTCATTCAAACCCAAAGCCCTTAAACATTTTCTAAATACGGCCACAAATTGATAACGCGATAACGGAACCCCATCCAAATGCACCAAAAGGGCCCCCCCCCCGGGCGGAAACCCATAAATCCCTTAACTGCTTGCACTGGGCACAATGCTGAACCCGGCACTGGGAAAACATGCACCAACCTCCCTTTTCCCATTTGATCCGTCTTTGACCTACGAAAAAAATATAACAACAAACCTTCCTTTTCGCATGTCACCTCCTGTATCCCAATTCCCCCTTGCACTTTCTTTGACGGACTAACCAATTCCCCAATACGAAAAATGCCACCGCAAACATGGTGCACTCGTGGTCAGAGAACAAACCCCCCCCAACTGTGCTACCATACCTGTCAAAATCTGAAAGGTTATCGGTCTCCTGGCGTCCGTACGAACCACCGATCGCCGATAGCCTTTCATCGCCTGCCTTACCCAGAAATCCTTTGTAAAGTCAGGTTGGCCTTGTAATTTGAACAAAAACGCTAAACCCGCTAACTTCTTATGCAGTGCCGATGCAGACACTCCCTCCTCCATCATTCTTGCGACATAATACAACACCAGGAACCCCCTGCACCATCCACCGACTCATCATCCACCTCTTGCACAAACGCCTGCCACTCACGCCATACTTTCGAGTATGCCGACCATGTCACCTCACTTACGGACTTCCTGATCCATCCTGCGATGAGGCCAATGCTATCCCCCACAACCATGCGGGACAAGGCACCCCGTGCTGCTCCGCCTCTGGCGCCAACTCGTGGAACCTGTCCCACTGGAAGCGAGACAGTGCATCAGTGATAACATTCTCAACACCCGGAAGGTGTACTGCATGAATGAAAGTATTCAACTGCAAACATCTCAAAACCAAGTGTTGTAACAACCTAATCACTGGCGGAGATGATGCAGTAATCCTGTTAATCACTTGCACCACACCCAAATTGTCCCCATGAAATCGCACCTTCCAATCCCTAAACGCCACACCCCACAATTCAACCGCTAACACCACCGGAAACAGTTCCAGCAGCACTAGGTATCAGTAAACAGTTCGAGGTCAAAGTTGCTGACCGGCTCCTACATCCATAGCGCCCGTCCATTAAAGGATTCCAAGAAGGTATGCCATACCCTCAAGTTCCCAATCTTGCATAGTGCCTTGGGGACTGAATACAAGCTGTACTTGCCGCAAGCCTGCGGCAAAAAACCCTCCCCATTGGCAGAATGCGGCATGCAAAATTCAGCTTATCCAATAGCGATTGCAATCCTCGAAGCTGAACTTTGCACAACCCAATCATACCTGCGATCTCCCTCTTTAGGTCCTCCAACTTATCCTCTGGTAACCTGCATTCCATTGCCACCGAGTCCAGGACAATGCCCAGGAAAGTGATGACCGTACTAGGTTCCTCTGTCTTCTCGGGCGCCAATGGAATGCCAAACCTATCCGCTATGTGCTCCAGCGTTGCCAGGAGCACCACGCAGATTCTGGAAACAGCTGGTCCTATGCAAAGGAAATCGTCCAAATAATGGATGACCGAATTCATGCCTGACACATCCTGTACTACCCATTCTACAAAAGAACTGAATTGTTCAAATAATGCGCACGATATGGAGCAACCCATCAGCAAGCATTGGTCAACATAGAATTGGTCATTACAATGGCATCCCAGCAACCGGAAACTATCCGGGTGAACCGGAAGAAGCTGAAAGGCTGACTCCACATCTGCCTTAGCCATCAACGCTCCCTTGCCGTAACGCTGAACCCACCCTACCGCAGCATCAAACGATGTACAAGACACCGAACAATCCGCCTGATCAATTGCATCATTTACCGATCCCCCTTTCAGGAAGGAAAGGTGATGAATAAGCCTGAACTTATTGCGTTCCTTCTTTGGCACCACCCCCAACGGGGATACTACCAAATCGGCAAAAGGAGGTGATGGGAAAGGACCCCCCATTCTCCTCAACGCAACCTCCTTATTTAGTTTCTCCGAAACCACTTCCGGATGTTGCATGGCTGACCTCAAATTGGGCGGAACAGGGGGAACAACCTCTAAAGAACACGGAATCCTAAAACCTACTGTAAAACCTGACTAACAACCGCGCAGCCTCCCTGTCCGGATACCTACTTAGAAACGGCTGCATTCTGTCCACCTTCACCGGAGTCCCACCTCTTGTTTCCAGCCTCTCTAGCGCAGCCCTTCCCCTGTTTAAAACATCTGGATGCCAGATGAGTTTCTCCACACCCAGAACATTCGTGCTTGTATCGACATGCACCTCCAAACTTACAGGTCCCTGTATTATACTGCCAACAAACCCCTTTTTTGTTTCCGGCCGATTGTCCCTGGACCAAAGGTCCACCGGCCCCCCCTTGAAAAAACTGGTTAGGTGCCCGCGGTGACGTCATCAGGCGCATCCACAAGCTGATGTCCTTTGGTCCCATCTCAATTCTGGCCTCACCGCTCTGCGTTGACGAAACTGCTCATCATACCGCAGCCATCCTGTACCACCATAGACCCTGTATGCCTCCCCTATAGCATCCTGGTAGCAGAAGAGCCCCGAACAATGTTCGGGATTCTTCTCCCCTATGACACTCGCCATGATCGCGAACGCTTGCAACCAGTTAGCAAATGTCCTCAGGATCAACCGATACCTCCTTTTTTCTTCGTCCTCCTCCTTTGAATCGTCCGGTTTTACCCTGTCCAGGTTAAATTTTTCTAAAGGCAGCAGGGAAAATATCTCAACGTACTCACCCTTCCACAACTTTTCCCGCACCTCCTGTTTCAGATGAGCTCCCAGCGGTCCTTCATAGCAGACATATACCTCGCATTTTGCTGCATCGCCCAACCTGACAAT
The DNA here is from genome assembly GCA_037952925.1 of Lithobates clamitans. Taxonomy (NCBI): domain Eukaryota; kingdom Metazoa; phylum Chordata; class Amphibia; order Anura; family Ranidae; genus Lithobates; species Lithobates clamitans. The sequence continues at coordinate 147,130 of JBBGZY010000518.1, read as the reverse complement.
GTCCTGCCTCCCCTCTGCCTTTGACGTCCCCTGCGGGAAACTACTCACCGTTGACCCCGCAGCGGGCGCAGGGACTTCAGGCGCAGCGACCGGCACCACTGAGCTCCCTCCATCCGCACCGGCATCCCCGGCTCTCCCAACTGGCGAGACCCATGCCGACGCTGGCCCAGCTGCGACTCTTTCCGCATTCTCAAATTTCTGTACCAGTTCCTTTATACCTGCCAAAAACCCCAGTAACCCAGCAGACCCCCTGGACGGTCCCGCAACCCCCGCACCCGGAGCGGTCCCACCTAAGTCACTATCAACCCCAACAGTATCAGACAATCCCACAATAGTCATAGATGAAGGTAACTTACCAGGCTGCACAGGTGTGGACCCATCAGCTGATCGTCTGTGTTCCTCCGACCGCACACTCCCGGTTAATGGCCCCGCCTCCTCGTCAGATCCGGACTGTTCTCCTGGGGACCTCAGCTCCAATCCCTCTTCCTCCTCAGATGACAGCCCACCAGGCGATACAGCCCTTGTTGCCGCAGGAGCTGCCGACCTCCGACCCTGCCTCCACGCAGCATAGCCTCCTGATGATTTCTGGACAGCCTTGCCAAGACCAGTGCATTGTACCTCAGTCCCGCCAGCCTCCGCTCTCTCAGGCGCCAATCCTGCTAGTCTCCCACGATCGCTCCTCCTCCGGTCCCCTGCTGCAGTATTGGAAAGCCCGGGGACCGCCGCCATAGCCCTCTGCGCTGTTTGTCCTGTCTCCTGTGACACAATCCTCCTCTGCACAGCGTGTCCGGTCCCCTGTGACTGTCTCCTGGGGGTGGGGGAGAGGCCCGCACTTACACTGTCCCTGCGCCTTATAGGCCGCGCGTTCGCTCTAGGGCCCTGGTGCAGTGAGCTAAACGATCCCCCCTGCTGTCCTGGCCACTAATGCCACACGCTTCACCGCCGGACCCGACAGAGTCCCAGCACCTTCACCACCCCCCACTCTCCGCTGCGGTCCGAGGAGAACCGCTCCGGCAGTCTGGACCTCCGTCCCCGCGTACTTGGCAAAGGCTCAGAGCCTTGTAACACAGTCCCCAGAGTGTCCTGTAGCCATGAAGCCCCCCGCACCGCCGCCTCCTCCCTAAGCTGGGCCAAGATCCTCTCCACATCAGCCATGCTGTCTGCTCACTGGAACTTTCCCCCACGCTTATGATGACTCATCAGGGCAGGACAGACAGAATTTAACACCTTCTATGGCCCCTCCCCCTCGGCACCAAACATTCCACCCTTTCTCCTGATACCATCTCCCTTTCAAAACCCTTTCACACTGGGGTGGTTTGCAGGCGCTATTGCACTAATAATAGCGCCTGCAAACCGACCTGAAAGTGCCGCTACTTTCATTCCAGTGTGAAAGCCCCGAAGTCTTTCACACTGGAGCGATGCGCTGGCAGGACGGTAAAAAAAGTCCTGCCAGCAGCATCTTCGGAGCGGTGAAGGAGCGGAGTGTATACCGCTTCTTTACCGCTCCTGCCCATTGAAATCAATGGGACGGCGCGGCTATACCGCCGGCAAAGCGCCTCTGCAGAGGCGCTTTGCGGTGGTATTTAACCCTTTCTCGGCCGCTAGCGGGGGGTAAAACTGCCCCGCTAGCGGCCGCATACCGACGGTAAAACGCCGCTAATAATAGTGGCGTTTTACCGCCGACACAGCCCCAGTGTGAAAGGGCTCTTAACCCTGTCATGTCAGCCCTGCGCCTATGCATTTCTTACTTTGCTCCGGGCTTTTCTTTACAAAGCTAAACTCCAAGCTGAGTATGGGGCCTAGCAATGCACAATGTAAACATTTTTGGTAGTATAACAATATGGATTTTACAATTTAAAAAAAATGTATGGACTAGTGAAAAGGGTTTGTGTAACTTGCACTCCTCTTTCACCTGAAGGCCTCTTGAGCCCCTCCCTAGGGAAAGAGAGCCTTGACTGATGGGGACATGGCTAGGTACATGACAAGGTGGACAAGTAGTTGGGACAGGTAGGATGGGATGGGCCTGAGCTCAGGAAATCGTGTGCCCCAGGGAATTCTAGGTCTTTCGGTAGAGTCGTTGGAAGAGTCTTTGGAAGAGCTGCCCACCCTCCCACCCCCTTTTTCCTATGGTATGTCACAGCTTGCTGCAGTTTTCTTGACCTTGCCAGCAGTTAAAGTTGCTGTAATGGGCTATGCCCTTGAATGGAAAATTGGAAGTAGGCTGTCTGTCCAGCACTTATGGTAAGGACAGGCCCCACTTCCCTCTTTTGGTTAAGTGCTCACAGTACGACTGTGACTGGCACTGGTTAAATATGTTTACATGTTATGAGAGAATTTAATAAAGCTGTGACCTTGCCCTTTCCAACCTAATGGTTGTGTCTTATTTAATGGGGTGAAGGGCAAGGGTGGTGGGGGATTTGATCTCTTGGTGTTATGTTAATTGGGACCCAAGCCCATTGCGCCTCAGCAGTCATGTTTCCATGCATTTATAAACAACAAGATACAAAATGATGTTCTTTGCCCTCTATATATTTTATCCAGCAAACCAATATATAAGTAAAACTTGGAATTCTCCATTATATTTGTCACGGAACATCCCACACTCCACTTGAGTGCTTCCGTCAGTATACCACTTCCTCCCAGTCTGAATACAGATATCAGCTATTCCAACCGCTCCCAAGCACAAAACAAGGCGACACTTGCTTCACTGCTAACATGGACTATTTTCATATCACACATGGACACAACAGATAAAATAACTCAGAGACTCTTCCCCCCCACCCTTGGAAAAGAGGGCGGGTTAAACTGTCCAAAGACAATGGACACCCAAGTCAGGTGTGTTCAAACTTCTCCTCAGTAAACAATCTTATCAGCAGGGGGGCTGCTGGAGGAATCCCCCCTCCCTCTACAGGGACACACATCCCAAATGATCACAGCAAAGAGTCCACAACAGAATGAGACAATATACAATATATACATATATACACGACTGAGTCCGACTAGTACAGTTCAGACTGGAGTTCTAATTCACCTCACAAAGAGTATTGTTCCCTTGAAAATCCAGGGCCCATAATCAAAAGGCAAAAGCCTTGCATTCAGTCCTCTCCAACAGCCTCTGTCCCGGCTAGGTCGGTCACAATATTTATTCAAGCATACATGAAAATCAGTTATTTTTTTCACATGTGAAAAAGAAATGGTTAGCACGTGATTCTCACATGTGCAGGGGGTTTGATCAAATATAATGTACAAGATTTCCAAAACCAAACCAGCACAAATGTTATTTTTTTCACAAGTTATCACAAATGCAGCACAAATTAATGGTGTAATTGCTATAGTATCTAATAACATGGGATGCCAAGTGGGTGGGGTTTGATCAAATAAAAACAAACTTTTACAATTAAACAATCAAAGCAGCACACATAATAATTTTAACAGCACAAACGCAGCACTAACCAACCAACCAACCCAGTTTCATGTATAGGGGGGCTGAGTGACCTTTGGTGACCTTTAATAAATAGTAAATAACGGAAAAATAAAAAGCAGTATAACTGGTATTTAAACAGCACAAACCAGCACAAAGGAGGCACCAACCAGCCCGGTTTCATTCCTTTTGTCTCTTGTAGGGGGGCTGGGTGACTTTGGTGATATTTATTAAATCAACAATAACTGTAAAACAAAAGGAGATAGAATGGAGAGTAAATAGGCCCAAACCAACACAAACGTGGCACTAACCAACCAGCCTGTTTTCATTTTGTTTGGCTGTAGTAGGGGGTGTCAGGGAAGGCTTGCCCATAGCACAAATTATGTCTCCCTGTGCATACATATGCATATGCGCAGACTGGCAACTGGCCGGGCAGATGAGCGCGACCCTGTCACCAATGCTGGCGCAAGACAATATGAACAGGCTGCAGTTTGGTGTGCAGCTTCTGCGTGTTCATTCCTGATTCCTGTGTTTGACCTCTGATCCTAACCCAGCTTGTTCCTGACCTCCGTTTGACTGCTACCTGCCCTGACCTTGGCTTGTCTCTGGATTCTGCCTTCTGTTTTTGCCTGATCTACTTCCCGTTGCGGACTTGGCTTGTGACCCAACTATCCTGTTGTCTGACGTCTATGCCTGATCTGCCTGACCATTATGGACCCAGGTCATCTGACCCTGCATCCTGCTCATCCGGCCTGCTACAGCTCTTCAGTCCAGCAAGGACTTATCTGTCTCCTGCTTCCAGATGCTTGCACACAGTCTGCCACCAGCCAAGCTCAGTGCCAGCTCATCTGCCACCTACCGGTTCTGCTGCCACATCCACCTGCTGACTGCTGCCACCACGCAGTCTACTGGACTGATCAAAGGCACTCATACCTTGCTGTGCAACCATGGCTGCTGTCTAACCAGGAGCTTACTAACCAGGTACGTGACAGGAGGGCGGGGTGATGTCATTGTCTGGAAAAAACTAATTGCTTTTATCATAAAAGCAGCACAAATTTTTATTTTTACGACACAAAAAAGCACAAATGTAGTACTAACAAATGGGGTGCAAGTGGGTGGGGTGTTCTAAAAAATAAAACAAATAACTAAAAAACTATAACAGCACAAATAAAAATTTTAGCAGCACAAACCTGCACAAACATAGCTTCAACCAATGAGATAAATTTTGTGCCATTTTGCTGTTGTATGTAGGGGGCTGAGTGACTTTTGGTGACCTTTAATAAGTCATTAATAATGCAAAAATGATAAAAGATAGAACGGAAATTTAATCCAGTTTTCACACCATGCACACCAGAGTGCCCTTCACCCCACCTTATGGGTATCTGCTCACCTTAATTGTTAGACCCCGACTGATAAAAGGAGGCCAACTGCACTTTATTTACATATCTGCAAACGTAACTCCTCTCCAGTCTTCCACTTTCCTCACAGACCGTCTCCCAAAGGCAAGATAATATGTGAGAAGCAGAAAGACACTGATACTGCAAATTGTTCTCACGATTTTTGTTGAAAATGGTAAAAAAAACTTACCATACAAGCCTTTTTCCAATATGTCACATTCTACAAGCCAGGGCAAAATAAATATGCATACATATATCCCCAATACCCCCTTAAAAAAATCAATATATCAAAAGATCCATATAAAAATCCACAGATATAAAATAAAAAACTTCCATTAGATAAATTTGTATATATATAAAAAATATGTAAAAGAACCCACGTATAGATAAAAATACCAACTAGAAAAATATAGAGAGAGAAGAAGAGGTAGATAAATATCAAGCATTACTGATAAAGCAGTTAAAATCAAAACACCCAACCCGACCCCCCCACCACCACCACCACCACCACCACCCCCGGGGCCAATGCTTTTTATGAATCCACAATGATTCTCTTTGCCCAAGTTTCCTGATTCGCCACTCAGCAATGCTTATTACCTTTTGAAAAAGCTTTCCATGCCAGAGAAATTAAAGTAAACCGGTTAGGTCAGATCTAACCACTTTACTCCACAGACAGAGCTCTATTGTATATAAATTTAGGACACTCGGATAATATTGATATTAGCACTCAACCCCTCCTCAGGACGTACCAATGCTTTTCGATTACTTGTTCAATTATTTTTTATTTTTATTATTATTACAAAGACCCAATAGACCCCCTGCCACAGCACACGAGCGTGACACCTTATGCATATGTTGCCCCCCAAACCGGAAGGCCCGCTGAATACCCTTCTGCAAAAAACTTGTTACCTCCTAGTTCACCTTTATCCTGGCTTTGTTGATCTTTTCAACAGAGTGAGCCATATGCCACGCAGACCTGGCAACTATATCGGACCACACAACTTAGCCCGACCCAACAGATAAAGTCATGAGAAGAACATTTGTCTGCACTCCCACCAGCGGGCAACAGGCATTTCCTGAACACCGCCCTAAACTGGAATCGAGACATTGCTGTCCTTTCCGCATGCATAAAGAAAACTTCCTGAAGATTTGCCTAAAACCATGAAAAAAAACCCACAACCCGGACAGGGCAAACTGGAGAAGAGGGAACCCCACAACTCAATCCAAGAACCCCTCCCCGACTGATCAGTGTTAGATTTTCTTAACAGAATACCCAAGTAATGTCCCGTAACCACACATTCTGTACGCTCAAACCACCCTCACCACGTTTGTTATGGCTTACCAATTCGCCCATCTAAAAAAACTCCAAAAAAAAATGCCCAGCACAAACACGGCCCAGAACAAGGTAATCTCATAAGTGGAAAAAACATGTGTACATCATTGTCCTTGCGAGAACACCCCCCATCCTCCTTCAACAGATCGCTCCATTCCTGCCACACTCTGCAGTATGAGGACCAAGTTGACACACATACTGAATGACGAATTGAGAACTTGGAAGGGGCAATGCAATGCTCCACAGCTGTTTGGGGCATGGAATTCCGCGCTGCTCCTCTTCCAGTGCCAACTGATGGAATCTGTCCCACTGGAAACGAGACAAAGCGTCAGCCAGGAGTTATCAATTCCTGGAACGTGCACAATTCTATGGAGAGTACAAAACAGTTCCCGAACAGCCAAATTACACACTAAACCAACCTCCTCCATTCCACTGGCCAACCAACTCCCAGCACTTCAACGACCCTGACAGCAGGTTCCATAACCAGCAGTGCCCGTCGCGGCAGTGAATAGGTCTAGATCAAAATTGGAAATCACCTGCTTCAGTCAAACAGGAAGACCATTGTAAGAAACTTGAAATTAATCCCACACTCGCAAGTCCTCAAGTCCTGATCCCGCTCCAGCCCAATATAAGGATGTGGCACCTTAATGCCAGCTGTAGCAGCTGCCAGTCGTCTACAAACAAAGTGGCCCATGGGCATACTGCAACAAGCAAAATTCAACTTGTCCAAGGACATTGCACAGCATGATGTTGAAATTTTTATTTTTTTTTGCCTTGCCCAGTGGCAGAAACTGTCCCCTTCAGATCTTCATGTTTGTTCAAAGGCAATTGACATTTTATCACCACGGTGTCAATGGCAATACCCAGAAACCACAACTCAGTGGCCGGGCTCTACATCTTGTTAGAGGACAATGGCACACCTAAAAACTGGAAAACATGATGGATTGTGGCCAAAAGCGATGCATAGATAGTACTTCCAGCAGGCCCTATACACAAGAAATCATGTAAGTCATGAGTGACTGAATTAGGCCGGAAGCATCCTAAACCGCCCATTCCTAAAAGGAACTAAAAACATTTCAAAACAACAAGAAATGGCACAGACCATTGGTAAACATCTATCAACAACATTCTGCCCTTGCCATTTGCACCCCAGCAGATGGCAACAACTAGGATGTACCGGCAACCAATGAAAGGCTGCCGCAATATCAGTTTTGGCCAACAATGTACCTTTACCATACCTAGGAACCCACGACACTGCCATATCAAAAGAAGTATAGGACACCATGCAAAGCTCCGGATCAAGGGCATCATTCACTGAACACCCTTTAGGATGCAACAAGTGATGAATGAGGTGTAACTTATTTGGTTCTTTTTTGGGGATAATACCCAAAGGGGAAATACTGGCAGTGAATCAAATGGGGGCCAGCCATGCGACCCAAAGCAACTACTTTGAAAAGTTTTCCTGAAAACGACCACTGGAAGTCAACGAGATGACTGCAAGCTATCAGCCATAGGAGAAACAACCAGCAACTGGCAGGGTATCAGAAAAACCCTACGAGAAACCTAGCTGCAACACACAAGCTACCTTCCTTAGAATAACGCTTTAGGAAAGGCGCCATCTTTTCTACCTTCACTTTCCTCTTTCCAGCATCACCTCCTTTTTCTTTTTCATGCTTGAAGCATCTGGACAGCACATGAACAGCACTCGGTCCAAACTTGCAAGATCCGGCATTGAATTGCCAACATGACCCCCTGCAATTTGTGGCGGGTTGTGAAGAGGCTGCTGATGACAATGACATTTTTGTGGACGTTTTTGTGGTCGCACCGTAAAGAGGGCCGAACTGCCTTGTGCTGACAAAATTGCTCGCCGATGGAGTCCAGATAACAAAATAAAAAGGGGGGAGCAATTCTCAGGGGCCGTTGACCGGAGGAATCCGACGGTCCCACACCCGATCCCTGCTGAGCTGTCCACTAAGTCCCCCGGAGCCCCCTTGAATAGAGATTGAATAAGAACAAGAAAGAGGACATGAAACAAAAGGCTCACCTGGCTGCTTTTGTCCCTCAGGACATCCAGCCACAGATCCGGATCCCCGTGCAGCGCGCGGGAGTTCAACATCTTTAGAGCCGCTGAGCACCCCTTCAGACCGGCTCTGTTCACCAAGCCGTGCTGTCGCTCTTTCCCCTCAGCAGGCTCTGGCGGGCGCCTGCTAATGTCAACAGCTGCCGCCGCCACACCAGGACCCCAGGCACTCCCTCTCCTACTTCCACGCTGGGCTCTGTGAGGAGTGGAGAAAGCCTCACCAGCCGACGCCCGGCTCCTTCCATCCGCGGCACATGCTCTGCGATGCCTGGACACAGGGAAAAGCTGCCACCTGCGTCTTCTGTCACTGGGGGCCCTGGCCGCTCCCAGGACCTGGCCGGCACCCACCGCTCTGCCACTCCCATGCCGGACTGCACTAGACATAGGTAGGGAGCCTGTATAGCCAGCCACACCATCTATACTGTGAAGGTGTGAGGGCAGGGGAGTGGGTGCCAGATGAAAACACTCCCACCCTTGGGTTGCCGTAGAAAGGGACTCCTCCTGACTCACACACCAGGGGAAGCAGGCAGGCTAATGGGGTCAGAGGGTCCCTTGAGGGGATCCCAGACTCAGGTATGAAGCGCTCAGAAGGCCTAGACCTCCCAGCACGTGGGTGACTAAAAGAGGGCCCAGGAAAGACCTGCCTGGGCTCCTGCAATAAGTCTTATAGTTTGTCACATATCCACTCAGGGCCTCTGGCCACAGCCGCAGCTCTAAGCTGGGACAGCATGTTGTCCAAGTCACCAACTGTCATGTACCAGATAAGACCAGAACTGTGTGGACTGCAACAGAGGAAACCCAGATGTGTATAAGTGAAAATATAAATGATTTATTAAAGAGAAGTGAATAAATATAACATGACCACCGCCAATATCACTCAGTGCACAACAACCAATACCAAACAGAAACCCACAAATAAGAGTAACAGAACAAAAATATACAAGTAAGGGAAATACTGAGATCATAAACAGAGCCAGGCTAGGGTCGTCAACGGGAGGTCAGCAGCTGGGGAAGGGAAACAAACAGGACAATGAGAGGATGGATGGATCACAGGAGTGACGGGTCAGATACAAGGCTCAGGGTCCAGGGTTCAGGTAACAGACAGGGAACAAGATCAACAGGTTCCAGGAATAAGGTTTTAGGTTCAGGAATCAGGTTTCAGGATCAGAGTAACAGGATGCAGGCTGCAGGTCAGGGCTCAAGGACAATACCAAGGCAAGATGTGTGTGCACTTGCCCGGTATTTATACTACAGCTGCTAATTAAAGGTGACGCCTGTCAGCAGAGGGTAATACCTGCTTCATACTGCCAGGATCCCTTCGCTGGTGGACGCCAGTACTGCGGCCCAAAGGATCGTTATTACCAGTGGAGGGGACCTTTCCTGACACTACCCCCCCTTTGAAGGAGCGACCTCCGGACACTCCAACTAGCCATTGCTGGGGAAAGTCCATGGCGTCCAGTCGGGCAGCGGGCACTTCAAGCTGGGCAGCGGGCACTTCAAGCTGGGCAGTGGACAGGAACACACCAGGCTGGGCAGCGGACAGGAACACACCAGGCTGGGCAGCAGGCAATGAGACATCAGGCTGGAAAGCGGGCACATCAGACTGGAAGGTAGGCACTGGCTCTTCCGGCTGGAACTCTGGCACTCCAGGCTGAAACTCTGGCACTCCAGGCTGAAACTCTGGCACTCCAGGCTGAAACTCTGGCACTCCAGGCTGAAACTCTGGCACTCCAGGCTGAAACTCTGGCACTCCAGGCTGAAACTCTGGCACTCCAGGCTGAAACTCTGGCACTCCAGGCTGAAACTCTGGCACTCCAGGCTGAAACTCTGGCACTCCAGGCTGAAACTCTGGCACTCCAGGCTGAAACTCTGGCACTCCAGGCTGAAACTCTGGCACTCCAGGCTGAAACTCTGGCACTCCAGGCTGAAACTCTGGCATTTCGGGCTGGGACAGATTGGTGGGTGTGGAGGCAGGTTGGGTTAATGGCAGGATCATCTTGGTTGGGAAAAACTTTAGTTTTTTCTTGGGTTTAGTCACTGAAGCTCTGCAGGTGGGGGTGCAGCAGACTGGAAAGGAGGATTGGGATATGGCAGAGAAGAGGTAACAGTATCTGGGGGAAGTTTTTGTGGATATGTAGGCAGCTGAGAAGAGGCAGGTGGGTTGAATGCAGGATAGGTACAGGGAGCAGAGACCGGATATGAGTATTTGGTTGGAAGCAATGAATACTGAGCTGCAACTGAGTTTGGCATGGGTGATGGGGAGACAGACTTGTGGGCAGGTAGGTGTCTGATGGCAGAGGTGGTTTGTTGTGGATTGGTTGGGGCTGATTGTAACATATCAGACCAGCTGAGAGTATGGGTTGGACAAAGGACGGATCACATGCTACCTGTCTAACAAAGGTCTGTACTGAGTGAATACACTCCAAAAGCTTCTGCTGAGAACAGATGGAATAGTGCTCAAAAAAGCATACAGAATCATCCTCTAACAGCCACACCAGGGACTCCACCTGATCAGCACTGAAAGGAGGAAAAAAATCATCACTGGTTTTAGGAACACAGGACAGGGCTAGCTCAGCACAGATCTGGATCAAAAGGCTGTACATCCCCAAACAACATGCAGCCCTGGTCTACCAGGGAGTGGGCCAAACAGATGATCTCAAGCAGCTGGTCATTGGTCCACTCTTTCAGTGTCTGGCGAAGATACTCGCCACTTTCTGACGCCAGCAGAGCATAAGGAATTACATTGGGATTCATTCCAGCAAAGCCAACAGAACCAAGATGGTTCCTCTGTGCAGCCACTTCTGGTCAGGGATGGCCTTGGTATTCTGTCATGTACCAGATAAGACCAGAACTGTGTGGACTGCAACAGAGGAAACCCAGACGTGTATAAGTGAAAATATAAATGATTAATAAAAGATAAGTGAATAAATATAACACAACGGGAGGTCAGCAGCTGGGGAAGGGAAACAAACAGGACAATGAGAGGATGGATGGATCACAGGAGGGACGGGACAGATACAAGGCTCAGGGTTCAGTGTTCAGGTAACAGACAGGAAACAGGATCAACAGGTTCCAGGAATCAGGTTTCAGGTTCAGGAATCAGGTTTCAGGATCAGAGTAACAGGATGCAGGCTGCAGGTCAGGGCTCAAGGACAATACCAAGGCAAGATGTGTGTGCTTGCCAGGTATTTATACTACAGCTGCTAATTAAAGTCAGGTGATGCCTGTCTGCAGAGGGTAATACCTGCTCCATACTGCCAGGATCCCTCCGCTGGTGGACGCCAGTACTCAGGCCCAAAGGATCGATATTAGCAGTGGAGGGGACCTTTCCTGACACCAACCTTTTGTTCTGCCTACAGGTGAAATCCAGGAACAAAGGAGAAAACTGTCTGATGCTGTGATGAGCTCTGTCTGAGCTGTGACACGATCCCCCTTTTAGCAGAGTATTGAAATCATGCTGGAAGTTTGTTGAATGCAGTAATACAGCTTATCAATGCATGTCTTTACAGAATGGAGAAACATGAACACAGGAACAAGGAGCATCCAAGTACATAGAGAGAGGATAGACAAACATCCTGTTATATCATACATAACATAAGTATACACTATAATACTACAGCGCCACCTGCTGTTTAGACAGGCATTAAGCATATGCAGTATATAGTCAGTTTATAAACAAATTTTCTGTTCTACTTTTCCAACACCCTCCTCCTCTACCCACTACAGGACACACCTTCTGCCTTGAACTCTTCAATCTGCTAAGCGGACTGCAGCATATCAAAATCACCACTAATACACTGCCTCTTCTGCAGGCCCCAGTCATGCTGGCCCTCCTCCTAGTTTCACTCAGCTCCAGGCCATGTACTTTATACTCTAAGATAATGGCTGTATTAAAATTTGTATTCTTCTTCTCTACAAATTTCTCCTTTTCTTTGATCAGATCCTCTCTTTTTTAGACTCTTCACCTTCCCCATCTCGTCCTCGATGAATGTTCTTTCATAGCCTTTATCCATGAATCTTTTTCCAATAAACTTGGCTTTTTGTTCAAAAAAGTCCACATCTGTACAATTCCTTCTTATATGTGTAGCACTAACTCTCGGTGGAGCTGCTGGTTTAAGCGGGCTTGTTACCTTCACTCTCCTTCCCTCTGTTTTACCAGTACCGGGTCTAGGGGTTCCGTTGAGTTTACCTCTGGACGACACACGCACCAACACTTGAGTACATTTTTAATGCTTTATTGAACAATTTACTAAGGAAATAGCAGGAAAGAGGCAGAAGGGAAACTGCAGAAGAAACTCAAATATCTGATCATAAGGTTCTTGACAAATGTCCTGGTAGGATTTAGATATTATAATAGAATGCTCTCCCCTCATGGGACACACTCCTTGCTCGCCTGGATAGGCCTCTTTCACTTGCCTAGCAACCAGTACGTAGCACGAACAAAAGTCTCTGCCACAGACTTGTTTGGGACAAACTGGTACGATCCTCTGCCACAGGATGTATTGGTTTTTTCTGCAATGAACATCAGTCACAGTGCTTGAACCTTTAAGCCAACCCGGCAACACTATGCTGTATAGTTACTTTTAGGATACGTCCTCCAACCGAGTCACCAGGCCCCTCTCCAGACCAGCACGCTGCGTGATCCTTCCATGACAGGTCCTCCCCTGGGATCTCCTCGGTTGTCCAGCTTCCTCCCTTTGGATAGACAGCTCAGGACCATTCCTTGGCTGCTGTGGTAGGCCCCAGACAAGCTTCTGGGCCCACCCCTGCGTCGCAGCGGCGTGGGCCTCCGGAACGGAGGACCACAAGGTTGCTCTCTAATGCATACCTGTCGGCCAGGAGGGCCAGCAGGTGGCTGAAAAACGAACCCCTCAATATGGCGTCTGTCTCATAAATACCCTCGCCCAGAATGCAACTCGGAGGACCACCTCCACCGAGAAATTGTCTCCGGGACAGAAGAGCATCCATACGCTTCGACACGTTGCCTTTCCAACACTGACCAGTAATAACAGCGACACCCACCGGTCAGTCTGGAAACACATACAACGTCAACCAAGCTGGAACAGAGGCAAACTTAACCTATTTAAAGAAGAAGTTACTAAATTTACCTAACATATGGTAGATCGCAAATCTACCAGCGCTACATATGGATGAGTTGATCCCTAGGTATATTCGAAAGCCATGACCGATGATGACAACTCCCTTTTGGGAAGTAGCCATTCCTATCTCATGCTCTGAAGAAAGTTCTCATGCTAAATCTATCGTCACATTCCTCAATTAGTAGGTCCAAAAATTCAATCCCCTGATGCTTAACCTTCCATTTCAATACTATATTTTTGTTATTCCTGTTCAGGCATGACTTAAAATCCTCCAGACTTATCAAATCACCTTCCCAAACCAACATCATATAATTTATGAAGCATTTATAACATTTCAATTCCTGAGGTGGATCATTCAAAATGACCCCATATTCCCATTTGGACATAAAAATGTTGGGATTGCTGGGGGCAAATTTAGCCCCTCATCACAATGCCTATCATTTGCTGGATATATGTGTAGGTATTTTTTTATCTATACATGGATTTTTCTTATTTTTCATATATACACAATTTTATCTAATGTAAGTTTTTTTTATTTTATATATGTGGATTTTACATGGGTCATTTGATATATTGATTTTTTAAGGGGGTATTGGGGATATATGTATGCACATTTATTTTGCCCTGGGTTGTGGGATGTGGGTGGTATACACACAAATTGTTTTAAACATTGTTCAGGTGGGGAGGGCTGGTCTGATGGACCAGCTCTGAACTTGCACTCTGCCTAACCCCTTATGTTTGATTTTTTTTCTTTTTATGCGTTATCATTGTGACATCTGGACTAAGTTATGTGCTGTTGTATTTAAAGTTTAAATGGCTCGAGAGTGACGCTTATCAGTATCATGGTCGGGTGGTGTTTACACCCGCACGATACTCTTGCTATTTATGACGCAAGTGTTTTTTCACAATTTTCAAAAAAAATCATGAGAACGATCTGCTGTATCATTGTCTTTCTCCTACCCACATATTATCTTGTCATTGGGAGGCAGTCTGTGAGGAAAGCGGAAGACTGGAGAGGAGTTACATTTGTACACATGTAAATAAAGTGCAGTTGGCCTCCTTTTATCAGTTGGGTTTTAACAATTAAGGTGAGCAGATACCCATAAGGTGGAGTGAAGGGCACTCTGGTGTGCAAACTGAAGCTTCCTTGCACTGTCTGAAGATCAAGAATTTGTTACGCCAACATTTCATATTCCTGATATGTGCCTGCTCTACCTTGTACTTATATGAGAAAGTATCCTGTTCTCTTTGTATTGCTTCCTTTTGTGTAAAATGCCTGGTGTTCCTGCTAGTCCCCTTGTTTTCTTATTAAAAACTAACCACACTAAGCAGTAGAGCAGAGTTGACACAGTTCTTCAAACTGGGTAGAAGATCCAGAAAAATAATTTCCCTCCGTAGCAGCTTAGGTCCCCTCAACCACCTTAGCCGGCTTTGATCGTGGAGTGGGCGCTCCAGACCCCATACTGTCGTGTCATGTGTGCTTGCTCTTTTTGGCAGGGCTCTTCTCAGGAGAGGAGAATGGAGTGTGAGGAGTGATCCACACAGTGGTTGGAGCCTAATTTCCTGGTACCATTCCAGAAGGTCTAATGGCTCTAAGTGCAAGGATGCACAGCATGACAGTTTGAAGAATATACAGTCTTAAGGTCCTGTGCGGACTCCTGAAGTTTGGACATATGTTTACTCCATTTATTATATAAACTTGGCATGACGTCAGCATACCAAGACATTTTAGACAATTTCATGCTCCCAACTTTGTGGAAACTTTTTGGGGATGGTCCCTTCCTGTTCCAACATGACTGCGCACCAGTGCACAAAGCAAGGTTCATAAAGACATGGATGAGTGAGTTTGGGGTGGAGGAACTTGACTGGCCTGTACAGAGTCCTGACCCCAACCCGATAGAACACCTTTGGGATGAATTAGAGCGGAGACTGCAGTCAGGCCTTCTCGTCTACCTCAGTGCCTGATCTCACAAATGCGCTTTTGGAAGAAAGGTCAAACATTGCCACAGACACACTCCTAAACCTTGTGGATAGCCCTCCCAGAAGAGTTAAAGCTGTTATAGCTGCAAAGAGTGGGCCAACTCAAGCGGCTAAGCTGTATTGCTCCAGCGGTGTCATGTACTAATCTTATGCCACGTTTTGAAAAGAAGATTTTATTTGCTCATTACTGAGTGCGGCTGTCCAGATCTTTTCCTGCACATATACAATTGGGCCAACTCAATATTGAACCCTACGGACTAAGACTGGGATGCCATTAAAATTCATGTGCGTGTAAAGGCAGGGGTCACAATACTTTTGGTAATATGGTGTATGTCCAAAAAGGAAGCAATGGTACATTACAATCTGTTTTCAGAGAGGGATACATTTTGACTGAGCCTGCATACATGCAGTGTGTAGATTGTATAGTCATGTCTTATATTTGAACTTGGAGATGGCAATTGCAATATCCAGGGGGGAAATCAGGATTGTTCACCAGTGGTGTGAAAGGGTCGGGCGATCAAGAAATATTTTTCTGTAATGCAGCCTTAGATGACTCCTATCAATGAAAGTTGTTTCAATGAAGTGGGATAGCAAGTCCAAGAAATCCAAGGGGAAAATTTCAATGGTACTGTATAGAACTAGTAGTGGATTATAAGGCTACTCTGTCTTTAGAATTACCATGGTTGTACCAATCTACAATCCTAGTCCAATGGGTGAAATAATAGTCGTTTCTAAAGTTTAGTAAGCCCATACCTCCTTGATCCTTAGGTTTGAAGATGAAATATAATCTAATCCTGGGCTTTTTATAAGCCCATACAAACTGAAGTTGTAAGGATCGCAATGTTAAAAAAAGCTGTGAGGGATCCCGATTGGTAACCTTTGAATCAGCAAGTGCAGCAATTTTGGTAAGATTGTTATTTTGATTATCTCTGCTCTCCCAAACCATTTTTAAGTGCCATGATTTTAAGTCACTTTTTTTAGTCTTAAAGAGGGGTAGGGAAGTATGTTCAAATAGGTTGGATAAATGGGGTGTTAACCACACAACTAAATAATTTAAAGCTTTAGATTCTCATTTACATGGACAATTACTTTGTACCTGATTAAAGCCCCATACACACGGGCCGAATGCTGACATTCGGCCTGTGTGTATGCCAGCTGGTCCGACAGAAGTTTGGCCGCCTTCTGTCAGAAGTGCATGCTGGAAAAACCAGCAACCGACTTGTGTTATGTGATGTTTTTAATGTTTGTCTATGAAATAAATTGAAAGATTTTATAGTATTTATTGTTGTGCTCCTTCTGTGGCCTGTATAGTCCGATATCTATGTGCTCCTTTTTTACTGGCAAGTTTGCCTTCAGAATTTCTAATGCTGAAGATGTTGTTTGACAATTTAGGGTCTTGTAGAGCTCTTGCTAAATATTTACCGTTTTTATCCTCATGTTCATAGTATATCCCTTTCTTAAAGAAAAATATACCTTTTAGCCTTCATTTTCAGGAGTTGTTGTAAAGCCTTACAGGCCTCCAAAAGATCATGAGTGGATTAGATGGTTAGGGAGTGTTTATGTAAGGATTCAAGTTGTCAAAATAAAGAAATCTCCTTGGCGCATTACCTTTTAGGTCTAGTTGCCATCTTAATAATTTTGCCTTGTATAGTACATTTTTGAGCCTCCCAAAAAAATCAGAGGGTCCATGTCCTCCCTCTCAAATGTGTGAAACATTCGACTATCTGGTCTGCTATATGCTTGCAAGAAGCTGGGTCTGTTAGTAAAGAGGTATTGAGTCTCCAGTTGAAAGTTTTATGTTGGTTGGGGGTCAAATCCATAGTCACTGAAATAGGTGCATGGTCTGACAGGGATTGGATGCCACTATGGGCTTCTTGTATATTAGGTGCCTGAAAGGTGTCTCTTTGCTCACAAGGATAGAAACACCTTTTGTTTTAGATACTGGAGTAGGTGCATGGTAAGGGGCATTGAAGTAATTATTTGTAATATTAGGAATGTGTTGAGATTTAAAATGTGTTTCTTTTAAAAAAGCAAATAAAGGTCTACTTTTTTAAGTTCTCTCAAAATGGCTGTCCTTTTTTCTGGAATATTCAGTCCCTTCACGTTATAGGAAATCACCATAGGACGACTCCCTAAGAGTATTCTATAGGGCATTGCACCTAATGGCAATGAGGATAAATAATATAAATGTACTCTGGGGTATCTAGAGCAGCCTTTATCAACCAGGGTACCCAGGCATCCTGGGGTGCCTTGAGCATTCTTCAGGGGTGCCTTGGCAAAATACCTAAACAGTGCCCAAAAATTGTTTACAAGTCAGCAGGTGGATCAAACCTGCCTTTTAGTTACACAAAGTCACCAGTATTCATTGTACATCATTATAATTTTCCAGCCACCGGTGTTCTAACAACCAGTGACATCATCGGTTGATAAGGGGGACGTCAGGCTCGTGCACAGCATCCTTGTTTGCCCTTCCCATGCTATGGTGCATTTGCTTTGAAAGAATAAATCACCTCTAACCAGTGCCGATCCTCACCTCCCAGGGACCCTAAGCAAAATTCTGCTAAGGGGCCCCTCTACCTCAGCCGTGATGCCGTGAGCTATGTAAACCATTTGCCATTGCCACACAGTCACACCTGACACTTCAGTGCTCCCAATACAATCCTCCCTCCTTTAAACAAAACAGTCAAATAATAAGTACAACAATATAGAACAGACATGTATATAATATACGCGTGTGTGTGTGTGTGTGTGCGTGTGTGTGTGCGTGTATATATATATATATATATATATTTATATATATATATATCTCTATCTATATATATATATATATATCTCTATCTATCTATCTATCTATCTCTATATATCGTTACATATCCCCCACTTACATCAGGGTCCCCAGAGATCCCCCACTTACATCAGGATCCCCAGAGAGCCCCTCCTTACATCAGGATCCCCAGAGAGCCTCCCCTTACATCAGGATCCCCAGAGATCCCCCACTTACATCAGGGCCCCAGAGAGCCCCTCCTTACATCAGGATCCTCAGAGAGCCCCTCCTTACATCAGGGTCCCCAGAGAGCCTGTCTCTACATTAGGGTCCCCAGAGAGCCTCCCCTTACATCAGGGTCCCCAGAGAGCCTCCCCTTACATCAGGGTCCCCAGAGAGCCCCTCCTTACATCAGGGTTCCCAGAGAGCCCCCCTTATATCAGTGTCCTCAGAGAGCCCCTCCTTACATCAGGGTCCCCAGAGAGCCTCCCTACTTACATCAGAGCCCCCAGAGAGTCTTTAATCCCCCCTTAAATCAGTGTCCTGATCATTGCCACCTCACCGTGCCAATTAATGTAGCCTCACCATGCCCATCATTTCCGCCTCACCATGCCAATCATTGCCGCCTCACCGTGCCAATCAATGTAGCCTCACCGTGCCCATCATTGCAGCCTTGTGCCCATCATTGCCACCTCACCGTGCCAATGTAGCCTCACCGTGCCCATCATTGCAGCCTTACTATGCCCATCATTGCAGCCTTACTGTGCCCATCATTGCCGCCTCACCGTGCCAATGAATGTAGCCTCACCGTGCCTATCATTGCAGCCTTACTTTGCCCATCATTGCCACCTTACCATGCCAATCATTGCCGCCTCACCGTGCCAATCAATGTAACATCACCATGCCAAACATTGCAGCCTTATGTCCATCATTGCTGCCTCACCATGCCCATCATTGCAGCCTTACTGTGCCCCTCATTGCTACCCCACCGTGCCAATCAATGTAGCCTCACTGTGCCCATCATTGCTGCCTCACTATGCCAATCATTGCCGCCTTACCGTGCCAATCAATGTAGCCTTACTGTGCCCATCATGGCCGCCTCACTGTGCCAATAATTACCACCTTACCATGCCAATCAATGTAGCCTTACTGTGCCCATCATTGCCGCCTCACTGTGCCAATCAATGTAGCCTTACTGTGCCCATCATTGCTGTCTTACCGTGCCAATCATTGTCGCCTCACCAGTTAGTGCCAGTGGATTACATACAGGCACAGCGCGCATATCACGCTGTGTCACGAGGCCCAGTGTGAAAAGTTCAGTCGCGCTGTGACAAAAGTCCCGCCCTCCTCCTTGATCAGCTCGTGTGATGGACAGAACACTGCATCTATCACACGAGCTGGTCTAGGAGGAGGGCAGGACCTTTGTCACAGCGCGACTTCACACTGAGCTCCGTGACAGAGCAGCACTCTGCTTTGAGCTACGCTGCAGCCACAGCATAGCTCAAACCAGCCCCAGGGCAGGCAGCCTACCGGGAAATATCCCGGTATCCCGGTAGGTCAGTCCGGCCCTGAGCAGAGCCGACCCGCCCTTGGGGTCTCCCCCACAGCAGCAGGGCCCTACGAAGCTTGTGTAGTGAGCATATAGGGCGGATCGGCTCTGCCTCTAACGCTGGGTGTCCTACATGTGTGGATGTTGCTGCGTTATGTAAAGCTATTAGTTTTGTTTTCAACATTTAGAATGGGCTGCCTCAGAATTTTAAAGGGTGCCTTGAATGAAAAAAAGTTGAGAAACGCTTATGCCGCGTACACACGGTCGGACTTTTCAGCTACAAAAGTCCGACAGACTTTCGACGGACTTTTGGCGGACTTTCGACGGACTTGCGGCGGACTTTCTAACGAACAGACTTGCCTACACACGATCACACAAAAGTCCGTCGAATTCTTACGTGATGACGTACACCGGACTAAAATAAGGAAGTTCATAGCCAGTAGCCAATAGCTGCCCTAGCGTGGGTTTTTGTCCGTCGGACTAGCATACAGACGAGCGGATTTTTCGACCGGACTCGAGTCCGTCGGAAAGATTTGAAGCATGTTTCAAATCTAAAGTACGTCGGATTTGAGGCTAAAAAAGTCAGTTGAAAGTCCGGAGAAGCCCACACACGATCGGATTACCAGCCAGCTTTAGTCCGTCAGCGTCCGTTGGACTTTTGTAGACGAAAAGTCCGACCGTGTGTACGCGGCATTAGAGTAACAGAAGGAGCCCACTAAGTGGGAAGAAAACAGAAAAGATATCAGGTAGTATACCTGCAGATATCACAATACCAAAAATGTCACAAAGTGTGGTAATAGTCACTTGAAACACAATAAATTGGTAGTCAATCACTGGATAGGAGCAGTGGGAGGTGCGAAACTAAGAGGACAGTGCACCAAAGATAACAATAAAGGAAAAAATGATAATACTATTATTTTAGAAGAGTACCTCTCAGCTTCTTACTAAAGCATTAAAATAGTGCATTTAATTGGGTTGGAATCTCATCCCAGCCAAATGGTCATGTATTTCTCCAAATGCACTCTTAGGAGTTGCAGGCTGTGTAAAATGTTCAACCTCTCCAATCTATAAAGACTAGAAGAAGTCTGCGTAAGTCATATACTAAACATGTGTAATAAGGGCAGAGGCCCTTTCACAGGACCCAAGCTATCAGAGGAGAAAACAAACCATAAATTGGAATGGAGTCAATAAGGAGGAGGAGGGGAGAGGGAAAAAAAACCCATCCCTTCACAACACTCTCCAAAAGACCCCAAAAACGTTACACCTCAGCATATAGCCAGGGTAAAAAGAGTGTGCCTTGGGGCCAATGACAGGCAAGCCAAGAAAACATTATTGAAAGAATATAAATATAACAGCAAACTACTAAACGAATAACAGTGCACAGTATTGAGGAGAAAAAGAAAACCTACAAAAAAACGGGCATCCCCGGCAGGTATACGCCATGCCAAGTTTATATAATAAATGGAGTAAACATATGTCCAAACTTCAGGAGTCCGCACAGGACCTTAAGACTGTATATTCTTCAAACTGGGTAGAAGATCCAGAAAAATAATTTCCCTCCGTAGCAGCTTAGGTCCCCTCAACCACCTTAGCCGGCTTTGATCGTGGAGTGGGTGCTCCAGACCCCATACTGTCGTGTCATGTGTGCTTGCTCTTTTTGGCAGGGCTCTTCTCAGGAGAGGAGAATGGAGTATGAGGAGTGATCCACACAGTGGTTGGAGCCTAATTTCCTGGCACCATTCCAGAAGGTCTAATGGCTCTAAGTGCAAGGATGCAGAAATCAGGAAGGTCATCTGGTGTGTGTAAGATCAGTTGTTTCCCATTATGCAGGACACTAAGAGCAAAAGGAAATCACCATCTGTATAATATGTCCTTTTCTCACAATATCTCCAGCAGAGGGCGTAAAACTTTCCGATTTTTAAGTGTGATCGGAGACCGATCCTGAAAAAGTGTGATGGTATCGCCATTAAAGGTTATCAGCTCATTTTGCCTCGCTTTAACCAGGACCAGGATCTCCTCCTTTAAAGCGAAATTCTGTTGACAAGCAATGTGTCTTGGCGGGGCGTTATCTGGACCCCACACTCTTAAAACCCTTGTGTGCCCACACAAATTCAATCAGAGTCAGCAGGTCCCAAGTATGTTATTAAATACTTTCTGTAGAACCTGTGTAGTTTGGTCTGCAGTGATGGGATTCCGGGATCCCCCGTATCCTTATGTTGTTCCTCCTGCCTCTATTGTACAAGTTTTATAAGTGTCTATCTCAATTAAATGTTAAAGTGAAGGCCACCCTAAAAAAAAAAAAAAAAAAAATTGCACCAAAAATCTTTAAAAAAAATTTTTTAAAAACGTGAGAAAAAAAATTACTTACCTGAAACCCTTGTTTCTAGGCAGTCTTCCTAATCTGTCTCTTCATATTCCGCGGCGTGTCCTGCTCCTCGGTGAGCGGCCCCGTTGCCTTCTGGGAACTGTGTGTTCCCAGAAAACCACGGGGCCATTCACAGAGCGCCGCACCGCTCGCGCGTGCGCAGTAGGAAATTGGCAGTGAAGCCGCAAGGCTCCACTGCCTGTTTCCCTTACTTAGGATGGCGGTGCCGGGACCCAAGAGCCGAGGGACGAGTTGGCCTCGGGCGGCCGACATCGCAGGCACCCAGGACAGGTAAGTCTACTTATTTAAAGTCAGCAGCTACAGTGTTTGTTTGGAATCCCGCTTTAAAGGAGTAGTGGTCACTTGTTCTAGTCTCATAATCGCTCTCTCCCTGTATTTGCCTGCTGCTTCAGCAGAGGTTATTTGTTCTGCAAGGAAAAGTATATCTGCCTAAAGATCAGTGATTTCTGCAGAAAATTTGGATTCTATGTCTGCAGCTATAGTGCTCATGGCTACATAGGTGAGAGGGTGGTCAGAATCAGGGTTGCCAACCACCAATGAAATTCAATCAGAATTTGTAAAATCCATGATTTTTACATCTATCCATGAATGTCCGTTACGGACAAGCAGTTTCCATGTCCATAACAGATATTCATGGACGGATGTATAAATTACCATTAGCAACCCTGGAGAGAGTGTATTGTTTCTCTTACCATGTCCTCCGAGGCAGACAGGAATCCTTCACTGTATTCCTCTTCCTGCTGAGTCGGCGCCATCTTGACCCCCATCATGCTGCCTCGAGATAAGGCCTGTGTTTTATAAATGTCCAAGATGTTTCTCGCGGAAGAGGCTGCAGATGAGCAGTGGTCAACTTGTCTATATTGCGGCTTAAGCGGGCTAGAAGCTGTAGAGGTCTCGGAACTCCTCTAAAGTGCTGCCATCCTTCTCTTGCTCAAGTCATCAAGTCAATGATAAATTCTACATCATATTAAATAGTGCTTGATGAGAATATGAGGCCAACTATCCAAAAAATATTTAATTTGTAAAAAAACTTTGCATTGTTTGTAATCTTAGTGTAACTGTAAAAAAAACAACGCATTTTAGAATAAAATGTATACTTTTTTCCTGCGGTAACACTAAGGGGTCTATTAACAAAAAAAAAATGCTGTGTGAATATCTCAAGCATTAACTCAGCGGCCATGAATAATGCCTTATTTTGCTTAATACATTATATATATATATACTGTATATATTATATATATATATATCCTATGACGGTCAGCCAGGGTTGCCACCTTTTCTTCAAGTCAAACTCGAACACTTTAGTGGCGCACAGCAGTTTTTTTTCTATAGTATAAACTATACATATATTTTGCTATTAAATTACATTTCTAATCATATGAAGTTAATAACAAGAGTCCCCCTTTACATCAGAGTCCAGAGTCCCCCTTTGCATCAGAGTCCCCCTTTTACATCTGAACTCGCAGGGTTCACTTTCACTGTAAGAGGGAACTCTGCAGACTCTGATTTAAGAGAGAACTCTGGGGCCTCTAACATAAGGGATGCTCTGGAAACCCTGATTTAAGAGGGGACACTGAACTCTGATGTACGAAGAAGACTCTGATGTAAGGGGAAACACTGTGGCCTCTGGTGTAAAGGGGAACTCTGATGTAAGGGGTGCTCTGAGAACCCTGATTCGCCTTAGTGTACTTACTCTGAGGCAGGAGAGAGAAGGGGCAAACTTCAGTCACAGACAGGGATGGATGGTGAGCTCACTCACTCTTTGGCAGTCAGCACCTCTCATCCAGATGTATCTGAGGCTGCTCGACTTCAAATTTCTGGCCCCAACCTTTTCTGAGGCACAGTGCCGGGGATTGGAGTGTGGGCAGAAAAAAAGGGGTAGGGGTGGGGGGAAGAGGTGCAGATCGAGCCCTCTCTCCTCTCCCATCTGTGTGTGTTTTTTCTTGGGAGGGGTTGTTAGTGCTAGCATTGGGCAGCTTGAAAGAGTGTAACAGACACTCTGAGCTTAGACAACTGCAGCCAGAAACCCTGCTGGGAAGCCATAGTCCAGTCTAAATAATGTGTCCGGGTCTCAGACAGTCTCATACCTGGACACATGATTCCAAACCCAAACTGTCCAGGTGAATCCTGGACAGGTGGCAACCCTACAGCCAGCTCCAATTAGTGGCCATAATGTGTTATTTTCCTGATGTCATATACCTGCATGAAGAGTCTGGGATGAAGAGGATGGTCTCTTGCACAGTTCCTGTCCAAGCACTCCTGGAAGTGAAGACAGGTTCTGCAGGGGTGAAGAAATGGCACGAGTGCCATGATGCAGACAGTAAAGTCCAGAACTTGAGGGAATTGATATCAGATGAGCAGGGGTAGAGCTGGTAGTACACACTATGGACACCTGGTTCAGTTATATGTGGCCTGAGTCACAAGTGAGGTCCAGTAAAAGTTAAGCAAGATGATTTTATGATGATTTTTTTATTTGTTCAACAAAGGTCAAAGCTGAGATCTTGATCTTTGACATTTACCAAAGCAGTGACAACTGAGGGGTGATAGAACTAAACATCTCCCCCAAGGCAGAAACAAGACAATGCTGCCTGTGAGACATGCAAGACATGCAACCTTCTTCATAGAAGAGGTTCCTAAAAGAGTGACAAGTAAGGGCCAAGTCCAGCTGGATAAATAGCTTTTGGGCTCAATTGCCTTTTCTAGTCAGTTTGGAATGTTTGTCAGTGAGTAATGCCCTTTACACACGGTCGGACATTGATCGGATACTCCGACAACAAAATCCATCAGATTTTTTCAGACGGATGTTGGCTCAAACTAGTCTTGCATACACACGGTCGCAAAAAGTTGTCGGAAAATCCGATCGTTCTGAACGCAGTGGCTTAAAACACGTACGTCGGGACTATAAACGGGGCGGTAGCCAATAGCTTTCAAATTTATTCTGAGCATGCATGGCGCTTTGTGCGTCGGATTTGTGTACACACGATCGAAATTTAAACGATTGGAGTTTGTTGTCGGAAAATTTTATATCCTGCTCTCAAACTTTGTGTATCAGAAATTTCCGACAACACAATCTGATCGCACTTTTTCCGTTGGAAAATCCGATCGTGTGTACAGGGCATTAGACTTCCAGCCAAAGCATTGACTGCACGAACCTTCTCACAGCATGAACTAAAATTAAAGGTCCAAAAATGTTGTATTCCTCCAAGGCACTGGATCAGAACAGTATACAATAGACTTGTGCACAAAATGTGTAAAATGTTGTTTTGTTTTGTTTTCATTTGTAAAATCCATAATTTCGGTCTTTTATATTAATTATGTTACGTTGATTCGTTTTCAGATCATTTGTTATTTATGTTTATAATATATATGTGTGAGTACGCCCCTCACATTTTTGTAAATATTTTATTATATCTTTTTATGTGGCAACACTGAAGAAATGACACTTTGCTACAATGTAAGGTAGTGAGTGTACAGCTTGTAGAACATTGTAAATTTGCTGTCCCCTCAAAATAACTCAACACACAGCCATTAATGTCTAAACTGCTGGCAACAACATCCGACCGAATTTCGATTGGTTACAAAACGAGTTGCACATGTCTAGTAGACAAGGTCACATGTTCTAGATGAAATAAAAAGCCAAAAATATGGAAGGAAGGAGGCTCTAGGCCACAACACCACCCCATCCCTATGTAGGCCCACAGAGGGCATAAAGTACAAGGTTGCCAGCTCATACAACACACCGCACAAAAGTGCTGGCTACCAAGGAAGACAATCCAAAGAGAGTTGAGCTGAAAAGAAGATTTTCAACAAAATAAAAGGAGCAGAGAAACAGAGAACTAAATCAAATCCAAGTAAGGCACAGGAGAGCATACAGGAAGGACTCTATATTACACCTAAGCAAAAAAAAAAACTTAACAAGGCACAGAAGGCTAGCAGTCCTGGAGAAAGAACACAAAATAGATGCTGTCCTAACAGTACAAAGGGGCCAATGTTGACACAACCTAACCAGAAAACAAGTAAAAAAAACCCTTCCAAGGAGCATCTCATGATTTACAAAGCTACTTTCCTCACAACAGGCAAGAATGCCATTATGTGCAAAGGTAAACCCTGTGCAACGGAGACTACCTAATGTCCCAGGGATGGCCAAACCAACAGTCAACAACTGTGAGGAAGAGGGACAAAAAAAGGGCAAGGACCATAAATCTAGATAAGCACGAGGCATCCACCAGCAGTCTGGCAGGTTGGAGAACCACAGCCACCCAGGCCATTTGAAACAACGAGTAACCCAGGAATTAGACATGTGCACACTGAAATATGTAGTTCCAGAATTTCGCTTTCGTTCGAAAAAAAAATGTATTTAGTTACTCCCGAAATTCGTTTTTATTTATTTCGTTTAGTTAAAAAAATGCATTCGTCCAAAAATCCGATATAATTAAGGTTGAACTTGTCATTGAAGGCTTATGGTGTCTGTCGAATGTTCTAAGAAGATTCGACGGAGCAGCTAAACTGTACGACGCCACAATCGTACATTTCCGGTCGAATGTTCCGCCTACAAGCTATAGTAGAATTCTAATGTTGTATGACACTAGTAATAATTATATTTATTAATTATTATTACTAGTCAACCAACATTAGAATTCTTCTATAGCCTATGGGTGGAGCATTTGACCATAAATGTCTGCTCGCGGCGACTGCTTCTTCGAATCTTTATGTCGAATCTTGTTTCTCTATGTCGAATAATCTTGGACTAATAGAGTTAGGTTAGGCACATTCGACCTTTTTTGCTATTGTCTCTATAATGTTGAATCTTTTCTCTCTATGTCAAATCTTTTCTCTCTATGTAGAATAATCTTGGACTAATAGAGCTAAGGTTAGGCACATTCGACCACAGGTTCAATGGACACAGATCGCTATTGTCAGCGTCATGTCGAATCTCCTATCTATATCGAACTGTTGTCGCAACGAAAATGAAAATAAAGCATTTGTTTATGTCGGTTCTTTCAGTTTTCGGATTCTGCACGTTCGTTATCGTTTGTTAAAACGATAACGAAAATACCCGAAATTCGCACGAAAACGAATGCACATGTCTACCAGGAATGCCCTTCATCTCAATCCTATGGAGCAGAAGAGGAAAAGCATGCAAAGAAAGAGGTGTAGATCAGGTCATTCCCAAAGGGCTATCAGTGCATCCTCTGTTCCAATAGAGGATCATATATCCAGAGACAATTCTGTCTAGCATGTCAGAGGAATCCAGCCACCAAGGTCTATGTCTGGCGTACCCTCAACAACAGTGGTTCTCAACCTTGTCCTCAGGTACCCCAACAGTCCATGTTTGCAGGCTTTCCTTTATCTTGCACATGTCCTTTAAATCAGAGTCAATTGCTTGGTATTTTGGACAGCTATTTTATCTAAGAGAAATTCCCAAAACATGGCCTGCTGGGGGTACTTGAGGACAGGGTTGAGAACCACTGCTCGACAACACTAGAACACCACCAGATATAAGGTCCAGTCCCTGAAACCAAGCTCAACGCACCTTGGATTTACCTGTCACTGAAACACTGAGGAGCACGAAGTCCTCACCGAAGTGTACTTCTATGTTCCAGCAAAACAGACTGAGTTTGACATCATCAGTTGACACCTGCCCATTCACAGGCATAGCCACTTATATTGGCTTCTGGCTTTGCCCATACAAATATGGTCATACATGGTGTACCCATAATGGCCGCTGAGAGTGGCATCATCATTACCGATATCTGTCATTGCTCAAATCAATCCATTTACAAAGGGGAATATATTGTACTGCTCTCTACTTCCTATTGATAAAGTGGGCCCTGAGGTCCCCTAACGTCTGCCTTTGGCTATACACCACTTATGAGTGATTATTTTGTCAAGTGAATCCTGATCCTCCACTGGGAGGTTATTGTTAGTTCAGGTGAGCAGCTTCAGTTATGCCAGCACCTGTTCCACATGGAAGTCCCGGGAAAGGTCTCTGCTCCAGATACATAGGCCAACAACTCCATGTACAGGGCCACACCACTTCAGGCTTAGCACTCTGGAGACAGCTGTGACAGTGCTCTATGTTGTGAGTTGTGACTGAGGTTTGGAGGGAAGCTGCATGCTCTTGTGCTCGAACCAGGCACTTGCACGCCTTGATTAACGCAGGAAACCAGTCACCTAGTGACATCTCACATGCCCATCGCTGCCCATCAGGCATGGTCTCTCTGAGCCCCAGGGAGCATAAGAGAGCAATTTATACTCCCTAGGCATGTTCCAGAGCCCAGAGGATTATGGTAAACAGACTTAAAGCATTTATTACCCCAACACTTTATATTCCTGATATGTGCCTGCTGTACCATGTACTTGTATGAGAAAGTATCCCGTTTTCTTTGTATTTCTTTATTTATGTGAAATCCCTGGTGTTCCTGCCAGTCCCTCTGCTTTCCTATTAAAAACTGACCACACTAAGCAGGAGAACACACGATGGTCAGTTCTCTAGCTATGCTGGGAACTGAGCTTGCTCTCCTCCAATAATCAGACTTGTCCTGATACGACTCTGCTGCACAGCCATTCACTGGGAAGCCCAGTGTGCTGCTGCTTCTCCTCCCCCCAGCTCTTATGCAGCTGAGAACAGAGGGAATGTGATCACTTTGAAAAAAAGGGGAAAAGGCGGAAAAGGGTATTTATTTATTTATTTATATCTATACAAAAAGTGTTTTGCCTTTCATTTCGGTTTTAAACTGAATGGGTTGTTTTACAAGGAGATAGTCTTTTTGGGGAGCCTGTACTTGCATCTGCACCTGGTAAGTAATAGGGCATACTAATATAAAAAATGTTTTTACAGAATTTATATAGAGCAAATAGTTAGTACAGTACTACACATATGTGCAATCCCCCAGGTCAAATGGAGGCACACAATAAAATGCATGTACATTAGCATATTCCATGGCCATCCCTACAGTGGGTTGAAGACTTCGTTATATAAAAGTGATGCCAGGTGAGTTTTTTGGGGGAAGTATTCTATGTTCAGCAACATGGGCATATGTTAGCTCAGAGGGTAGTATTCCCAATTAGGGTAGACCAGGGTAAATCCATAGATTGCTTTTCAGTAATCAAACCCCAGATGTCTCATAGGCAGTACAGGTGTTATATCTATTCCTGTGTAACACGTGCACAGTTAGTAAAGCCAGTAGGCACTCACAATTAAACTGCAGGGGTAGGACATGCCACCCACAATGGTTGAGAACTGTTTTAGACATAGGCTGCTCCCCTACAGGATGCAGAGGGCAGCAGTGGTTTAATTCACAGCAAAATAATTTCCCTTGCATGGGTTCTCACCATTAATGCATCAAAACAAACAGTACTCCAAGTTGTGGCTCTTCTCTGCAGTATCTCTGCATAGGCCTCCTGTCTAGGTCCTCCAGATCATCAAACACACAGTTGCTGTGCTTGTACACCAAATGCTGACCCTTCTTCAGCTCTGACCATTTCTCCTGCAGCTCCCTGCTGCTACATCCTTACAGGCTTGGCCTCTCACTATCTCGCATGGACAGTATGGAGCAACATGCTCCTAACAGCTCCCCTGCATAGACTGACCCCCTCGGGAGGGTGGGGTCACTAACCTCTACTCCCAGCTCCAATATGAGCCCAGTGCACACCTGGCTCATTAGTCTGCCTGTTTTGTGCAAAACATGGACTAAACTGCCAAAATAAACCATGGCACGGGTTAGTCTCTCTACAATAGGTACAGTATCTCACAAAAGTGAGTACACCCCTCACATTTTTGTAAATATTTTATTATATATTTTCATGTGACAACATTGAAGAAATGACACTTTGCTACAATGTAAAGTAGTGAGTGTACAGCTTGTATAACAGTGTAAATTTGCTGTCCCCTCAAAATAACTCAACACACAGCCATGTCTAAACCGCTGGCAACAAAAGTGAGTACACCCCTAAGTGAAAACATCCAAATTGGGCCCAATTAGCCATTTTCCCTCCTCGGTGTCATGTGACTCATTAGTGTTACAAGGTCTCAAGTGTAAATGGGGAGCAGGTGTGTTTAATTTGGTGTTATCGCTCTCACTCTCCCATACT
Source organism: Lithobates clamitans (assembly GCA_037952925.1). Classification (NCBI taxonomy): domain Eukaryota; kingdom Metazoa; phylum Chordata; class Amphibia; order Anura; family Ranidae; genus Lithobates; species Lithobates clamitans. The sequence goes on along the minus strand of JBBGZY010000518.1, from coordinate 117,027 downwards.
GGTCACTCGAAGTTCAACATGGCACCTCATGACAAAGAACTCTGAGGATCTGAAAAAAAAGCATTGTTGCTCTATATAAAGTTGGCCTAGGCTATAAGAAAATTGCCAAGACCCTGAAACTGAGCTGCAGCACGGTGGCCAAGACCATACAGCAGTTTAACAGGACAGGTTCCACTCAGAACAGGCCTCACAATGGTCGACCAAAGAAGTTGAGTGCACGGTCTCAGCTTCCTATCCACAGGTTGTCTGGATGTTTGGGAAATAGATGTGTGAGTGCTGCCAGCATTACTGCAGAGGTTGAAGGGGCGGGGGGTCAGCCTGTCAGTGGTCAGACCATACGCCACACACTGCATCAAGCTGGTCTGCATGGCTATTGTCCCTGAAGGAAGCCTCTTCTAAGGATGATGCACAATAAAGCCCGCAAACAGTTTTCTGAAGACAAGCAGACTAAGGACATGGATTACTGAAACCATGTCCTGTGGTCTGGTGAGACCAAGATAAACTTATTTAGTTCAGACAGTGTCAAGCGTGTGTGGAGGCAACCAGGTGAGGAGTACAAAGACAAGTGTGTGTCTTGCCTACAGTCAAGCATGGTGGTGGGAGTGTCATGGTCTGGGGCTGCATGAGTGCTGCCGGCACTGGGGGGTTACAGTTCATTGAGGGAACCATGAATGCCAACATGTACTGTGACGTACTGAAGCAGAGCATGATCCCCTCTCCCTTTGAGGACTGGGCCGCAGGGCAGTATTCCAACATGATAACGACCCCAAACACACCTCCAAGACAAATAAAGCAATAAAAAGAACTGCGCTATAAAAATAAAATTAAAATGAAAAAGACTGTGCTAAAAAATAAATGAATATATGAAATGACACAGAAATTGTGTTACATTCACCTATTAATTACATATGTGAACCCAAATAGCAACATAATAACAATCAGATGACTTGATACAACCGAAATTATCGTGAAACACTAAATGCAAATTAGGCAAGTGACAGAAACCAAAAAGTCTGTGAAATTGGAAATGGCACAGAAAATCGACAGTCCTTAGTGTAGAACAAATCCACCAATAGTGATTGAAGACTTGTAGTGAAAAGGTATCACGTGAACAGAAATCCACCACCTATAACAATATGTGCTTACCAGAGGTAAGCTATATTAAAGCTTATATTCGAAATCCACTCCGTGGGGACACCAACAGCGATCTCAGCATGGAGGAGGATCGTCCGGAATCCACCAATAGAAAGGTCGAATATTCAACATTGGACACCCAGGGAAATAAGAAGTATATTCTCCATAGTGTGAATCCGTATAAAGCAGTTTATTTGAGAATAAAAATAGCGCACTTACTACAAATAGCGAGTAACAGCATATAAAAATCAGCCGGCCGGCCTGCATACACCCGTTCACTGTAAGGTGGAAACGATGACGTCAGCGCGTCTGCCTTCCGACGTACGTTTCGTCCTATTGGACGTTGTCATAGGAACGGACTGGGCCGCAGGGCAGTATTCCAACATGATAACGACCCCAAACACACCTCCAAGACAACCACTGCCTTGCTAAAGAAGCTGAGGGTAAAGGTGTTGGACTGGCCAAGCAGGTCTCCAGACCTAAAGCCTATTGAGCATTTGTGGGGCATCCTCAAATGGAAGGTGGAGGAGCACAAGGTCTCTAACACCCACCAGCTCCGTGATGTCATCATGGAGGAGTGGAAGAGGACTTCCAACCTGTGAAGCTCTGGTGAACTCCATGCCCAGAAGGTTAAGGCAGTGCTGGGAAATAATGGTGGCCATACAAAATATTGACACTTTGGGCCCAATTTGGACATTTTCACTTAGGGGTGTACTGACTTTTGTTGCCAGCAGTTTAAACATTAATGGTTGTGTGTTGAGTTATTTTGAGGGGACAGCAAATTTACACTGTTATACAAGCTGAACACTCACTACTGTATTTATCGGCGTATAACACGCACAGGCGTATAACACGCACATTCATTTTAAGAGGGAAGTTTCAGGAAAAAAACTTAAATTTTAAATTAGGAACTTTAAAGCAAAATAAGGGTCAGTGCCCATCTGCAGCCTCACCATTGCCATCAATGCAGCCTGATCAATGCCCATCTGCAGCCTCAGAAGTGCCATCAATGCAGCCTCATCAGTCCACATCAATGCAGCCTCACCATTGCCATCAATGCAGCAGCCTAGCTATTGCCATCAATGCAGCAGCCTCGCCATTGCCATCAATGCAGCAGCCTCGCCATTGCCATCAATGCAGCAGCCTCGCCATTTCCATCAATGCATCACCCTCACCATTGCCTTTAATGCAGCAGCCTCACCATTGCCATCAATGCAGCCCGATTGATGCCCATCTGCAGCCTAGAGGGGACAGGGAGGGGGGGGCGGGACAAGCACCAACAGATTACATACAGTAAGAATCTCCTATGATAGACAGAACAGTGGTCCAATGGCAGCCCAGGAGACGGGACTTCCTATTACAGAGGCCGGCAAGTAAACAGGAGATTCTCACTGTATGTAATCTGATGGCATTCGTCCCGCCCCCCTCCCTGTCCCCTCCGAGGCAGCTAAAATTGAAGTATTGGCGTATAACATGCACGCGTTATTTGCACCCGATTTTCATGGTGAAAAAGTGAGTGTTATACGCCAATTAATACAGTACTTTACATTGTAGCAAAGTGTAATTTCTTCAGTGTTGTCACATGAAAAGATATAATAAAATATTTACAAAAATGTGAGGGGTGTACTCACTTTTGTGAGATACTGTATATGGTATGGACCTCAAAATGACGTTGTGTCATGCATTTTAAAAATGTGTGACTGTCATTGAAAATGTAAACTAATTGTGTGCATTAAGGTGCCACAGAACCTGAAGTGCCTCAGGCCCCCCCAAGGTCTAAATCTGGTCTTATCTAGTAGCACTTAATAATTTAATAATAGCTTAATAGGCCTGGATTATTTCCTAAATGTATATAATATAACTGGGTACTAACCTTTATAGGTAATGTTGATCCAGGGAAAATCGCCTCTTGGGTGATCGGGAAGGAATTTTTTCCCCTGCTGTAGCAAAGTGGAGCATGCTTTGCTGGGGTTTTTCGCCTTCCTCACGATCAACTGTGGGTGAAGGATTGTGTGTATGGGATTGTATTAATTTTTTGTTTGGTTGAACTATATGGACTTGTGTCTTTTTTCAATCTGACTATGTAACATGAGAAAAGCTGCAGATATTTCTTGCCACAACCTACCACTTTTACGGGGTGACATTGGGCTAAACATTTACAGGCTGCCTTAGGCTAGATATTACTATGTCCAATGTTGCTGGCATAGAATGTCACTCTGACAGTCAACCACTAAGGAACTGTATTCAGCTAGACTGCCTCCACAAAGACAGGTGGAATAATTCTTGAGATTCTTTTAAACAATGACTGAAGAGGACCATATCAAAATAGAAATAAGTGTAAATACACTGAGAAGAACACAGAAGAGATGAGAAGATATGACACAGAGCTTGAAGGTAACATGATGTTAATTGGAAATGCAAGCTAGTAATATATGTTAGGTTTCTTGGGTAGGCATGTAAAAATGGTAACAAGGACATCAGCTAAAAAAATAACATAAAAAAATAAATAAATAAAAAATTGCTTCAACAAACATAATCTTGCTATTCCAATACTCCAAAAAACATTCATGAAACACCTTTGCATTGTGCCCATCCCAGCTTACCTTGTTTAAACTCATCTCCCCATCTTTGCTTTTGCAGTGTGCAAAGCCTGTCCAAGGAAACTGCGTGTTTTTGTATTTCTTTCCTGCATCGTTCTGTTTTCACTAACCTGGTAAGTAATGAATTTTCAATCAATCGCTGCTTGGATGATACTCACATAAATGCTCTGTACACTCATGAATAACATAAATGAAAAGGCAATGTGGTTAAGCAATAAATATATATATTATATACAGTAATTATATTAGAGCTGCACGATTAATCGTTAAAAAATTGCGATCTCGATTCAACCCCCCTCACGATCTTAATCCCGCACTTCCACGATTCATGTAACAAGTGCAGAGCCGTTCTCTGCTCACAGCTGTCGAAAAAAAAGGCAGCCGGCAAAGGTTATCAAGTCATTGCTCAGCACTGGGTGATAAAAAGAAGCATTGTATCATTTTGTAGATCAAAGGGGTGAACTTCTGTCTTGAAATGAGGGCAGTTTAACCACCTAAAGACTAAGCCTTTTTCAGTATTTTTGATATAAAATTACATAGAACTCCCAAACATTATATATAATTTTTAGCAGAGACCCTAGAGAATAAAACGGCGGTAAAGGATGATGTTACGCCGAGAATCGTTAGAGAATCTTTATTCCAAGCAAAAAAAAAAATTGTGATTCTCATTTTATCCAGAATCGCGCAGCTCTAATATATTCTGTGTATGTACATGTGTGTGTGTGTGTGTATATATATTATTGAAGTCTTTAGCACTGAAATTGTTTCATTTAATACAATATTACAGGAAGGATGTTAGTTGACATTAAATCCTTGTACATACAATCAGATTATTGGACACATTTTCATCCGTTTTTTGTTGCTAGGCTCATGTCAAAAGTGAAGAGGTTACTTTTATATGAAAACTCTTGTATGACAGAATTCAACATCAGAAATTATGTCATGTGTTGAATTACTTTGTATGTATTTTTTCGTTTCTGAGCATGCGTAGTCTTGCTCTTACAATTTTTTCGGACAAAAACTGTACTAACTATACGAAAATTGGACGTTGTGTTCACGTACAATAAACATTTTCTAGCCTGCACATGCAGTTTTTGTCGTCCGAAAATTTGTAACTGGCTGTCGAAAGCACCATACTAACGATTTGAAAATTCGGCAGATCGTTCGGACGAAATTTTACTTCCAATTTTCATATCGTGTGTACAGGCCTTAAGGCTCCTTTGCATATGGATGTGCCTACCTGCACAGCATGCATCCTGGCACTTGACTATGGTATTAACCATGGCTTGTTACCTGCTATGCCAATAAAACCCCCCACCTTTCCTCTAGTGACTACACATAACTGGGGTAAATTGGCTGTAGCAGCCAGTTTTATTAACCAAATATATAAATAACCAATAATTAACATATCAATAACCTTTTAAACATGATATACAGTTTATTAACGATAATGGAGCCCAAGGTCCCAATAGGCATAAACCAGAACCGTACCTGCTAGTCACTTGTAAAGCCTCCAGTCGCGAACCACCGACTCGGAGACAACTAGCAGGCACCCGTACCAACTGGGTGCCGTACCTACAACAGGTCCCTACATCATACCTTTTAAGTGCCCATATGACCTAAAAGGACCTTGCACCCCGCCAGGTGCACCACTTTTTCTCAGGGACGCACCAGTCTCCCAAAACCAACAGGAAAATTACCACAACATGTAGGGCGGAAGGATGGGAAGCTGTTCCTCTCTCTTCCCCTGCAGACTGATGCCGCCCCCCTTTCCCCCTCCTGCGTCACTTCCCCCTCCAGGGCTCTGCCCACCTCAATCACCCACTACACTCCCCTGCTTCCCTCACCTAAGGTACCCAATGCCCAATTAACCTATGTCATGCAGGCCCTCCGTTATGGCTTTGGGGTTGTACTCCGGGCCTCTCTTTAGTGCAGCTTTTAGTCCAGTCTAGCCACAGCCTGCCATAGATTTGGAAAGGCTACAGGCAGCAGGGCTGGAGGCTGCACCCGAGCCTCCTGGGCACATTAAGACACAGAAAGGAACCCTGCGCAGCTAGACGCCCCCATGTCAAAGGGGCCTAAAGTTAATCTAAACCCAAGAAAAAAACCAAATAATACATTGCAGCTCACAAGTCTTTAGGTGCGATAACTGTACTAGTTTTCTTTTTTTATAAAGGCCAAGTACATTTTCTACAGCTATAGAGAAATACCCGTTGATCCTGCTTGAAACCGTTTGTCTTTGTAATGCATGTTATCAGCTTCTCAGTCATCTTTTATGAACTACAAATTAATGCTTCTATGTGTAATGAAGATGATTATAGGAGAGGTGTTTTTAGTACACAGCAGGAGAGCAGTCTAGAGTAAAAACATTGTTCCTCAATGAATACGGTGCAGCAAGTGAGTGCTGTCACCCTAGGACAGAAAGACTTGTACTGGCAGAAACTCTAGGTGAAATATAAAAAAAAAGGTGCAAGTAAAATGTAAAAATAATTTTTAAAGAGTGAATGCAGTTACCACAGGAGTGTGAGGCTGCAATATACACTCACCTTTATTAGGTACAGCTGTTCAATTGCTTGGTGACACTAATTGCTAATCAGCCAATCACATGGCAGCAACTCAATGCATTTAGGCATCTAGACGTTGTGAAGAAAACTTGCTAAATTTCAGCTGCGACATTCAGATGGTAGGGTCAGAATTTGGCGTAAACAATATGAAAGCATGGATCCATCCTGCCTTGTATCAACGGTTCAGGCTGGTGGTGATGGTGGTGTAATGGTGTGAGGGATATTTTGTTGGCACACTATGGGCCCCTTAATACCAATTGAGCACGGCCTACGTGAGTAATGTTGTTGACCATGTCCATCCCTTTATGACTACAATGTACCCATCTTCTGATGGCTCCTTCCAGCAGGATAATGCACCATGTCACAGTGCTCAAATCATCTCACCACTGGTTTCTTGAACATGACAATGAGTTCACTGCACTCCAATGGCCTCCACAGTCACCAGATCTCAATCCAATAGCGCACCTTTGGGATGTGGTGGAACGGGAGATTTGTATCATGGATGTGCAACCAACAAATCTGCAGCAACTGCGTGATGCTATCATGTCAATATGAACCAAAATCTCTGGGGAAAGTTTCCAACACCTTGTTGAATTTATGTCACAAAGAATGAAGGCAGTTCTGAAGGCAAAATTGAGTCCAACCCGGTACTAGAAAGGTGTACCTAATAAATTGTCCGGGGAGTGTATATTAGTATTACATTTCATTTTTTTGGGTGTTCACACACATAATGACCACATTCTTATGATTATTACACCTCCTCTAGGCTCCTGTCGGAGCCATATCTCATTGTTTTCTACCGTAATCAGCAAACCTAATGCCAGCTAAACAATCTTAGAGCCCCATTATAGCTTTACAGATGAACAATAATGTCAAATTTCACTATAGCTGGTAGTGATATCTCTAATATCAGCTGCTGATGGTGTTAAACAATTTAAAGCGGACCTCCACTCTACAATTGGTCTTTTTTTCTCCCTGGAACACCACACCTTCCACAAATTTAAAACGTTGGTTTTCATTTTAAAATCTGGTCCTGTCTTCAGCCTCCATTCTCGCCTGGGTAGGATTGATGTGTCTCTGCTCCCGTAGCCTCCTGGAATTTCATCATCACATATCCAAGGAGGAGGTAGGAGCAGAGATATAGAGCTGTATGGGGGATGACTGTATCAACCCAAAGACAACCGGGCTCCCAGAGATATCAAGGAATAGGATGGTGGAGCAGGGCCCGATGTGTGCCAGTTGTTCAGTAGATCACAGAAGGACAACTCTGGTTCCCTGGGTAGGTATTTGAATTGAGGACAATGATGCTTAACAGACAAGAAGGGGATAAAAGTTCCTTTTTAACCTTACAGTATCCTATAAACTACATAAACTTCAGTTGGAGAAACTAATTTATGTTATGATTATCTAGGAACATCATAAAACCTAAAGAATGCCGTTACACTATTACCCTGCCTTGTGACAAAACACAGTGAGTACATTTTTATTTACTCTAATACTCTTATTCTTATAACGTATATTTGTGATTGTCATGGTTGGCATGACATTGGTGCATGAACCACATGCAGGACTGTGAATTTTTGTTTGTTGCCTAAAGTTTTGAGAACAATTCAAAATCCTTACAGGCATGAGGTGTCTGGATTCATTGGAACAAATTGAAAGACCACTGGTGGGCCAGGGGGTAAAAGCCTTTAACAGTGAAAATATTCACAAATTTATTATCTTTATTCTTGGCCACTACAATGGAAATGGTCAGTTGTAGTTAACCCATATCAGCGTGACCTGTGGGATCTTGAAATAAGGTATATCTGTGAGCTTTTTTTATATGGTATAGAAAGATTTGTTATTATTTCATTACTATATTCCATATATTCCCTCTGCTTCATTATTTGTATATCACCCAGTATAGCCAGTATTCTTGCTAAACAGTTTTTTAACGCTTGGTGTAGAATACTGTATATACTGGAGTATAAGCCGTCCCGAATATAAGCCGAGGCACCTAATTTACCACAAAAAACTGAGAAAACATATTGACTCGAGTATAAGCCGAGGGTGAGAAATGCAGCAGCTACTGTAAGTGGAAAAGAGGGTCAACGATGCCCATCTGCAGCTGCATGCCTCCCTGTGTCCATTGCAGCCTCGTTGTGTCCATTGCATGCCTTGCCTGTGTCCATTGCATGCCTTCCCTGTGTCCATTGCATGCCATCCCTGTGTCCATTGCATACCTTCCTGTGTCCATTGCATGCCTTCCCTGTGTCCATTACATCCTCCCTGTGTCCATTGAAGCCTCCCTGTGTCCATTGCAGCCCTTCCCTGTGTCCATTTCAGCCTCCCTGTGTCCATTTCAGCCTCCCTGTGTCCATTGCATACCTTCCTGTGTCCATTGCATGCCTTCCCTGTGTCCATTACATCCTCCCTGTGTCTATTGCAGCCTACCTGTGTCCATTGCAGCCCTTCCCTGTGTCCATTGCATGCCTTCCCTGTGTCCATTGCATGCCATCCCTGTGTCTATTGCAGCCTCCCTGTGTCCATTGCAGCCCTTCCCTGTGTCCATTGCATACCTTCCCTGTGTCCATTACATCCTCCCTGTGTCCATTGCAGCCCTTCCCTGTGTTCATTTCAGCCTCCCTGTGTCCATTGCATACCTTCCTGTGTCCATTGCATGCCTTCCCTGTGTCCATTATATCCTCCCTGTGTCCATTGCAGCCCTTCCCTGTGTCTATTGCAGCCTCCCTGTGTCCATTGCAGCCCTTCCCTGTGTCCATTGCAGCCCTTCCCTGTGTCCGTGGCAGCCCTTCCCTGTGTCCGTGGCAGCCCTTCCCTGTGTCCGTGGCAGCCCTTCCCTGTGTCCGTGGCAGCCCTTCCCTGTGTCCGTGGCAGCCCTTCCCTGTGTCCATTGCATACCTTCCCTGTGTCCATTGCATACCTTCCCTGTGTCCATTGCATACCTTCCCTGTGTCCATTGCATGCCTTCCCTGTGTCCATTGCATGCCTTCCCTGTGTCCATTGCATGCCTTCCCTGTGTCCATTGCATGCCTTCCCTGTGTCCATTGAAGCCTCCCTGTGTCCATTGAAGCCTCCCTGTGTCCATTTCAGCCCTTCCCTGTGTCCATTTCAGCCTCCCTGTGTCCATTGCATACCTTCCTGTGTCCATTGCATGCCCTCCCTGTGTCCATTGCATGCCTTCCCTGTGTCCATTGCACCATTGCATGCCTTCCCTCTGTCCATTGCATGCCTTCCCTGTGTCCATTGCATGCCTTCCCTGTGTCCATTGCATCCTCAGTGTGCCGATCTGCCTACCTGATCAGCCCGTGTCATGCAGTCAGACGGCGGCCATTCCAGTGTACAAAAGCCGCGCCTCCTCCTCGTCCTCGATAAGCTGAACACTCAGTTTCCCATGATAGGCGGAACACTGAACACTGACTCACTGCTGGGAAACTGAGTGTTCCCCTATCACGGACCAGGACGAGGAGGAGGTGCAGCTTTTGTACACTGGTTGGCTGCCATCTGAGCATTACACACAGGCTTATCAGGTAAGCAGATGGCAGTGACTCTAGTATAAGCCGAGGGGGGCACTTTCAGCACAAAAAAAAGTGCTGAAAAACTCGGCTTATACTCGAGTATATAGGGTAATTTGTAATAACATTCACCTGGACAGTGTATGTTTTCTAGGCCACGGGCATAGCTAGAGCTAGAAAAGGTCAACACTAGGGATGAGCTTCGAGCTCGAGTCAAACTCATGTTCGACTCGAATATCGGCTGTTCGCAAGTTTGCCGAACAGCGAACAATTTGGGGTGTTCGCAAATTCGAATGCCGCGGAACACCCTTTAAAAGTCATTGGGAGAAATCAAAAGTGCTAATTTTAAAGGCTTATATGCAAGTTATTGTCATAAAAAGTGTTTGGGGACCTGGGTCCTGCCCCAGGGGACATGGATCAATGCAAAAAAAAGTTTTAAAGACGGCCGTTTTTTCAGGAGCAGTGATTTTAATAATGCTTAAAGTCAAACAATAAAAGTGTAATATCCCTTTAAATTTCGTAGCTGGGGGGTGTCTATAGTATGCCTGTAAAGGGGCGCATGTTTCCCATGTTTAGAACAGTCTGATAGCAAAATGACATTTCAAAGAAAAAAAGTCATTTAAAACTACTCGCGGCTATTGCATTGCTGGTCCGACAATACACATAAAAGTTCATTGATAAAAACGGCATGGGAATTCCCTACAGGGGAACCCCGAACCAAAATTTTAAAAAAAAGACGTGGGGGTCCCCCTAAATTCCATAACAGGCCCTTCAGGTCTGGTATGAATTTTAAGGGGAACCCCGGGCCAAAATTTTAAAAAAATAAAAACGGCGTGGGGTCCCCCCAAAAATCCATACCAGACCCTTATCCGAGCACGCAACCTGGCAGGCTGCAGGAAAAGAGGGGGGGACGAGAGAGCGCCCCCCCTCCTGAACCATACCAGGCCACATGCCCTCAGCATTGGGAGGGTGCTTTGAGGTAGCCCCCCAAAACACCTTGTCCCCATGTTGATGAGGACAAGGGCCTCATCCCCACAACCCTGGCCGGTGGTTGTGGGGGTCTGCGGGTGGGGGGCTTATCGGAATCTGGAAGCCCCCTTTAACAAGGGGACCCCCAGATCCCGGCCCCCCCTGTGTGAAATGGTAAGGGAGTACCCCTACCATTTCACTAAAAAACTGTCAAAAATGTTAAAAATGACAAGAGACAGTTTTTGACAATTCCTTTATTTAAATGTTTCTTCTTTCTTCTATCTTCCTTCATCGTCTTCTTCTTCTGGTTCTTCTGGCTCTTCTGGTTCTTCCTCCGGTGTTCTTGTCCAGCATCTCCTCCGCCGTGTCTTCTATCTTCTTCTCCTCGGGCCGCTCCACACCCATGGCATGGGGGGAGGCTCCCGCTCTTCTCTTCATCTTCTTCTCTTCTTCATCTTCTTCATCTTCTTCTCTTCTTCATCTTCTCCGGGCCGCTCCGCATCCATGCTGGCATGGTGGGAGGCTCCCGCTGTGTGACGCGTCTCCTCTTCTGACGGTTCTTAAATAACGGGGACGGGGCCACCCGGTGACCCCGCCCCATCTGACGCACGGGACTTCACCTGTGGCATTCGCCGTGACGTCACAGGGAAGTCCCGTCAAGACACAGTCAGAAGAGGAGACGCGTCACACAGTGGGAGCCTCCCACCATGCCAGAATGGATGCGGAGTGGCCCGGAGAAGAAGATGAAGAAGAGAAGAAGAGAAGAAGATGAAGAAGATGAAGAGAAGAGCGGGAGCCTCCCCCCATGCCATGGGTGCGGAGCGGCCCGAGGAGAAGAAGATAGAAGACGCCGGGGAGGAGATGCTGGATGAGAATACCGGAGGAAGAACCAGAAGAAGAAGATGAAGGAAGATAGAAGAAAGAAGAAGCATTTAAATAAAGGAATTGTCAAAAACTGTCTCTTGTCATTTTTAAGATTTTTGACAGTTTTTTTGTGAAATGGTAGGGGACCGGGATCTAGGGGTCCCCTTGTTAAAGGGGGCTTCCAGATTCTGATAAGCCCCCCGCCCGCAGACCCCCACAACCACCGGCCAGGGTTGTGGGGATGAGGCCCTTGTCCTCATCAACATGGGGACAAGGTGTTTTGGGGGCTACCCCAAAGCACCCTCCCAATGTTGAGGGCATGTGGCCTGGTATGGTTCAGGAGGGGGGGCGCTCTCTCATCCCCCCTCTTTTCCTGCGGCCTGCCAGGTTGCGTGCTCGGATAAGGGTCTGGTATGGATTTTTGGGGGGTTCCCACGCCGTTTTTTTTTTTTTTTTTTGGCGCGGGGTTCCCCTTAAAATCCATACCAGACCTGAGGTCTGGAATTTAGGGGGACCCCCACATTTTTTTTTAAATTTTGGTTCGGGGTTCCCCAATGGGGAATTCCCATGCCGTTTTTATCAATGAACTTTTATGTGTATTGTCGGACCGGCAATGCAATAGCCGCGAGTAGTTTTAAATGACTTTTTTTCTTTGAAATGTCATTTTGCTGTCAGGCTGTTCTAAACGCGGGAAACATGCGCTTACAGGCATACTATAGACACCCCCCAGCTACGAAATTTAAAGGGATATTACATTTTTATTGTTTGACTTTAAGCATTATTAAAATCACTGCTCCTGAAAAAACGCCCGTTTTTAAAACTTTTTTTGCATTGATCCATGTCCCCTGGGGCAGGACCCAGGTCCCCAAACACTTTTTATGACAATAACTTGCATATAAGCCTTTAAAATTAGCACTTTTGATTATTCATGTTCCTGTCCCATAGACTTTAACGGTGTTCGCGTGTTCGAACAAACTTTTTTCCTGTTCGCATGTTCTGGTGCGAACTGAACAGGGGGGTGTTCGGCTCATCCCTAGTCAACACCATAGACTTTCTTGAAATAACAGGATAGTTACCGATACTGTGCTGTCCACCTAGAGAAAGGGAACACAATTCATTGTCACTCTTATATTAAGAGGGTGAAGAAATTTAACACAGATAACTTTGTAAAAAATGTTCCTGTTGTAATGTTTATCTAGGTCTGACATTAAGAATGCTTTCTCCAATCAACAGAAGTGAGTATCTCTCTCTCTCTCTCTCTCTCTCTCTCTCTCTCTCTGTAGCACCACCCCCATAGGGGCTACTGGAACATAACTGTCCCCAAGGGTTGCCCTGACCCACAAGCCTCCCGACACCTGACACCCTGGGTTTTGACATTATTCAAGGAAAGATTACAAATGCACCAAAGAAATATCAGAAATCAAAAATGGATATTTTATTGGATATTATTGAGCCAACAATGGAAAGAATTCGGAAAGGGTAGGGTAAAGCTGTCTGCATGTAGTGTCTTTCTGTGCTTTGCATAGAGTGGGCTTCTGCCTGATCACCTTAGGACACCAAGGCTCAAGGAAATAGGATTTTCCTGAACAGGCTCTTGAAGAATATGAAACCATTTGAGGATGCCTGGCTATGCACCTGACGACCCAGGGATTGAGCAGCCTCTGTGTGGGTATAGATGAGTGTGACCCCGGATAGTCACTCTATCGATGAGAAGCTGTTAATTGCGGATCTGCCTCCAGGAATCAGGCTCACTCACGGAAAACCCTCCGTGCTGTCCAGGCTGTGGAGCCTGCTCACACCAACCATGGGAGCCTAGAAATCACGTACCCGGTAGCAGAGCCTGATATGATGAGGAAGGCCCCTCTAAAGCCTCATACACAGGATAGGACATTGTACAAAAATCCACGGGAAAGTTTGTACAAAGAGCGTTGGCCATAAGTTTGTATTGCATACTGCACACACGGCAGAACTTTTTTCAGCCAACTTTCACCAAATCACGTGGTTTTTCAGCTCTTTACCACCACCCTTTGGTCAACTTCTGTATTGTCTGATATTGTGTCAATCTCGCCGCTTTTATCGGCGAGATTGACACCTTGCGAGCCGGGTTTACACTGGTGCAGGGATCCGACTTGGATCCCCGCCAATGCCAGGCACTGTGTTTGCTATGAATCATGAGGGGGAACTCCACGCCAAATTTTAAATAAAAAACCGGCATGGGTTCCCCTCCAGGGGCATACCAGGCCCTTAGGTCTGGTATGGATTTTAAGGGGAACCCCCTACGCCGAAATAAATGGTGTGAGGGTCTCCCCAAAATCCATACCAGACCCTTATCCGAGCACACAGCCCGGCTGGTCAGGAAAGGCGGTGTCGACGAGAGAGCACCCCCCTCCTTAACTCCCCGTCGCCGAGAACCAGCGTGATGGGATCGCGCTGGAAAAATTATTGCGGCTGCGTACTGTAGTTTGTACAAAAGTCCAATGGTTTTGTGTACACACGATCGGACTTTGCTCCATCGGACTTTTGTTGCCTGAAAGTTTGTGCGTTCGCACACCCAACAGAAGTCTGATGAAAACAGAAAAAGTTTGTCCGATGAGGCGTACACACGGTCGGATGTTGCTCCAAAACAGCTAATTAGCACGTTTGTTGTCAAAAAGTCTGATCATGTGTACGGGCCTTTACACAGGGCCCCTGATAGTGTAGACAGGAGACACAGGAGTACAGAGTGGCAGGAGTGCCCTGTATGTCTTGCTAGCAGCAGGGCAGATGTCCACACTGGGCAGGAGATGTCGTCAGATGGCTCCAGCAAGCAGGCTGGCAACTGGTACTGGTGGCAGCAGGCAGCGTAGCAGAGTCAGGCAGGCCAGGTCATACACAGACATGATGGATTGGGTACATGGCACAGGCAGGAGTGTGGTCAGGAAACAAGCCAGGTGTGGAACTGATCAGTAAAGCAGGAGCCAACGGAGCAGACAGAAGCAGAGGTCAGGGGACAAGTCGAGGTCGATGCAGGTGGCATTCAGAGAATGGTCATGACAAGACAGATCAGCAACTGGAAGCAGGATACATATTTACAGGGTCACAGGTTGCACAGGAGGCTGAAGACAAAGCAGCACTGATCCTGAGCACTGGCCGAGTTTAAAAAAAAAAAAAAATTGGTGCCAGCATCTGTCCATAGCTCCCAACTGTCCCTGATTTTGAGGAACTGTCCCTGATTTGGAACAAAGTCCCTCTGTCCTCCTCATTTGTCCCTCATTTTGTTCTGCTTTATATACAGTGGTTGTATATAAAATGCACTACTCATCTATCAAAATGTGCTAAATCTTTCATTCAATTTCTAAATTGCTGCATTTGTAAACTCCAAAATTCAGTATATAGGAATCGTTGTGGTAAAAAAAAGCACTTGTGGGTTTAAGCAATCATTTACAGTATTTTGTACAATTCTCCTTTAAGGAGGGTGTGTCCTATACCTACATACTTTCGCTAATAGGTGTCCCTCATTCCCATCTCAAAAAGTTGGGAGTTATGATCTGTCACAGGTGCATGCAAGTATGCGCATAGCCATATACACTAGCTAGTGCCCAAGTCCTGCAAGCACAAAGGGAACATGTTTTAGCCTGTGCACAGAAGGCCTTTCCTTACACTAGCCTCTTTCTCCTGTAGCTGCAGGCCTCTAGTCCCAAAAAAGCGAGACCCTCTCCAGACTGTTCTATTTATTGGCTCACCCAGAACTCTTCTCTCTCCAGCCAGCTGGAACTTGTAATTTGTAGCAGCACTAAATGAAATCCCTGATTTCCGGACTACATATCCCACAATCCCCTGCTCTGCAGTCAGGAAACGATGCCATGATCCCCAGGCAGAACACTAGTGGGAACAAAGTTCAATGCAATCTATGTTAAAGAATGTCCCATGATGGCAAAAGCGAAATAGCCAGCATTTGGCTACCTCCTTCCCCCCACTTGAAATCGTTGGTCCTCCAAAGAGGTGGGAACTTCACAAAGTATTGTTCAAGTGGTAGCTAATAGTAAAGCTAACATATGAGTGTTAGACCCTTTGGTTCCAGCATCTGTCACAGGTGCACGCAAATATGCGCATATGAATTACCTAGTGCCCAAGTCTTGCAAGCACAAAAGGGAAAATGTTTTAGCCTATGCATAGAAGGCTGTTCAATTTTGAAAAAAAAGCTATATTTTTTACTATAATATCCCCAAAAAATATATAAAAAAATATTTTTTTCCTCCGCTTAGGCCGATACATATTCTTCTACATATTTTTGTTAAAAAAAAAAAAAATCACAATAAGCGTTTATTGATTGATTTGCGCAAAAGTTATAGCGTCTACAAAATAGGGGATAGTTTTATGGCATTTTTAATAGTAATGGCGGCGATCAGCGATTTTTATCGTGACTGCAACATTATGGCGCACAGATCGGACACTTTTGGCGCTATTTTGGGACCATTCACATTTATACAGCGATCAGTGCGATTAAAAATGCACTGATTACTGTGTAAACGTGACTGGCAGTGAAGGGGTTAACCAGGAGGTGGCGCTGTAGGTGTTAAGTGTGTCCTAGGGAGCGATTCTAACTGTGGGGGGGGCGTGGCTATGTGTCACACGACACTGATCACCGCTCCCAATCACAGGGAGCAGTGATCAGTGTCCTGTCACTAGACAGAACGGGGAAATGCTCGTTTACATAAGCATTTCCCCGTTCTTCCTCTCCGGGTATCCCCACGAACATCGAATCCGCGGGACCCGCAGTCGGACTCAGAGCTCGCGGCGGGCATGTGCGCTTGCTATCTGGACCTTACGAGATCACGTACAGTTAGGTGATTTCGCGCAGAGGAGCCAACCTGCCGCAGTAAAACTGCGGCGGCTGGTCCGCAAGCGGTTAAGAGGGTGAAGAAACTTATTACAGATAAAATTGTATTAATCTTTTCTTCTGTTATGTTTATCTAGGTCTGACATTAAGAATGCTTCTTCCAACCAACATAAGTGAGTATCTATATCTATCTATCGCACCACCCTGTAGGGGCTGTTGGAAGATACTGTAACTGTCCCCAAAGGTTGCCCTGACCTTACAAGCCTCCCGACACCTGACACCCTGGGATTTGACATTATTCAAGGAAAGATTACAAATGCACAAGACACCCAAGCAATATTAGAAAATCTCAAATGGATACTTTACTGGATATTACTGAGTCAACAATGGAAAAAAATGTAGAATATGTTTTTTTTTTTGTTTTTTGTTTTTTTATCAAAGTGCAATTTTTAGCATAAACAAACTACAGAGATATACAAAAAATGGCAGTCACTGTAAACCTGGTGCTATAAAACAGGAGACCTATGACCCCAGGTACAAGAAGGGGAAGAATACTTTTTGTCAATCAGCTCCCTCTAAGCCCCGATGCCACGGGCGTAAATAAAAAAAAAATAGAAAAATGTACAATCTGAGTAAGAGTGAAGGTGAGCAGATGTTGTGGGCTGATTCATTTATGTGGGGGGAGAGAAGAGCCAAAAGATGTTGCTGTGGAATGGTGACCAGCAATGGTCAATAGCATAAGCAAAGTGTTTTCCCAGTGGAGAGCCTTTAACCACTTCAGCCCCGGAAGGTTTTACCCCCTTCCTGACCAGAGCACTTTTTACAATTCAGCACTGCGTCGCTTTAACTGCTAATTGCGCAGTCATGCAATGCTCTACCCAAACGAAATTTGCGTCCTTTTCTTCTCACAAATAGAGCTTTCTTTTGATGATATTTGATCACCTCTGCCGTTTTTATTTTTTTCGCTATACACGGAAAAAGACCGAAAATTTTGAAAAAAAATGATATTTTCTACTTTTTGTTCTAAAAAAAATCCAATAAACTCAATTTTAGTCATACATTTAGGCCAAAATGTATTCGGCCACATGTCTTTGGTAAAAAAAATGTCAATAAGTGTATATTTATTGGTTTGCGCAAAAGTTATAGCGCCTACAAACTAGGGTACATTTTCTGGAATTTACACAGCCTTTAATTTATGACTGCCTATGTCGTTTCTTGAGGTGCTAAAATGGCAGGGCAGTACAAAACCCCCACAAATGACCCCATTTTGGAAAGTAGACACCCCAAGGAATTTGCTGAGAGGCATGTTGAGCCCATTGAATATTCATTTTTTTTGTCCCAAGTGATTGAATAATGACAAAAAAAAAAAAAAAAAAAAAAAAAAATTACAAAAAGTTGTCACTAAATGATATATTGCTCACACAGGCCATGGGCATATGTGGAATTGCACCCCAAAATACATTTAGCTGCTTCTCCTGAGTATGGGGATACCACATGTGTGGGACTTTTTGGGAGCCTAGCCACGTACGGGGCCCCGAAAACCAATCACTGCCTTCAGGATTTCTAAGGGCGTACATTTTTGATTTTACTCCTCACTACCTATCACAGTTTTGAAGGCCATAAAATGCCCAGATGGCATAAAACCCCCCCAAATGACCCCATTTTGGAAAGTAGACACCCCAAGCTATTTGCTTTGAGGCATGTTGAGTCCATGGAATGTTTTATATTTTGACACAAGTTGCGGGAAAGTGACAAATTTTTATTTTTTTTATTTTTTTTTGCACAAAGTTGTCACTAAATGATATATTGCTCACACAGACCATGGGCATATGTGGAATTGCACCCCAAAATACATTTAGCTGCTTCTCCTGAGTATGGGGATACCACATGTGTGAGACTTTTTGGGAGCCTAGCCGCGTACGGGGCCCCGAAAACCAATCACTGCCTTCAGGATTTCTAAGGGCGTACATTTTTGATTTTACTCCTCACTGCCTATCACAGTTTCGGAGGCCATGGAATGCCCAGGTGGCACAAACCCCCCCAAATGACCCCATTTTGGAAAGTAGACACCCCAAGCTATTTGCTGAGAGGCATGGTGAGTATTTTGCAGCTCTCATTTGTTTTTGAAAATAAAGAAAGACGAGAAAAAAAATTTTTTTTTTTCTTTTTTCAATTTTCAAAACTTTGTGACAAAAACTGAGGTCTACAAAATACTCACTATACCTCTCATCAAATAGCTTGGGGTGTCTACTTTCCAAAATGGGGTCATTTGGGGGGGTTTTTTGCCACCTGGGCATTCCATGGCCTCCGAAACTGTGATAGGCAGTGAAGAGTGAAATCAAAAATTTACGGCCTTAGAAAGCCTGAAGGCGGTGCTTGGTTTTTGGGGTCCCGTACGCGGCTAGGCTCCCAAAAAGTCCCACACATGTGGTATCCCCATACTCAGGAGAAGCAACAGAATGTATTTTGGGGTGTAATTTCACATATTCCCATGGCATGTTTGAGCAAAATATCATTTAGTGACAACTTTGCGCAAAAAAAAATAAAAAAAATAAAAAATTGTCTCTTTCCCGCAACTTGTGTCACAATATAAATTATTCCATGGACTCAACATGCCTCTCAGCAAATAGCTTGGGGTGTCTACTTTCCAAAATGGGGTCATTTGGGGGGGTTTTGAACTGTCCTGGCATTTTATGCACAACATCTAGAGGCTTATGTCACACATCACCCACTCTTCTAACCACTTGAAGACAAAGCCCTTTCTGACACTTATTGTTTACATAAAAAAATAATTTTTTTTTGCAAGAAAATTACTTTGAACCCCCAAACATTATTTTTTTTTTTAAAGCAAATGCCCTACAGATTAAAATGGTGGGTGTTTCATTTTTTTTTTCACACAGTATTTGTGCAGCGATTTTTCAAACGCATTTTTTGGGGAAAAACACACTTTTTTACATTTTAATGCACTAAAACACACTATATTGCCCAAATGTTTGGTGAAATAAAAAAGATGATCTTAGGCCGAGTACATGGATACCAAACATGACATGCTTTAAAATTGCGCACAAACGTGCAGTGGCGACAAACTAAATACATTTTTAAAAGCCTTTAAAAGCCTTTACAGGTTACCACTTTAGATTTACAGAGGAGGTCTACTGCTAAAATTACTGCCCTCGATCTGGCCTTCGCGGTGATACCTCACATGCATGGTGCAATTGCTGTTTACATTTGACGCCAGACCGACGCTTGCGTTCGCCTTAGCGCGAGAGCAGGGGGGACAGGGGTGCTTTTTTTTTTTTTTTTTTTTTTTTTTTTTTCATTATTATTATTATTTTTTTATCTTATTTTTAAACTGTTCCTTTCATTTTTTTTTTTAAATCATTTTTATTGTTATCTCGGGGAATGTAAATATCCCCTATCATAGCAATAGGTAGTGACAGGTACTCTTTTTTGCAAAAATTGGGGTCTATTAGACCCTAGATTTCTCCTCTGCCCTCAAAGCATCTGACCACGCCAAGATCGGTGTGATAAAATGCTTTCCCAATTTCCCAATGGCGCTGTTTACATCCGGCGAAATCTAAGTCATAAAATGCTCGTAGCTTCCGATTTCTTAGGCCATAGAGATGTTTGGAGCCACCCTGGTCTCTGATCAGCCCTATGGTCAGCTGGCTGAATCACCGGCTGCTTTCTCAGGTTCCCTGTTGAGACAGGAGAGCCAGAGAAAAACACGGAAGACGTTGGGGGAGGGGGGGGCATTCCCTCCCACTGCTTGTAAAAGCAGTCTAGAGGCTAATTAGCCGCTAGGATTGCTTTTACATGAAAGCTGACCGCTGGCTGAAAAGAATGATACCAAGATGATACCTAAACCTGCAGGCATCATTCTGGTATAACCACTCAAAGTCGTGAATGGCGTACCTGAAGACAAAAAAATGGTTAACAATAAAGCACAGTAAACGGTAAGGTATAAAAAATTGTATACCTGAAAAGCAAACATGATAAAACATAATAACAATAAAACATTGCAGAATAGAATACAGTAAAAAAGAGCAGAACAATAGAGAGAGAATAGAGAGAGAGAGAACAATAAAACGCCAACTATTTTTTTTTTTTTTTTATATTTTTGTTTGTGTTTTTTTTTTTTTTTTTCACTTTTTTTTGTAACTAACTTTTATAACTGTAACCGGTTCCAGGTTCGGGTCTCTCAAAATGCGATGGCATCTTGGGAGACCCTGTGAAAGTGTGCCTAGTCTGTGCAATGCTGTACCCTACGCTAATAGTCAACTAGTGAATGGTAGCGTTCAAAACATTCACCAATGCAAAGACCAGGATTGTCAGGACAGGAGGGACAATAATAGCGGGCGTCACGCCTATATCCGCGCTTGCTGCAGACACAACATCTTTTTTGGGGGGGTTCGTTGGGTAGGGGTACTCGGGAGGACATAAAAATGCCTCTCATGCAGCTGACTGAATTTGGTTGGGGATGTGAATGGGGGAAGTACGGGCGCTGCAGAAGCGGTGGGTTCCCAATTAGGATTGGCGAATGCAGCAGGAAGGGCACTATGGGCACGACGGGCCTGTGTTTGTCTTTTTGGTGGCAGCGGGACATTACTTGTGCTTGCCACCTCACCAGCTTGAACTGCACTTATGGGACTCGCCACGTCACCAAGTGTTACTGCAGTGCTGGTTTGACTACGACCGGGGTGTACTAGGCCGCTGGCGCTTGCCAGTTCACCAAAACGCTACCAAAAAAACTGTTAGCGATCGCAGGGATCAGGCCTGACTCTGCGAACGCTGCAGTTATGCGTTTAGTGTTTTGTAAGTGTCAGTGATCGATCGATACTGCACTTGGGTGGGCTGGGCCGGGCCGGGCGGAGGGGCAAAACGCAGGTGCTAGCAGGTATCTGGGCTGATCCCGCTAACACTGCGTTTGTGGGAACCCTAAACTGCTGGGGACGCCAGTATAGATCTGATCGGATCAGGTATTGATCCGATCAGATACTATACCACTAAGGGAGGTGTACGGTGAGTGCGTGGGTGTTAGCGGTACTGGCGCTAATCTGACGCTGCCTGGGGCTGGTGCTTGCCAGCTCACCAAAACGCTACCAAAAAAACTGTTAGCGATCGCAGGGATCAGGCCTGACTCTGCGAACGCTGCAGTTATGCGTTTAGTGTTTTGTAAGTGGCAGTGATCGATCGATACTGCACTTGGGTGGGCTGGGCGGAGGGACAAAATGCAGGTGCTAGCGGGTATCTGGGCTGATCCCGCTAACACTGCGTTTTTGGGAACCCTAAACTGCTGGGGACACTAGTATAGATCTGATTGGATCAGATATTGATCCGTTCAGATACTATACCACTAAGGGAGGCGTATGCTGCGTGCGTGGGTGTTAGCGGTACTGGCGCTAATCTGACGCTGCCTGGGGCGACGCATATCACCGCCGGGCGATCGGGGGGCTAAACCTTTATTCGGTAATAAACGGCGGGTGCCCTGACACTATAAAAAATAAACGAACTAACCAGCGTCACCCGTAACGGTTATACGGTGATCAGTGGTGAAAGGGTTAACTAGGGGGCCATCAAGGGGTTAAAACATTTATTAGGTAGTATATGGGGGTCCCTGTCGCTATAAAACACTGACGGCGAACCTAAATATTTACGTCCCTAACTACCGTCACCAGCGACACTAATACAGCGATCAGAAAAATGATCGCTTAACAACACTGGTGACAGGGGGTGATCAAGGGGTTAAAACTTTATTAGGGGGGTTAGGGGGGTACCCTAGACCTAAAGGGGGCCTAAGACTCACTGCCCTAACACACTAACTGACACAAACTGACACCAATACAGTAATCAGAAAAAAAAAAAAAAAAAAAAACCTGCTTGGTGTCAGTTTGTGACAGGGGGGGGGGGTGATCGGGGGGGGATCGGGGGGCGATCGGGGGGGGGATCGGGGTGAAATGTGTGCCTGGCATGTTCTACTGTGTGTGTAGTGTTTGGTGCACTCACATTACAGTGTTCTCTCCTCGGCCCGGAACGGAAAATACCGAGCCGAGGAGAGATGACATCATTTCCTCTGCCTCTGTGTACAATACAGAGGCAGGGAAATGATCCCATTGGCTGGGAGCGATCGCGAGGGGGGGGCCACGAATGGATGGCCTCCCCCTCACCACCGATCGCCGGGGGACATTTGCCGACCGCCGCAGGCACCGGGGGGGGGTCCGATCGGACCCCCCATCCGCGGGCAGGCAGGGACGTACAGGTAAGCCCTTTTGCCTGCCCGTGCCGCTTTGTCGACGTACATCGTCGTGCGGCGGTCGGCAAGTGGTTAATGTGGAAAGGGTAGGGTAAAGGTGTCTGCATGCGGTGTCTTTATGTGTAATACTTAGACCTCTTTCACACCGAGCCGCATATAAAAATAGCGGCATTTTACCGTCGGATTTGTGGCGCATTTCGGCCGCTAGTGGGGTGATTTTACCCCCCGCTAGCGGCCGAGAAAGGGTTAAAACCGCCCGCAATGCGCCGCAATAGCGGCGTTTTGCTGGCGGTATCCCAGCGCTGCCCCATTGATTTCAATGGGGAGCAGCGGTGGAGGAGCGGTAAACACACCACTCCTTCACCGCTCCAAAGAAGCTGCTGGCAGGACTTTTCTTGACGTCCTGCCAGCGCACCGATCGGGCTTTCACACTGGAAACAATGGAGCAGCTGTTTGAGGGCGGATTGCAGGCGCTATTTTTAAGGCGATAGAGCCTGCAAAACACCCTCGGTGTGAAAGGGGTCTTAGGGTGGGCTTCTGCCTGCTCACCAATCCTGAGGATGCCAAGGCTCAAGGAGATAGGATGTCCTGGAACATACTCTTGAAGAATCTGCAGCCAGTTCATGATGCCTGGCTGTGCACCTGATGACCCAGGGTTTGAGCAATGTCTGTGTGGGTGTAGATGATCGTGATCCCCAGATAGTCAGTCTGCCAATGAGAAGCTGGTAAGCTGGTAATTGTGGATCTGCCTCCAGGAAAAAAGCTCCCTCGCGGAAACCCCCCCCCAGGCCTTAAGCTTGGGCTCACACTGTTCTATTTATCTGCTCACCCAGAATTCTTCTCTTTCCAGCCAGCTAAAACTTAGTTTGCAGCAGCATTAGATCCATTGAAATCCTGGCTTTTCAGACTATGTGTCCCATGATCCCCTGCTTTCAGCAGTGGTCTCTCTCCCCCTCTTTCTCTGCAGTCAGGAAATTATGTCATGATCCCCAGGCTGAACACTAGAGGGAACAAAGATCAATGCAATCTATGTTAAAGAGTGTCCCATGGACATGTGCACTGCCGAAAAATTTGTTAGTTTTCGTTTTATTCATCTTTGTTTTGTTTTTTCTTTACGTTTTTTTTTCGTTTTTCGGGTCATTCGTTATGATCGCAATTCGTAAATTTGAAAAAAGAACGTAAATTTTAAAAAATTCGTAAATTAGAAAAAAAAATTGTAAATTTTAAAAATGTGTACATTCGAAAAAATGCGAAAAATTGGAAATTCAAAATAAATAAATAAATAAAATAAAAAAATTCGAAGAAAAATTGGAAATTAGAAAAACACAGAAATTTGGTTAATACAAAAAAAATATCGGAAATAAAAAAATAAATAAATTTAAAAAAAAAATGGAAAATCGGAAATTCGATAAAAGTCGGAAAAAACGAAAATTTGGAAATTTCCTAACTATTAAAGGGTAAGTTCACCTTTACAGAAAACTCTGTAAGGTGAACTTACTCAGGTCCCCCTCCTCTCCCCCCCCCCATCCCGCTGACCTGGACTGGTGCAATCTCTGGTTCTAAGCCCCAGTCACGGATATACCGGGGCTTAGAACCAGAGATTGCGGCGGTCCAGGTCAGGGGGACCGGGGGGGGGGGGTGAAGAGGGGGACCTGAGTAAGTTCACCTTACAGAGTTTTCTGTAAAGGTAAAATAACCCTTTAAATTATAGGTATTGGAATCTCCTTTCAAATTTGGCTGTTAGTGAACTTAACAAATACGAATTTATCCGCAGTTACGAATGATCCGAAATAACAAATGCCACATCGAAACAAAAGGAATGGAAAAAATGTATAACAAAACGTTTTTATTATTTTTATTGTAAATTATTATTATTAATTAGTTACATTCCATTCATTTAGATGCGGCATTCATCATTTATATATCGTAACTTTGGATAAATTCATATTCGTTACGTTCACTAACAGCCAAATTTCAAAAGGAAATTCCAATACCTAGCTACCAATACCTAGCTAGTAATAGTTAAGTTGTTATTAGTTATTATTTCAGATTTTCGAATCTGACATTTCAAATTTATAATTTTCGAATTCCAGTATATACGATTTTTATTCGAATTTACGATTTTTTTTGAATTTCCGAATTTTTTCGAATTTACAATTTTTTTCGAATTTACGATTTTTTTGAATTTATCATTTTTTTTAAATTCCCGAATTTACACATTTTTTATAATTTCCAATTTTTTTAAAATTTACAAATGTTTGAATATTCCAATTTACGAATATTTAGAACAGTTCGTGAAATGGGTTTTCGTTAAGTCTGACGTCTTTGAAATAAAGAATTTGCCGAAATTCGTTAAAAAATTAATTTGAAAAGAAACAAATTGCACATGTCTAGTGTCCCATGATGGCAAAAATTCAAATAGCCAGCACTTGGCTACATCTATCTATCTATAGTGGATATAAAAAGTACACCCGTTAAAAGGTCATGTTTCCGTGATGTAAAAAAATGAGACAAAGATAAATAATTCCTGAATTTTTTCCACATTTAATTTGACTTATAAACTGTACAACTCAATTGAAAGACAAACTGAAATCTTTTAGGAGGGCGAAGTAAAAAAAAAAAAAAAAACTAAAATAATGTGGTTGCATAAGAGTGCACACCTTAACTGGGGAAGTAGCTGTGTTCAGAATTAAGCAATCATATTCAAACTCATGTTAAATAGGAGTCAGTACACACCTGCCATCATTTAACGTGCCTCTGATTAACCCCAAATAAAGTTCAGCTGT
Organism: Lithobates clamitans; assembly: GCA_037952925.1. Classification (NCBI taxonomy): domain Eukaryota; kingdom Metazoa; phylum Chordata; class Amphibia; order Anura; family Ranidae; genus Lithobates; species Lithobates clamitans. The sequence continues at coordinate 91,520 of JBBGZY010000518.1, read as the reverse complement.
TCTAGTAGGTCTTGCCTGACATTTTCTTAGTTGCATCCTACAGCAAAAGCCATGGTCCGCAGACAGCTTCCAAAGCAGTGGATCTCATTGTTAAAAGGTATCAGTCAGGAGAAGGGTACAAAAGAATTTCCAAGACATTAGATATACCATGGAACACAGTGAGGACAGTCATAATCAAATGGAGAAAATATGGCACAACAATGACATTACTAAGAAGTGGACGTCCCTCCAAAATTGATTAAAAAACTAGAAGAAAACTGGTCAGGGAGGCTGCCAAGAGGTCTACAGCAACATTAAAGAAACTAAAGGAATATCTGGCAAGTACTGGCTGTCTGGGCTATGGGGTAGGGCGGCAAGATGGAAGCCTTTTATTACGAAAAAAAACATCCTAGCGCGGATAAATTTTGCAAAAACACATCTGAAGCCTTCCAAAGGCATGTGGAAAAATGTGTTATGGTCTGATGAAACCAAGGTTGAACTTTTTGGCCATATTTCCAAAAGATATGTTTGGCAGCACAAAAACAAAACTGCATATCACCAAATGAACACCATACCCACAGTGAAGCATCGTGGTAGCAGCATCATGCTTTGGGGCTCATTTTCCTAAGCTGGAACAGGAGGCCTTAGTCAAGGTAAAGGGAATTCTGAACAGTTCCAAATACCAGTCAATATTGGCACAAAACCTTCAGGCTTCTGCTAGAAAGCTGAACATGAAGAGGAACTTCATCTTTCAGAATGACAACGACCCAAAGCATACATCCAAATCAATAAAGGAATGGCTTCACCAGAAGAAGATTAAAGTTTTGGAATGGCCCAGCCAGAGCCCAGACCTGAAGCTGGAATTATCTGAAGAGGGCTGTGCACAGGAGATGCCCCCGCAATATAACAGATTTGGAGTGTTTTTGCAAAGAAGAGAAGTCAAGATGTGCCATGCCGATAGACTTATTCCCAAAAAGACTGAGTGCTGTAATAAAATGTGCTTCAACAAAGTATTAGTTTAAGGGCAGGGCTTTTTTTCTCAAACAATAGGTGCTGGAACTTAATCACGGCCCCACAAAACCCCTCCCCTCACACAGACCCTGCAAATCACATCAAATAGTGGGCGTGTTCAGTCAAATTTCACGAAAACAGTAGGAGGGTCTTAAAGGGACATTAAAGCGGAGTTCCACACAAAAATGGAACTTCCGCTTTTCGGAACTCTCCCCCCCTCCGATGTCACATTTGGCACCTTTCAGGGGGGTGCAGATACCTGTCTAAGACAGGTATTTGCACCCACTTCCGGCATAGACTCCCATGGGAGTCTATGTCTCTTCCCGTCCCGACCGCGCTGTCTGCTGGGAACATACAGCTCCCAGGAGAGAGCGGGGACCACTAGGGACGCGCAGCGCGACTCGCGCATGCGCAGTAGGGAACCGGAAAGTGAAGCCGCAACGCTTCACTTCCTGATTCCCTCACCTAGGATGGCGGCGGCAGCTGCCGAGAACCGAGCGGGTTCTCGGCGTCCCCTGCCGACATCGCTGGACCCTGGGACAGGTAAGTGGCATTGTATTAAAAGTCAGCAGCTGCAGTATGCAAGTTCCCCCTGAAAAAAAGCCCTGTTTAAGGGTGTGCCCACTTCTGCAACCATATTATTTTCATTCATAAATTTTACTTCCCTCCACCTAAAACAGTGGTTCTCAACCTCTCTTGTGCCGTGACCCCTTGATAAAATTTCCCAAGTTGTGGGGACCCCCAACAGTAAAATTATTTTCGTAGCGTGGGTTGTCAGCACCCAAGGCAAGACAAGTAATTTGCTCCCCTAACCCACAGACATTTAGCGCTCCCTGAGTCCCTTCCACTTGTACAGTATTAAAACCCCTTATGGTACATTTTAGTATGTACCACTCTTTCTCTTTGTTCTCCTTTCTTTCCCTTTTATCTCTCTCTCTATCCTAATTTCTTGTTTTTTTTTATCCCCATCCCTCTCTCTAGCTGTCTTTCATGTGCTTTCTCTCCCCTTTTCTTTGTTCCTCCCCTTCTTTTCCTTCCATGTATTCTCTATTTTTATTCCTTCTCCTACTCCTTGGTGGTGGGGTGAGTGGCAGTGCTGGCAGGGAGTTGGGATCAGTGGCAGTGCTAGCCGGGGGTTGGGATCAGTGACAGTGCTGGCCGGGGGTTGGGATCAGTGACAGTGCTGGCCGGGAGTTGGGATCAGTGGCAGTGCTGGCCGGGAGTTGGGATCAGTGGCAGTGCTGGCCGGGAGTTGGGATCAGTGGCAGTGCTGGCCGGGAGTTGGGATCAGTGGCAGTGCTGGCCGGGAGTTGGGATCAGTGGCAGTGCTGGCCGGGAGTTGGGATCAGTGGCAGTGCTGGCCGGAAGATGGGATCAGTGGCAGTGCTGGCCGAGAGTTGGGATCAGCCAACTAAGGTGCTCTTGATCAAGGTCATCTGCTGATCTGAGAACTGTAGTGGAGACTTTTAATGACAACTCTAATCACAGGTAGTGTTATTCACTGTGTCTCCGACTTTGTGGTGTCTCGTAACAGTGACACCTATGCCGAAATCAGGAGATAGGGTCTCCTCCAGCCCCTCCCACTTCACATTGCTCACCAGTCAGCTGACCTCTAGTCTCTGCCCCCCAGCCATGCCGTGAACTGAATGGGCGGCTGCGAAGAGGCTGACTGGGCAGCCGCGGGTTCCAGGAACAGCCCTTCTGGGTGGCCGCAAGAAGGCTGGGAGAGCGGTGCGGGCTTCAGGAACAGCCCAGGATTCAGTGACCCCTGGCAAATCATCATTTGACCCCTGAGGGGGTCCCGACCCCCAGGTTGAGAACCACTGACCTAAAAGATTTCAGTTTGTTGTTCAACTGAGTTGTACAGTTTATAGGTCACATTAACAACTAGCTGCCCGCCCACTGTCATATGACTGCAGGACGAGGCAGCTCTCGTTCTGGGCGGATGTCATATGACATGACCGCCTTCCTGAGCCACTAGGGGGCGCGCCTGCACCTGCCGCATCACGGACCCGATGCACGTGCCGTGATGTCCGCCGGGCACCCGCGATTGCCCAGCAACCGAGCAGGACCATGGATCTGTGTGTTTAAACACACAGATCCACGTCCTGTCAGAGAGGAGAGGAGACCGATGTGTGTCCCTTGTACATACATCGGACCGATGTGTGTCCACAGTTAGAATCACCTCCCTAGGACACACATTAACCCCTCGATCAACCCCTAGTGTTAACCCTCTCTCTGCCAGTCACACTTACACAGTAATCAATGCATTTTTATAGCATGGATCGCTGTATAAATGTGAATGGTCTCAAAAATGTGTCAAAAGTGTCCGATATGTCCACTGCAATATCGCAGTCACAATAAAAAATTGCGGATCGCCGCCATTACTAGCTTATTGCGATTTTTTTTTACCAAAAATATGTAGAAGAATACGTATCGGCCTAAACTGAGGAAAATTAAAAAAAAAAAAAAAAAAAAAAAAAAAATTGGATATTTATTATAGCAAAAAGTAAAAAATATTGTGTTTTTTTTAAAACTTGTCCCTCTTCTTTTGTTTATAGCGCAATAAATAAACCGCAGATGTGATCAAATACCACCAAAAGAAAGCTCTATTTGTGGGGAACAAATTATAAAAATTTCATTAGGGTGCAGTGTAACATGGCCGCGCAATTGTCATTCAAAATGCGACAGCGCTGAAAGCTGAAAAATGGCATGAGCACGAAGGGGGTGAAAGTGCCCAGTATTGAGGTTGTTAAGACCCCTTTCACACTGGGGCGCTTTGCAGGCGCTATAATGCTAAAAATAGCGCCTGCAAAGTGCGCTGAAAGAGCCGCTGCTGTCTCTCCAATGTGAAAGCCCCGAGGGTTGCTAGCAGGACAGTAAAAAAAAGTCCTGCTAGCAGCATCTTTGGAGCGGTGAAGTAGCGGTGTATACACCGCTCCTAAACTGTTCCTGCCCATTGAAATCAATGGAGCAGCACGGCTATACCACCAGCATAGCGCTGCTGCACCAGCGCTTTGCAGTGATTTTAACCCTTTCTCGGCCGCTAGCAGGGGGTAAAAGCGCCCCACTAGCGGCTGAATAGCGCAGCGAAATTGGTGGTAAAGTGCCGCTAAAAATGGCAGCGCTTTACCGCCGACACACCCACCACCCCAGTATGAAAGGGGCCTAAAGGTAGAAAAAGTTCTGAAATTATTTATCTTTGTCTTATTTTTTCACATCACAGAAACCTTACATTTTAACAGGGGTGTGTAGACTTTTTATATCCATTGTATCTGTCTATCTGTCTGTCTATCATTAACAACATTTATCTCATGCTTTAATTGTAGAAATATGTTGTGCTGGGATCCTTTAAAGCGAGTATTCCTTGACAGGTAAGAGCCAGTTCTCCTCTATTTACTACTTAGTTTAACATGCTAGCCACCAGTTAAAAATGTTTTAAATGACAGCAACTATTTATGTTTTAAATAAACCTGTGCTCTGTCCATGCAGGTTAAAGTAATGCCCTGTACACACGGTCGGATTTTTTGACAGAAAAAGTGCGATCGGATTGTGCTGTCGGAAATTCCGATCGTGTGTTGGCTCCATCGGACTTTTTCCGTTGGAATTTCCGGCACACAAAGTTTGAGAGCAGGCTAAAAATTTTCCGACAACAAAAGTAAATTTTGATCTTGTGTACACAAATCCGACGCACAAAGTGCCACGCACGCTCAGAATAAATTAAGAGACGAAAGCCAATGGCTACTGCCCCGTTTATAGTCCCGACGTACGTGTTTTACGTCACCGCTTTCAGAACGATCGGATTTTCTGACAACTTTGTGTGACCGTGTGTATGCAAGACAAGTTTGAGCCAACATCCGTCGGAAAAAATCCATGGATTTTGTTGTTGGAATGTCCGATCAATGTCCGACCGTGTGTACGGGGCATAACAGGTTCACTACTTTAATAGTGGCTCCACCAGCTTCACACTCACATCTTCCCTTCACATCATCGATGTGTTCCGATTGCTGGCAGTGGAAAAAGGAATGCCTGTGTGACTTGAAGCTTACACAGGTCTGCAATCTCTGCCTGTCCCCAAGGCCTGGGAAGCTGAGCAGCCAATCAGCGAGCTCCAGCGCTTTCCCATGGGAGGAAGGGGAATGACTCCCATTCTCCTTCGTACCTGGAAGTACCAGGGATATATCTTTATTTTCAGTTATTCAATAGACCTGGAATTATAGAAGTGGAAGTATTAGCAAACGGTAGAACTGCCCTTAAAGTGAACCTGTTCCTTTTCTCTCCATGTAAAGAACACAAATACACTTCAAGTAGAGTGGAATGTACAAATACTTTTAGGCTCCATTCACATCAATGCGTTCTTGTCATGCTTTTTGCAGAAACACAGAACATTATTTTTAACATGGGTTCCTATGGAACACGTTCACATCAATGCATTTTTGTCCCTCTGCATTTTTGGAAAGGGTCAGGGCCTTTTTTAAATGCTAAATGCTGCTTATTTGGTTCAATAGACTTTAATGGAGAAGCTGCAGAAAAGCACGTAGTTCGTTTTTACAGAATTTTTACCTCTATTAGCCACATTTAGAAATCTGCCCAACCAGCTGTTGCAGTGGATGAAGTGAGCAGAGGGTGGGAAAAGGGGTGGGCTGGAGGGGAGACTGCCCTGGGCATTGTGGTATCATGTGAGCTGGGGGCGCACCTCAAGGAGATTGGGGTGATTTGTACTGTGAGGGGGAATTATGGGGGGCAACAGGGGGTAAGAATTGTTTTAGCAGGGGAAATTTAGGGGGGGTTGCTAGGAGTGATTTGGCAGGGATTTGTGTTGGGAGGGGGTATGGGAAGGAGGATTTGTGCTGGGAGGAGTGATTTGGGGGAGGGGGTTGTGTTAGAAGAGATCATATGGTGGAGGGGGGGGGGGGGATTTGTGCTAGGAGGGGAATTTTTTTTTTGTGTGTGCTGGGAGGTGAGCTTTTGGAGTGGGGGGGAGGATTTGTGCTCAGAGGGGAAATTTGAAATTATAGTGAGGAAGCTGGCACATAGCAAAGACCAATTACTGGCCAATTCAAACCACCTGACCTAAGCTTAAAGTCTAAGGTTGGGTTCACATCTAAGCTGCATGCAGCTCAAGGCAGAGGTCCGATGTGTCCCTGTTCTCAGTTTTAGGGATGAATCAGGGCCGAATTCTTGGCTGAATTTGGTCCTGAAACAGATCCAAAGACGCACAGCACTCCTGTGCAAGCTGCTCCACAGCCAGCCACCCCAGAGATATGAGAACCAGCTCCATAGAGGGCCGGTCACAATCTCCTGTCATGTGAACTGGATGCGGAGAAAGCCGCATCCAATTCGCACTAGTGTGAACACAGCCTAAGAAGTGCATCATTGGTAGTTGGTAGAGAATGACCACATTAATTGTCATTTTGTTGGTTGGGTTTGTAGCAAATCCATACTCAACTAGAAGCCACAGCTCACCCCTACTTTTCTCTTGATGTTCCATTGATTGTGCCTCAATCTTAGTATATAAATCATTTATCCAGTAACAAGCATTGTGGACCTGTTTGATTTTTATATCTGAAATGTGCACTATGTTATCTATGAGAGAACTGTATCCAGTGAAATAACACTTTTTTTTTATGCCTTCAGGATGTTGTATGAGACACCAGAAGTTACTAAACCCAAGTGAGTTGTTCCCTCCCCCCCTCTTTTACACAATTTTATCCAGATTTTCTCAGTTCATAGAGCCAAAAGGAAAAGCTCCAACAGAAGGGTAACATCTTCTTAAACTCAGTAGTAAACATAGCCTGGAAGGGGGTTAAAATAGACATTAGGGCTGTCCTGTAACAGCAACTTTTGATTTGTCTTTTGGGTGCTGCCTTTCATGGTCCTAATCCTCAGCAAATTGTCCAGAATGCTCTTTCAATTCTAAAAGTAATTCATTTTTCTTGCTTTTGTCCTACTTAGTGCCCCACCATACACTAATCCAATTATGGTCTCAAGCATTGCTGATTATACCTTCATCACATCCTATGAAAGTATCAGTGCACTAGTGAGTACAGTCTATACCAGAAATTCTGTCTTAGGGCTTGCAGGCCCACTTTTATTTAAACAGAAAGAAAAGTCCAACAAAACAGTTGCCTGTGCAGGGGTTTCCACCTTAAACATGAAATTAAATGCTATTTTCTTCTGGCTCTCTAGCAGCAACATTAATCAGACCTTGTGTCTTAGTTCTCCAGAACGACAAACATGGCACCCTGTGTTCATTGTATAAACTTTGTACCTCTGACTCTTGCACTCTGAACTGTCTCACCATTTTCTCATTTTTGCAGCACCCTACTGCTCTGACTTTCAAGCTTAGTACATCTGTTCCATTACAGACTGCACCTGCTCCAGCAAGACCTGGACTCAGGATTGTAGGTTTCTTTCCTCCAAGCTCCAAACCCTAATCTGGGACTTACAAATCCCGGAGAAAACCAAAAGATTTGTTTCCTCTGTATTAAACAGAATTTTTGGAGCCCCCTGATCTGCATGCTTAAGGTCCCTTTCACACAGGCTGTCCAATCAGATCCGCCTGTCAGTTTTTCAGGTGGACCTGATTGGACCTTGTAGTCTCCCCTATGGAGCGACGGATGACAACGGTGACATTATTATTATTATTCAGGATTTATATAGCGCCAACAGTTTACGCAGCGTTTTACAACATAAAAGGGAGACAATACAGTTATAATACAATACAATACAATAGGATTAAGAGGGCCCTGCTCAGAAGAGCTTACAATCTATGTCTGCTGACACCCGCCAATATCCGATCTGATCCTGCACACAAAATCCAGACGGATGGTGGTCCTACTATCCATCTAGCGAATCGAATGAAAACGGGCAGGCAGTCCGTTTTCACCAGATTTCCCCATATAGGAGAGTGGGACTGTGTCCACCTCCACTCTGCACAGTAAGCGGAGGTGGACCTGTCATCTGCCTGCTCAGCAGGGATCAGTGGAGCGATCCCCCACTGAGCAAGCGGATTCTGCAAAACGGGGGCACCCGTGTGAAAAGGGCCTAAGAATCCTGTGTAGTTTTCAGTTCTTTTATTACAGTGTTAGGGCCGAGCACTGCCACACAAGTTTGTAACATTTCTGCAAGGTACAGTATGTTGGTGTTATCACAGCTGCTTCACAGGTTCATCTTCATGGAAGTCACTTCCTTGTTTATACTCGAGATAGGATTGCAAAATGCTTGTTTCACCTTGCTTCACCTCTTTTGGATTTCATAATTGTTCTGGATTGGCTTAGCTTTGTTGTTTCCAGATGCTCATTTCTGCCATCTACTGAATGTGGCAATGTCACACTGCATCTGGTGACCTTGCCTTACCTGAACTTAAAGTGCATTTACTCCCAAAAACAAAAATATAATATATTGCAGCTTAAAAGTCATCAGATGTCAAATAACAAATACAAATGCACACATTAAATATCCAGATGTAGCATGTAAAACTCAAACAGAACAAAAAACAGAAGCACCCTATAGCATAATGTTTTTATTTAGAATAATAAAAAAAAGTAACCATTAAAACTCACTTTTGATAAGTGCACAAACAGCACATTCAAATATATATTCCTAAACAAGACACCAGTTTATGCAATGGTGATCGTCACAAGACTGAGTCCAATAGGAAAAGCCTTCAAAGGACAGTGTGATTACATACTATATTAAGGGTTTGCAAGCAAATCACTACCTATGCATTACATCATTCTGAATTCATTAGGAAAAGCTGGAATAGATGTATGGAAATTCAGTGCATCTGGAAAGTTTTCACAGCGCTTCACTTTTTCCATTTTTTTATTTGACAGCCTTATTCCAAAATTAATTAAATTCATTATTTTCCTCAAAATTCTACAAACAATACACCATAATGACAACATGAAAGATGTTTAAAATCTTTGCAAATTTATTTAAAAAAAAAAAAAAAAAAAATCACATGTACATAAGTATTCACAGCCTTTGCCCTGACTCTCCAAATTGAGTTCAGGTGCATTCTGTTTCCACTGATCATCCTTGAGATGTTTCTACAAAAGGATTGGAGTCCACCTGTGGCAAATTCAGTTGATTGGACATGATTTGGAAAGGCACACACCTGTCTATACAAGGTCCCACAGTTAACAGTGCATGTCAGAGCACAAACCAAGCCATGAAGTCCAAGGAATTGTCTGTAGATCTCCGAGACAGGATTGTATTGAGGTACAGATCTGGGGATGGGTACAGAAAAATGTCTGCAGCATTGAAGGTCCCAATGAGCACAGTGGGCTCCATCATCCATAAGTTTGGAACCACCAGGACTCTTCCTAGAGTGGGCCGTCCAGCCAAATTGAGCGATCGGGGGAGAAGGGCCTTAGTCAGGGAGGTGATAAAGAATCTGATGGTCACTCTAACAGAGCTCCAGCATTTTTCTGTGGAGAGAGGAGAACCTTCCAGAAGAACAATCATCTCTGCAGCTCTCCACCAATCAGGCATGTATGGTAGCGTGGCCAGAGAGAAGCCAATTCTCAGTAAAAAGCACATGACAGCCCACCCGGAGTTTGCCAAAAGGCACCTGAAGGACTCTCAGACCATGAGAAACAAAATTCTCTGGACTGAAAAAATGTCATGTCTGAAGGAAACCAGACAGAGCTCATCACTTGGCCACAGGGCGGATAAAAATTAATGATTTAAAAAAGAAAAAAAAAAAAAAGAAAGAAATCAGTTTTTTTTTTATTATTTAAATTGGATTTTTTTTATTTCAATTGGATTTTTTTGATTTTTTATTCAATTTATTTTAATAAAATGCTTTTAGAGTAAAAATCTGTCTAAAGATAGTTTTCTATTTAAAGTGGAGTCCCACCCAAAAATGGAACTTCCACTTTTTTGGATTCCACCCCACCTCCGGTTTCACATTTGGACCTTTTAGGGGGGAGGAGGGAGCAGATACCTGTCTAATACAGAAATTTTCTCCCACTTCCTGGCATAGATCACCGCGGTGATCACGGTGACCTACGCCACTTCCGGCACCTACTCTGTCCTCCCCTGCTGTCTTCTGGGAGACACACAGGTCCCAAAAGACAGCAGGGACCAGCAAAGACGTGGAGCACAACTCGCGCATGTGCAGTAGGGAACCGGGAAGTGAAGCCGCACGGATTCTCTTCCTGATTCCCTTACCAAGGATGGCGGCATCAGCAGCCGAGAGCCGACCGACAGATCGGCTTCGGCTGCCGACATTGCGGGCTCCCTGGACAGGTAAGTGTCCATATATTAAAAGTCAGCAGCTGCAGTATTTGCAGCTGCTGGCTTTTAATATTTTTTTTTTCGGCAGTCCTCCTCTTTAGGATACATTAATAATTTCGTTTATTCAGCATGAAATGGAGCTTAGTTGTGTAGCATGAGGCTGTATATTCTGCAATATTTACATTTTTGGCAAACTCATTCAATGAGTCCAAGCTCTACAAGCTGAGATAACATGCACTGCATTGATACATTCACACAATTTCACAGTAACCATGAGATAAAATGAAGTTTGGAAATATTCCTTTATCCCATTGTTTTGCAAATATATGTACACTACAAGCTGCATGATTGAATCGGTTCTGATATCGCAGTTTTACTAACCTGACCACTTATTATTCCAAATAGGAAACGACCAGCAAGAATAAGTCCTTACATTTAAAGAGCACCTGTCATTTCAGATCCATCATGGCAGCGCCTGTTAGCAGGCATCCACTCACCTACTGCTGCCACGTCCCTCACCTTGTTGTGCCACTGCCGCATCACCAGCCATCCCATTAAAGTGAATGGGACTGTCGGTGAGCCAACAGCGGGTCAGAGGAGGAGCCGCTGCAGGACAAAGATGACAGTTGCTCTTTAAAAGTTATGATCTAAATCAAGTTGATTGAAATCAAGCCTTTTACTAGTGATTTAAATCATGATTTAAATCAAATCCCCCCTGTTTGGCAATACCATCCTTACAGTGAAGCATGGTGGTGGCAGCATCATGCTGTGGGGATGTTTTTCAGCATCAGAAACTGGGAGACTAGTCAGGATCGAGGGAAAGATTAATACAGCAATGTACAGAGGCATCCTTGATGAAAACCTGCTCCAGAGCACTCTAGACCTCAGACTGGGTCGAAGGTTTATCTTCCAACAGGACAACGACCTTAAGAACACAGGCAAAATAATAAAGGTTGGTTTGCTGCCCCCCCCCCCCCCCCAAAATATTGAGCACCAGTCACCACTGTAGTGGTTACTGCTTTTTTATTATGTTAAATAAAAACAATACTATTTTATGTAGTGCTACCCCCTGAAGAGCCGCTGGTACTATGGGGTCTTCTAATGTTGGCCTCAACCATCTTAAACCCCTCAGCCGCTCTGACACACCCAGCTGAGTATACAAACACCATCTTTTACAGGGAGCTTCCAATAAGAAAGAAACACAATGTTGTCTTGGATAGGAATTTCATGTGCCGTTCTACTGTTAGCTACTTAAAAGGGAGTAGAAACATGTCTTTAGGAATGTGGTGATAAGCCAACTTTTGGAGAAACTCAGTTCCTGCCAACAGTGTAGATAGTAGGTTAATAACCCTCTCACTAGTCCTGCAGCACAGTGTTAGTTGAGAAGGTAGGTGGGGCCCCACATCTGTCTCCGGCATTGCCATTCAGCCATTATTCGCATACAAGGGGAATTTTTGTTTTTTCACCCTCCTAACTTGATTCTGAATACTGTTCTAACCCAAACCCAGATCCAATAGATGTGAATAGGCTCAGTACATCATCACCCAGGTTTATCACAGGTGCTTCCACCCTATTGCACTCTTCATCCTCACTTGCATTATACCACGTATGACCGTAAAAAGCCAAAATCTAAATGATATAGAACCATTGACCTAGGGGTTACTTGTACACCACTATTTGGCTATTTGACGACTCTTGATGGTCATCAGGGTATAATGCAACACGCCCTGACCGGGTAGCTTTATATGTTGTCCTTTGTAATGTTTGTCTCGTTTGTCTTATTACTAGCGGCCACATTTATATTATAGTTGTGTTCATTTGCAGTACTTATCTTTATATGCGATTTTATATGTCAAGATATTTGAATAAAACAGAATTATTTTAATAACTAAGATCTTTGATTATATTGTTGCACAGAGTAACCCCTTTAAAAGCCACCTCTATTGGGTTTACCCCTCCCCCCATCTCCCCTTCTTGTATCAATGCAAAAAAAAGTTTTAAAAACAGCTGTTTTTTCAGGAGCAGTGATTTTAATAATGCTTAAAGTCAAACAATAAAAGTGTAATATCCCTTTAAATTTCGTAGCTGTGGGGGTGGCTATAGTATGCCTGTAAAGGGGCGCATGTTTCCCGTGTTTAGAACAGTCTGACAGCAAAATGACATTTCAAAGAAAAAAAGTCATTTAAAACTACTCGCAGCTATTGCATTGCTGGTCCGACAATACACATAGAAGTTCATTGATAAAAACGGCATGGGAATTCCCCACAGGGGAACCCCGAATCAAAATTTTTTTTTAAAAATGACGTGGGGGTCCCCCTAAATTCCATACCAGACCCTTCAGGTCTGGTATGGATTTTAAGGGGAACCCCGTGCCAAAATTAAAAAAAAAAACGGTGTGGGGTCCCCCCTAAAAATCCATACCAGACCCTTATCCAAGCACGCAACCTGGCAGGCCGCAGGAAAAGAGGGGGGGACGAGAGAGCGTCCCCCCTCCTGAACCGTACCAGGCCACATGCCCTCAACATTGGGAGGGTGCTTTGGGGTAGCCCCCCCAAAACACCTTGTCCCCATGTTGATGAGGACAAGGGCCTCATCCCCACAACCCTGGCCGGTGGTTGTGGGGGTCTGCGGGCGGGGGGCTTATCGGAATCTGGAAGCCCCCTTTAACAAAGGGACCCCCACATCCCGGCCCCCCCTTGTGTGAAATGGTAAGGGGTTACAAAAGTACCCCTACCATTTCACTAAAAAAACTGTCAAAAATGTTAAAAAAGACAAGAGACAGTTTTTGACAATTCCTTTATTTAAATGCTTCTTCTTTCTTCTATCTTCCTTCTTCTTCTTCTTCTTCTTCTGGCTCTTCTGGTTCTTCCTCTGGTGTTCTCATCCAGCATCTCCTCCGCGGCGTCTTCTATCTTCTTCTCCTCGGGCTGCACCCATGGCTTGGGGGGAGGCTCCCGCTCTTCTCTTCATCTTCTTCTCCATCTTCTTCTTCTCTTCTTCTTCTTCTCCGGGCCGCTCCGCATTCATGCTGGCATGGAGGGAGGCTCCCGCTGTGTGACGCGTCTCCTCTTCTGACGGTTCTTAAATAACGGGGGACGGTGCCACCCGGTGACCCCGCCCCCTCTGACGCACGGTGACTTGACGGGACTTCCCTGTGACGTTAAGGGGGATGCAACAGGGAAGTCCCGTCATGTCCCGTGCGTCAGAGGGGGGGCGGGGTCACCGGGTGGCCCCGCCCCCCGTTATTTAAGAACCGTCATAAGAGGAGACGCGTCACACAGCGGGAGCCTCCCTCCATGCCAGCAAGGATGCGGAGCGGCCCGGAGAAGAAGATGAAGAAGAAAAGAAGATGAAGAGAAGAGCGGGAGCCTCCCCCAATGCCATGGGTGCGAAGCGGCCCGAGGAGAAGTAGATAGAAGACGCTGTGGAGGAGATGCTGGACGAGAACACCGGAGGAAGAACCAGAAGAGCTAGAAGAAGAAGAAGAAGAAGAAGAAGATGAAGGAAGATAGAAGAAAGAAGAAGCATTTAAATAAAGGAATTGTCAAAAACTGTCTCTTGTCATTTTTAACATTTTTGACAGTTTTTTAGTGAAATGGTAGGGGTCCCTTACCATTTCACACAGGGGGGGGCCGGGATCTGGGGGTCCCCTTGTTAAAGGGGGCTTCCAGATTCCGATAAGCCACCTGCCCGCAGACCCCCACAACCACCGGCCAGGGTTGTGAGGATGAGGCCCTTGTCCTCATCAACATGGGGACAAGGTGTTTTGGGGGGTTACCCCAAAGCACCCTCCCAATGTTGAGGGCATGTGGCCTGGTACGGTTCAGGAGGGGGGGCGCTCTCTCTCGTCCCCCCCTCTTTTCCTGCGGCCTGCCAGGTTGCGTGCTCGGATAAGGGTCTGGTATGGATTTTTGGGGGGACCCCACGCCGGTTTTTTTTTATTTGGCGTGGGGTTCCACTTTAAATCTATACCAGACCTTTAGGGCCTGGTATGGAATTTAGGGGGACCCCCACGTCATTTTAAATTTTAGTTCGGGGTTCCCCGGTGGGGAATTCCCATGCCGTTTTTATCAATGGACTTTTATGTGTATTGTCGGACCGGCAATGCAATAGCCACGAGTAGTTTTAAATGACTTTTTTTCTTTGAAATGTCATTTTGCTGTCAGACTGTTCTAAACACGCCCCTTTACAGGCATACTATAGACACCCCCAGCTACGAAATTTAAAGGGATATTACAATTTTATTGTTTGACTTTAAGCATTATTAAAATCACTGCTCCTGAAAGAACAGACGTTTTTAAAACTTTTTTTTGCATTGATCCATGTCCCCTGGGGCAGGACCCAGGTCCCCAAACACTTTTTATGACAATAACTTGCATATAAGCCTTTAAAACTAGCACTTTTGATTTCTTCCATAGACTTTTAGAGGGTGTTCCGCGGCATTCGAATTTGCTGCGAACACCCCAAATTGTTCGCTGTTCGTCGAACTTGCGAACAGCCGATGTTCGAGTCGAACATGGAGTTCGACTCGAACTCGAAGCTCATCCCTACTCGCCAGTACCTGCCCTACACTATAAAAGTATTCTTTCTATAGCAGTCATTTGTAGTGTGAAAGTGGCGTGGAGAGAGATAGAACAGGGCTCTGTTCAGTGCTATTAGACAGTTAGTGTGCTATAGTGTGCTATTCTGATTCTTTTGTCAGTAGAATATCAGTTTAGTGTGCATCTAGGGATAGTTTACTGTAATGCCGCGTACACACGATCGTACATTCCGACAACAAAATCCATTTTTTTTCCTGATGAATGTTGGCTCAAACTTGTCTTGCATACACACGGTCACTGAAATCTTGTCGGAAATTCTGATCGTCAAGAACGCAGTGACGTACAACACGTACAACGAGCCGAGAAAAATGAAGTTCAATAGCCAGTGTGGCTCCTCTGTTTGATTCCGAGCTTGCGTGGAATTTTGTGCGTCGGAATTGTGTACACACAATCGGAATTTCCGACAACGGATTTTGTTGTCGGAAAATTTGAGATCCAGATCTCAAATTTTGTTTGTCAGAAATTCCAAAGAAAAATGTCCGATGGAGCCTACACATGGTCGGAATTTCCGACAACAAGCTCCCATCGAACATTTCCCGTCGGAAAATCTGATCGGGTGTACGCGGCATAAGTGTAATGCGACCATTCATCTTTACATTAGTGTCAATGTAGGGATAGTACAGTGAGTGTAGTGCAACCATTCATCTTTACATTGATGTCAATGTAGGGATAGTTCAGTCATTGTGAGTGTAGTGCGACCACCATTCATCTTTACATTAGTGTCAATGTAGGGATAGCTCAGTCAGTGTGAGCGTAGTGACCGTTTACCACAGTTTTTTTTCTGTGCGTTACTGCAAGTTTATGCCATATAGTTCTGTGCATTATTGCAAGTTTAAGGCTGTATATTTTATTTCGCTACTGCAAGTTTATTGCCATATATTTCATTGCGTTACTGCAAGTTTAACGCCATATAGTTCTGTGCGTTACTGCAAGCATAATGCCATATAGTTTTGTGCATTACTGCAAGTTTAACGCCGTATATTATATTGCGTTACTGCAAGCTTAATGGCATATAATTGGGATAATTGCGTTACTGCAAGTTTAACGCCGTATAGTTCTGTGCGTTACTGCAATATTATAGTGTATCCGCGGAGTGTGTCTGTGTTGTGAATATTCAAAATTAAAGTGCACCAAACACCACTTTCCATTGATTAAAGTGCATCAACGTGGGGGGCGTGGCTACGGCATGCAGGAGTGAAGACGTGCTCTCCTTGAGCTCCGTGCAGCCCGCTCTACACAAAGCCTGATCAGCAGCATTAAAGGGGGCTTTATCACCCACAACGATGCCCCCGAAACGCAAACCATCTCCTCAACCACAGCGGACCCCTCGAGGCCGGTCAGAATCGCTGGAAAACTACTTTCATGGGACTCGCAGAGGAACGGCAAGTACAGCCAAGATGGCGCCCGGAGGCCACGCTTCCAGAGCTACCTCCCCTATCAGCTCCCCACGCTTACCGCTACCTTCCCTGCCTCCCCCCTCCTCTCCCTCCGGATCAGACAGGTCAGAAAGGCTCCCTGAAAGAGGAGATGCCTGGGGGGATAGAGACATTCGCTCTCATATACTCTCCCTTCCCACCAAGGATGACTTGGAGAAGTTTGTGCACAGAGTAGAGAAGGCCATGAGGCAGGACATAGAGGACTTACAAGCAGACACAGCACATCTAGGGGGAGAGTGGAAACGCTAGAGACACAGTGGGAAGAGACTGCTCCCACATTACAAGCCCTTACAGACCGCTGTAAATCGCAGGATCGCAGGATTGAAGCCCTGCTTGACCAAATGGATGATGCTGAGAACAGAAGCAGAAGGGTTAACATACGCATCAGAGGCCTACCTGAGGCCACAGGCCAGAGAGATACTGTTCCTACCCTGCAAGGGGTCTTTAAACAAATATTAGGCCGCCAGGCGCCAGAACATATTGAGATAGACCGGGCACATAGAGCCCTGAGACCTCCATCTGAAGACCCTGACAAGCCCAGAGACATTATCTGCAAACTGCATAAGTATTCTCTTAAGGAACAGATCATGACTCAAGTCCGCGGACTCAGACATGTGGATTTTGATGGAGCCAAACTATCTTTTTTTCCAGACCTCTCCAGACGCACGCTGATGCAGCGTCGTGCCCTCAAACCACTGCTGGCGGCCTTACAGGATGCCCAACTGCCCTATAGGTGGGGATTCCCCTTCAGCCTATCTGCAACTAAAGACGGTAAACATTCTACACTGCGGAGCAAGGCTGATTTACCCCATTTTCTGGAGTCTCTTGGACTGCCGCAGGTGGACATTCCGGACTGGAGGACCTCGCCGGAGATACCTCTCCCAAATCGCCCTGAACAGTGGCAAGCGAATCGCCGCAGACGCCGCCGAGGATCCAGGAGGGGCCCCCCTGCTCGAGCATCTCACCCTCCATCTCCTCAAGGAGAAACCTAAGAAACAGAACTTCCCAACATGGGTATCCTAAATGTCCCCTGGACGTTATTTTTTCTTTGGGGGTTTTTTTTTTTTTTCTTCTTAGTCATTTTTTGACATCCCCCCCAGCTGCTGATCCATCATATGCACTTGGTATTGAGGTGCAATTTTTGTGCCCAACACAATGAGCGGGTTTCACCACGGTCTCACCCCCCGTGCTGTATCACTTACCTCCAATAGGTCAACTCCTAGGAGTTTTGTTCCCGTATTGGGAATTGGCGCTGCTCGCTGACCCCCACTGCTCCTTCTTACTGGGGGAGGGGTGGGGGTCACCGACCAGTGGCAAGGTTGCACTTTTCCCTACTTTTAGGGTTTTTGGTTTTTCTATGTTTTTTGTTGTGACTGTTTTTTCTTATATGTTTATGTTCTTAACACCTACAATAACCATGGTTTATTTCTTAGGTACATATTGGAGCTTAATGTGTCCCTCAGGCTACATTTTGACGATAAGATTACGCTTTGGATCAATCCCCCTCTTGCTGACAGAATGGCGACCCTTCCCCACTCTTTTCTACTATGGCTGATCTAAAAATCGGGTCCTACAATGTGCGAGGCCTGGGATCACCCTCCAAAAGGGGTAAGTTGTGGCTTGAGATGAAGCGTTCAGGGGCGCATGTGTTTTTTTTGCAGGAAACTCACTTCAGTGCTGACTCGGTCCCCCGGCTCCCCACACACTTATACCGGTCCTGGTTTCTTAGCAACTCCCCAAGACCCAAATCTGGAGGTGTTGCCATTGCGATACACAAAAATTGCCCCTTTGTCCTAACGGATCAACTCATAGACCCCCATGGCAGATATGTGTTCGTCAAGGGCTCCATTTACTCCCGTAGGTTCACGTTTGCAGCTGTGTATGCCCCAAATAACAAACAACTTACCTTTATAGACTCTATCTTAGATACCCTGACCTCCTTTAAGGAAGGCCAACTTATAATGGGAGGGGATTTCAATGTCAGCCCCGACCCACAGATAGACACTTCTTCCAGTCGCTCGGCCCACTCCTTTGCCTTTCTGAAACACTTCAGGAAATCACTACAGGCACACCATTTAGTGGACTGCTGGAGGTTATTACACCCAGTAGATAGAGATTATAGCTATTTCTCAGCTACACACAATGTCTACACTCGTATAGACTTACTACTAATGGACCAATACTCCCTAGACTCCCTGTCTGGCGCTTCAATTGGCTCCATCACACTGTCGGACCACGCTCCGGTCTTCATCTCCTTGCGGCCCTTGTCTGCGGAGGCTCGGACATGGAGCTGGCGCCTAAACGAATGCATTTTGGATGATGCGGTAGCACACAAACAGGTGCTAGATGCCATCTCTCTATACTTTGATGAGAACACAACTGGTGAGGTGGGCATGGGCTCGGTGTGGGAAGGACATAAAGCGGTTATCCGAGGGGAGCTAATATCTCAGGGATCAAGATTAAAGAGGGCTAGAGAAGGGGAATTGCAGGACCTATTGGGGAAGATTCAAAAAACAGAATTGATACACAAACGACACATAACCCCTACAGTCACCTCAGAATTACAGGCCCTCAGACAGGATTTATCCAGACTGCTGGATGCTAGGATCAGGGCACGAATGAGGCATGTAGCACACAAATTCTACGAATTTGGCAATAAGTGCGGACGACTATTGGCGAGAGCCCTTAGGCCCCAACGGGCTTCAGGCCATGTACACAAACTGACTTCGACAACGGGTACACCGGTGGTGCACTCCTCAAAAATAGCCCACGCCTTCAAAGAATACTATGCTCAGCTATATCACCTCCCGAGCACAGTGTCTGGCCTAACGGATACCCAACGGACTGACCGTATTGCACAATACCTTACAGAAGCCCAATGCCCACAACTGGCGGCTTCCATTAGTAAACAGCTGGATATACTTATCTCCCTTTTGGAAATTAAGACTGTGATTAAAGATCTCCCTAATGGGAAAAGCCCGGGTCCAGACGGCTATACTAACGCATACTATAAGAAGTACTCAGAAGTACTCACGGAACCCATGTGTGCTTATTTCACAGCCTTGGCTTCCGGTACGGTGATGCCTAAGGAAGCTCTGATGGCACATATCACAGTCCTTCCAAAAGAAGGGAAAGATCATTCCATGCCAGGGAGCTATAGGCCGATATCCCTTCTAAACACCGATGTCAAAATCTTAGCAAAAATTCTGGCCAATAGACTCAAACCGATCCTTCCGTCACTTATACACCCGGACCAGACGGGATTCATAATGGGTAGGGAGGCCAGGGACAACTCCAATAGAGCACTCCAACTGATACACTGGGCAGAATCTTGGACCACAGCACATCCTCGCCTCTTGCTCTCTACCGATGCCGAAAAGGCATTTGATAGGGTTGATTGGACTTACATGAGGGCAGTGCTGACCAGGCTTGGCCTGGGCCCCAGCATGCTCTCATGGATATCCTCCCTATACAGTTCTCCAACAGCTAGAGTAAAGGTGAACGGTTTACTATCAGATGCCTTTCCAATACATAATGGGACACGCCAGGGGTGTCCTTTATTCCCTTTGATCTTCGCTCTGACATTGGAGCCCTTGCTAAACAAAATACGCCTTAATAGGGATATCAGGGGCTTCACTGTGGGACCAACTGAACATAAGCTTTCTGCCTACGCGGATGACGTCTTATTCTACGTCTCGGAGCCCCTCATGTCACTACCCAACATCATGGCAGAACTGAAGGAATTTCACTTACTATCTAACTTTAAAATCAACTACAACAAATCTGAGATCTTGTCCCTAAATATACCCATGGCTTTGCGTACACAGCTGCAGACTGCCTTCTCGTTTACGTGGTGCCAGACCTCCCTGAAATATTTGGGGATTTACCTACCCACACAATGTTCCCAGCGCTATACATGTAACTATTCACTACTGCTCACTAACATCAGAACAGACCTAAAATCTTGGAATAGAGCTGCATTCTCATGGATGGGCCGAGTCAGCATTTTGAAGATGAATGTGCTACCCCGCATTTTATTTTTCCTGCAGATGGTGCCCATCGCCCTGCCTAGGACTTTCTTCTCAACCCTCAACAGCCTGTTTATACAGTATATATGGAGTGGGAAGGGCCCCAGACTAGCCCTTCGCATGATACAACGCCCTAAAGCAAGAGGGGGAATGGGGGTCCCAATGATACGCAAGTACTATGAAGCTATAGCCTTACAGCGTATTTTGGATTGGTATCACAATGTCTCCCTTAAACTGTGGGTCCCGCTCGATAAATTTCTAGCTGGCCGAAATCTTTCACATGCACCATGGGTTCCCAGGGAGAACAGAGGTCTGTCAATGCTGGTCTCTCCTATGGCTTCACACACCTTAAACGTGTGGGATGCCTTGAATAGGAAAGAGAAGCTCGCTCCGGCGATTTCCCCTCTGGCACCCCTAGGTGGCTTCCCATGGTTCACTCCGGGGGAACACCCATCTTTTTTCCGTACGTGGACAGCTGATGGGGAGATCAGATGCGGCAGATTTGTTCAGGATCAAGGCTTAATACCATTGGCTAAGCTGAGGGAACTGTTCGGCCCATTCCCAATGGACGAATGGCGCTATAGACAACTTAAACATTTTATTGATAGCTTACCACAGGGGGTTCGTTCCCCCACGGTGGCATCGCCTTTTGAACGATTATGTATGTCATCCTCTATCACCCCCCATGCGATCTCAGTGTTATATGAGTTACTGCAATCTTCACAGGAAGAGGGAAAACTGGGATTTATTAGGGAGTGGGAGAAAGATCTTAACCACACCTTTACAGAACCCCAATTAGAACATCTTTTCCGCCTTACCCATACGAGCACTGTTGACACCAAAATGCAAGAGAACAGCTATAAGGTTTTGACCAGGTGGTACAGGGTCCCCACTAAGCTCACTAAGATCTATCCGTCTCTTTCCGCCGCATGCTGGAGGGAATGCGGGCTTCGGGGTTCATTCCTCCACATTTGGTGGGAATGCCCCAAATTACAACCATTCTGGCTGGACATACATACTCAAATTAAACTCATCTTGGATGTGGAACTTACTGCACTTCCCTACCATTCCTCTCGGCCAGTATCGCAAGTCAATTTTACCACACTTACTTAACGCAGCACGAAGGTTGATCCCTATACATTGGAAAAAGCCTCAAATACCCACACGTGCCGAATGGATAGGGTTGGTTGATAATATTATGGCCGCAGAGGAATGGATGGCGAAGTGTAAAGACAAATACGAAAAGTTCTACTCAATATGGGCCACATGGATGCACTACACAGGTCAGGGGAAGGTGTCAGCCAGTGGATCTTCTCAGATACAGAACCCCAATTGATCCTCGCGTCTGAGGTTGTTTTTTGACAGATATTGAAGTAACTACCAACAGGTGACTGATACACAGACGTGCTCTAATAGGCCCAGAGCAGCTCAATATGGTTGACCATGATAAGAGGTGTAACATTTCCTCTTTCTTTTTCGTTCTCCCTTTGTTCCCCCCCCCTCCCTTTTTCCCCTTTTTTCTTTTTTCTGTTTTTTCTGATACTTTCATTATTATAAAAAGAATAATTACAGTATGTTATGGCTTACATCAAGGTTTATGACCTGGCGTTCGACCTGGTCTCAGGTACTATGGGTTCCAGTTAAACCCATACAGTTGACTGATGGTTATAGTCTTGTTCTGGGATCCTCCATCGGGGAGCAATAGGGGTGATCAATGGTTGTGTGAATTTATAAGTGTCGATTAGATGACTATAAATATCCCCCTACCATATTGCCCCTGATGTGTACAAGATCCTGGGTAATACACATATTCATTTGATACATAACACCCCCTTATGTAATTCGTACATACTTCGTATGTATTAACTGTTATGCTATGTCTCTCTGTATGTTTTTCATGGAAATATCTTTAAAATAAAGATTATATAAAAAAAAAAAAAGTGCATCAACGTACACATTACACATCTTTATTACATTTTGTTAATAAGCATCCCCCACTCTCCCCATCATGTCTGGGAGGACAGCAAAGAGAGGCAGATGTTCCTATGGCAATGTAAGGGGGCCAGCAGCGTATGTGTCCACAGGCAAAGGTGGACATGGTCAGTTCTCAGACAGGGCATCGTTTCCTCTGTTTAGTGATTTTGCCCATGCTATCCAGTCACAGCATGCAGAGAAGGCAGTGGAATGGCTTACTAAACCGTCCTCATCCTCCATCACCAAAGCAGACACTGGTGTGTATTCCCCTGCAGCTGCCAGAGTGGCAAAACCTGTCTCCTTGTCCACAGCTATTTCTGCCATAGCCCCATCATCAGGCATGGAGGAGTCAGCGGAGTTATTTGAACACAGTGTCAGCCACTTGCTCCTTGAAGATGCACAGCAATTACTCGATTCAGATGTTGGTTCCGACTGTGAGGTTGAGGAAGGCAGGAATATAAGCCTACAGAGAGGGGCGAACACTGGTATACAAATTGACAGTCATTTTCCCCCAGCCGCAGCGTATTGCCAAGTTGTCTCCAGTGGTAATGAGGATGGAGGAGATGATGATGATGAGGTCTTGCATGTCGGATAGAGCAGAGGAGGAAAGTGAGGGTGAGGCACAACCCAACGAGGCAGCCATCATGAAGATTAGAGAGCAGCCACCCTATTCCATCACATTGTGGATCTGTTATTTCCTGGCCCACTTCCCACAGCTCAGCTGTCTGGGCCTTTTCTAGTACATGTGCAGCCGATTGCACTGTTGCTATTTGCAAACTTTGTCTCAAGTGCATCAAGCATGGCATTTGGGTACCACACGCTTGACCGGGCATTTAACCTTCCACCACCCAGCCCGTTGGCAAGAGCACCTAAAAGCCACATAAAAGGGGCACAAATCTGTCCCTCCTCCTTACTCACCTCAGTCTGTTCCTGCTATACCTCATGAATTCTCAGCAGCCTCCACTGACAGGGATGATGGTATAGCACAGGGTGTCCCAGGTCCTTGCAGCACATTAGCCAGCAGCACACATCACCTGCTGTAGACTATAGCTGGCAAATTTCTCTGCCCCATCTGCTGCAGCGGGAAAAAAAAAAAAATACAGTCCCTGCTACCCACATGCCCAACATCTAAATGCAAGCTAGTCAAAGCTGCTGGCTCTACAACTCCTGTCTTTCCACCTGGTGGATTCTGCCCTCTTCCGTGAATTTGCAGAATGTGCTGAACCGCAATGGCAGGTTCCCAGTCGTTATTTCTTTTCACTTAAGGCCACTCTATCTCTCTACCTACAATGTTGTGGCATTGTTTGGCAAGGCAGTCAGCTGCAAAGTCCACATTACTGCTGACATGTGGTCCAGCAAGCATGGGCAGGGACGATATTTTTCTTTTACAGCACACTGAGTAACTCTGCTGGCAACTCTGAAGGATGCAAGACAAGGCTGCAGATTGCTGTTCTCCCACGTCTCCATACAGCTGGTGATGATGCCAGATTACCACTATTATTCCTTTATACTGGCTTTTGAAATTTACAAATGCAGCAATTTAGAAATTGGATGAAATGCTTAGCACCGGGAAACACTTTTTGAAAGATAAAAAGTGCATTTTATATACAACTCTATACATCAGGCCAAAATGAGGGACAAATGTGGAGGAAAGGAGGGACAGAGGGACTTCATTCCAAATCAGGGACAGTCCCTCCAAATCAGGGACAGTTGGGAGTTATGCATCTAGGAGACTAGAAATTTTACCCATTCTTCTTTGCAAAATAGCTCAAGCTCTGTCAGATTGGATGGAGAGCGTCTGAACAGCAATTTTCAAGTCTTGCCACAGATTCTCAATTGGATTTAGGTCTGGGCTTTGACTGGGCCAGTCTAACACATGATCTTGATTTCATCTAAACCATTCCATTGTAGCTCTGGCTGTATGTTTAGGGTTGTTGTCCTGCTGGAAGGTGAACCTTTTCCCCAGTCTCAAGTCTTTTGCAGACTCTAACAGGTTTTCTTCTAAGATTGCCCTGTATTTGGCTCCATCCATCTTCCCATCAACTCTTCCCTGTCCCTGCTGAAGAAAAGCATCCCCACAACATTATGTTGCCACCACCATGTTTCACTGTGGGAATGGTGTGTTCAGGGTGATGTGCAGGCATGGACTGGCCATCAGGACTACCAGGAGTTTCCCGGTGGGCCTGTCAGATGCAGTCCTGGAGCCACTCCTCTCTGACAGTGAGTGTTTGCGATTTCACTCCTGTCAGGAGGAGCTGCTTCCGTCACTTGCTGGAGAGAGCATTAGGCGTTATGCTCCCTCCGGCCTGCAGGGGGAGATAGACAGCCGGCCGACTTTCCTTCCTCTCTCCTCTATCACTTGTTATCACATGACTGGAGAGAGGAACGAGAAGCTGCCTTGAAAACTGAGTACATGCAGGAGGGGGAGGAGAGGGAGGACTCTCTGATGTGAACGGGCTGCTGGTGGGGACTCTGATGTGAAGGGGGCTGCTGGTGGGGACTCTCTGATGGGGACACACTGATGTGAAGGGAGCTGCTGATGGGACTCTCTGATGTGAAGGGGGCTGCTGATGGGGACTCTCTGATGTGAAGGGGGCTGCTGATGGGGACTCTCTGATGGGGACTCACTGATGTGAAGGGCGCTGCTGATGGGGACTCTGATGTGAAGGGTGCTGCTGATTGGGACTCTCTGATGTAAGGGGGACCCTGTTAGGGACACACTGATATAAGGGGGACACTGTTGGGGACATTCAAAATCAAAGTGGGCCTGTCATGATGAAGTCCAGGGCCAAATTTTTGTCCCAGTCCAGCCCTGGTGATGTGCAGTGTTAGTTTTCTGCCACACATAGCATTTTACTTTTAAGCCAAAATTTTCAATTTTGGTCTCATCTGACCAAAGCACCTTCTTCCACATATTTTCTGTCCCCCCCCACATGGCTTCTGGCAAACTTCAAAACAGGACTTCTTATTGCTTTCTTTCAACACTAGCTTTCTTCTTGCTACTCTTCCATAAAGGCCAGATTTGTGGAGTGCAGGACTAATAGTTGTCCTGTGGACAGATTCTCCCACCTGAGCTGTGGCTCTCTGCAGCTCCTCCAGAGTTACCATGGACCTCTTGGCTGCTTCTCTGATTAATGCTCTCCTTGCTCAGCCTGTCAGTTTAGGTGGACGTCCATGTCTTGGTAGGGTTTTCAGTTGTGCCATACTCTTTCCATTTTCAGATGATGGATTGAGATGTTTAAAGCTTGGGATATTTTCTTATCACCTAACCCTGCTTTGAACTTCTCCACAACTTTATCCCTGACCTGTCTGGTGTGTCCCTTGGCCTTCATAAAGCTCTTTGTTCACTAAGGTTATCTAACAAACCTCCGAGGGCTTCACAGAACATCTGCATCTATACTGAGATTAAAATACACACAGGTGGACGCTTATTACTAATTAGGTGACTTAGGTAAATGGTTCCACTAGATTTTAGTTAGGGCCATCAGAGTAAAGGGGGCTGAATACAAATGCACGCCACACTTTTCACTTATCTGTAAGAAATTTGGAAAACCATTTATCATTTTCCATCCAGTTCACAATTATTTGCCACTTTGTGTTGGTCGATCAAATAAAATCCCAATAAAATACATTTACTTTTCTTGTTGTAACATGACAAAATGTGGACAATTTCAAAGGGAATGAATACTTTATCAAGGCACTGTATGTAACACATTATATTATATATACATTTCTATATTCTATATATGTAGCAATAACTCTCGGTGGAGCTGCTGGTTTAAAGCGGGCTGTTACCTTCACTTTCGCCACCTCTGTTTCACCGGCACCGGGTCTAGGGTCCCGTTGATTTTACCTCTGGACAATGTAGGCACCAAACACTTGAGTATCTTTTCAATGCTTTAATGAACAGGTAATAAAGGAAGTAGCAGGAAAGAGGCAGAAGGAAAGCTGTAGGGAAGCTCAAATACCTTTTAGTAGTATTCTTTAGCACATTAGGAATTGAACACTTGTAGTTGAATGCACTCCCCTTGTGGGATTCAATCTTTGCCCGCCTGGATAGGCCTCTCTCACTTGCCTAGCAGCCAGTACGTAGCACGAACAAAAGTCTCTGCCACAGACTTGTTTGGAACAAAACCCGTACGATCCTCTGCCACAGGACGTAATGGTTTACGATGAATATCAGACACAGCACTTGAACCTTTAAGCCAACCCGGCAGTACTATGCAGTAAGATTACTTCAGGATACGTCCTCCAACTGAGTCACCAGGCCCCTCTCCAGACCAGCACTCTGCATGATCCTTCCATGAGATTCCCCTGGGATCTCCTCAGTTGTCCAGCTTCTTCTCTTAGGATAGACAGCCCAGGACCATTCCTCTGCTGCTGTAGTGGGCCCCAGACAGGCTTCTGGGCCCACCCACACACCGAAGCGACGCAGGCCTCCGGAACGGAGGACTACGAGGTGGTATTCCTAATGCATACCTGTCAGCCAGGAGGGCCAGCAGGTGGCTGAAAATGAACCCCTAAACATGGCGTCTGTCCCATAAATACCCTCTCCCAGAATGCAACTCGGAGGACCACCTCTCTCTCATATATTATATATATATATATATATATATATATATATATATATATACACACACACACACACACACACACACACACACACACACACAGCTTCCATATGTGATACTTGGCTTCTAAAACAGGGGGTCAGACCAAACTATTTGCTAATTCCTGCTTTACAATAGCTGCAATATGGAGGTCAATGAGGGCTTGTTTAAAAAATCCTTTACTGCTTTATAACAATATGTAATTATTTTAATGCTAATAGTGTGGGCATATGTATACTTTAAATACCTGTTTTATCCTAGGTTACACAAACAAACAAATTTGATATAAAATATACCTTTTTCTAACCTACAGGAAAACAGATGTGTTGACAGTGACACCTTGGCTTGCTCCAATTGTATGGGAAGGTACCTTTAATATAGATATAATCAATGCTCAGCACCACAAAGCAGGCACTCGCATTGGTCTCACAGTATTTGCTATCAGAAAGTAAGTTAAAAACTACCATACATAACATTATAGCTACTGCACATATTGTTCAGATATAACTTTGGCTGGGTCACCATGCAGCACATTTGACCTCTATAAGTTGTGGTTTTCCATCTGTCTGGAGCCATAACAAACCTGAATTGCCGATGGAGATATTGTGACTGTTTCACAGCAAAGTGCAATAGATCTCTGGCTATTGAGATCTCTCCATCTGGTAAGAAGTGTGTGAGCACTGGTGTCATTCACTTGGAGATCACTTATTTGGATTAATGCACAGTTCATTATAGTCAACTTTGAGACTTTCTGTACTCTATTTCACATATAAAGACTTTTTACTGTGATTGTTTTTATTTTTAATTATATTCATATTTTTGCACTCATTTTATTATAATTAAATTGTTGTTGTATCTACATTCATATGAATAGCACCTTAAAGTGGCAGTGCACCTATTTAGTTTTGATATGTAGTATTCGGATATTTCAGTGTTGCTGTTGTCACATATCTTTAATTTGTACACTAAGTGCAGGAAATCTTTTTGTTTTGTATATCAGATATACCTTTGTCATGTTAAGGAAATTTTAAATTCTGTATAAAATTGTATTCTATTTTGTATGGTTTGCTATGTATTGCACACTGCACTCATTGTGCACACCGCACTAATAATGTTTTCATTACACGTTTGCATTTTTTCGAGTCCTGGTTAGAATTAGTCTGCCTATGTTATGCCCTTTGTTACCATACAAATACAATTGTAATATGTGACACCTACGTAATCATGTGTATAAAAACCTTCAATTGCGTCAAATAAAACAGTTATTTTGGAAAGATGCTGAGTGTTTCTTTTGGGTTTGTTCCCTACTGCAGTAGTTAATATTAATTTGGAACCGCGGTGTCTGGTTCCACTCTGCTTCCCCAGCGATTTGGGGGCGATCCAGTTCAATGCAGAGGGTTTCTCAACCAGGTTGAGATTTACTTTGAGATGCTGCCCCAGGCGTTTCCCACGGACAGAAGCAAATAGGTTTCGTGATCTCTTTGATTTCTGAGAGAGCCTTGGCCTGGGCAAACCCTCTATGGGAGATGCAAAAACCTGTTGTCTTGAGTTACCCTGAGTTTGTGGCCTCCTTTAAAAGGGTATTTAAAAGGCTTCTGCTGCCAAGTGCCTCATGTCCATCAAACAGAGTACGAGAACTGTTGCCGACTACGCCATTGAATTCCGTACTCTGGCAGCAGAGGTTGCTTGGAACAATGAGGCCCTCGTGGCCGATTTTTCTCATGGTCTCGGATTCCAGCAAAGATGAGATAGCAGTCCGAGATATACCCACTGAGCTGGAGAAGTTGATCACGTTTGCCATCCTCATTGACTCCAGACTCAGAGAAAGACTCTTTTAAGGAGCGCTTGTGGAAGCCTCCTGTACGTTTGCCTCCAAGCTTTGCAGTCCCACCCTTGCCTCCCTCACCTCCCATGCCTACTGGTACAGAGAATCGGTCAGTGAAGATGAACCCATGCACTTGGGCTTCATATGTCTCTCTGCGGATGAGAGAGCCTTTAGGAGGAGGGAGAGATTGTGCCTTTATTGTGGCCAGGCAGGTCACTTTTTAAAGTCTTGCCCTGCCCGTCCAGGGAACGCCCGAACCTTGAGATCCTGTCATGGACAGACCTTTAGGTGGCGTTGTTTCGTCCCCAGTTATCCAAAAGGATAAGCCCCTGGTTTCGGTCACCCTTTCTTGGGCTCAGTCGTCCATCGAGATACAGGCTCTAATCGACTCTGGGGCTGCAGGCCTGTTCTTTGATGCTGCCTTTGTATCGCAGCACTCGATTCCGCTGCAGCTGCGCGACACTCCACTTGCCATTGAGGCTCTTGATGGGAGACCTCTACAGCCTGCCCATGTGACTCATGAGACGGTTCCATTGTCCATGGCCGTAGGGGCTCTTCACCATGAGATAATCCAATTCAAAAGTTATTTCCTCACCTAGGTTTCCACTGGTTATTGGTTATCCTTGGTTACAGAGGTACAACCCCTCTTGATTGGCTCCATGCTGAGGTTCTCTCCTGGTCACCACAATGCAGTGAGACATGCTTCCAGAAGGTAGCAAGGTCCTGTGCACCTCTTCACTCTCCTCCCTGCCGGAGGAGTGCCGCGATTTTAGCGATGTCTTTGACAAAGCCGGTAGTTTGCCTCCACACCGGCCTTATGATTGCGCAATTAACCTTCAACCTGGTGCCTGATACCTCAATGTTTAAAAGGAGGAATGTTGTGCAGCCTAAATGTTAAATGGGAGAGTCAAGCATGATAAGCTGCTGGCTTATGTTGCCCTGTGTTTGAAAATGCTTCGGCATTGGCAAGTAACAGCAGGAGAAGTCAGATCTCTTCCAAGGAAACTTCTTGAGAAGCGGATCATGAGCTCTGCTTTTTGCGAGCCACTGGCTTTAAGGGATTGCCCAAGCCTGGTTTTGCGGGTGGGTTTGCGATTGATTGATTTGGAGAGAATCCCAATGAAGTTTAGGGATCAGGCTTGGCTTGCCTTTCATGGAAAACTATATGTGAAGGGCAATTTGAAGTTTCTTTCCATGAGGGGCTGCCCGGGAGTGGAGTGTGGAGTCCATGGATCACTTTCTACTTCAGTGCCCTTTTAATATAGGAGGTATACAAGAGGGTGGGGAGGCCTCTGAGTATACCCTTCCTCCCCAAATGAGTTATGCAGAGTGAGTGTATGGGGCATTCCAGACTCATCAGGATTATGATTTGGAAACACTTTTTTTAGTTAGTCTAGTAGTCCGTTATATCACGTGGAGTGCACGGTGTCCGGTATCCTTATGGTGGAAAATCCTCCCTGTCGAAGTGGTGATGCAGGACATTCTGGGTGAGGTTGGGAAGATTCAAGGTCTTGAGAAAAACAGGTGGCAGCAGGAGGCTTGGATAAGGGCATGGAGGAATATCAGGACTCTGTAGCTGCTGCCTGTTGATCACGGGGTGATCTTTTCTTTGTAGTCTTATTTCATTTTCCTAGATTTTCAGATCAAATATATTTTTTGATAAAAGGCTACATGTATGGCGATGGTGATGTTCCTTAATCTCGTAGGGATTATGTTGTGGGCAATTTGGTTTGCACCATTTATTATGTTCTTGTTTTTTTGTTTTGTATAGTCGTATTCAATTATTTTGTAAATATTTTATTTATTATAGTTTTATTGTATACAAGTTGTTGTTCGTAAGACTTTCCAATAAACAAAATGAACCCCTCATAATGGGCACAGCGGATGTACAGACCCGGGAACTCAGCACAGGGATGGTGGGAACCCCTCATTGTGCGCACAGCATGTGTTCAGACCAGGCCTGCAGTTCAATTTTTCAGTTTGTTTGCGCCCCCCAAAAAATTTTGAGCACCAGCCGCCACTGCCTTAAAGTGTTCATCAATTTCTCCTGGATCTCCTGTAAAGCAGTTAATCTGTTGGTAACAGCAGGAAATGGAGTTGAGATAGGGAGCTGGATGATGCCCAGTGTTTAGGAAAAAAGTGGTCTGAGAGGTGGAGCCATGTTTAGAATTGTTATAAGCAAACTCCGCTTTAGGAAGATAGTGATCTTCAGGATGACTGTGTGGACTAAGAAAACATTGAAGTTACTGCTCTAACATTTGATTGGTCCTCTCAGTCTGACCATTAGACTGAGGATGAAAAGCAGAAGACGACAGATTAATTGTTACTCCTAAAGCTGAGCAAAAGCTTTTCTGAAATTTTGAAGTGAACTGTACTCCTCTTTCAGAAACTACATCTTCTGGAATTCCATGTAGTCTAAAGACTTTTCAAATCATCAACTCCGCAGTTTGTTCAACAGAGGTTACCCCCTTGACAGGTTTAAAGTGAGCCATCTTAGTAGGCGGTCGATAACCAAGATAGTGGTCATTTCTTTATAGGGGGGGTAAATCGACCACAAAGTCCAATAGAAATTGATCTCCATGGTCCTGATGAGACAGGGAGTGGATGGAGCAACCCCAAAAAAGGAGAAGCTTGGGGTGTCTTATTGTGAGCACAGACCAGGCACTACATAACCTTTGACATCTCTTTTGTACCCAGGCCACCAAAAGGAACGTGATAAAAGTTCCACCGTCTTAGAAACCCCAAAATTTCCAGCAAGTTCGGAGTCATGAACAAACTAGAGGACTTCAACCCGAGCAACTTCAGGTACATAGAGAAGATGTGCCTGAGCCCAGAAGCCATTTTTGTACTCAAGGATGAGGTCCATAGGAAGATTGAGGAGTGGATCATTCTCGTACCCTTCTTTGGAGGAGCCTCAAGAATGCTTTAGAACTTGTTGCCGCTAGAAAGTTCTTTTGAGGCAGGACGGTGTATTCAGAGTTGTCTTCCTGGAGAGGCCCAGACAGAATTTGTGATAAGACATTGGCCTTACCATTCCTTGACCCAGGTCGATCTGAGATAATAAAATTGAACCTAGAAAAGACCAATGACCAACATTCTTGTCTAGAAGACAATCTCTTGGCAGAACAAATTTATTCCACATTTTTATAATCAGTGAGAACGGTCACAGGATGCTTAGCACTTTCTAGCAAATGCCTCCATTCAGAAAATACTGGCAATTAAGGAAGCAACTCCTTATTCCAAATGCCATAATTTCTTTCAACTGAAGACATTAAACGAGAGTAAGCGCAAGGATGAAGCTGCATTTTTTCACCACGCTGTTGAGAGAGGATAGCTCTCACGGCAGAGTCCGAAGCATCCATTTCCACTATAAAAAGTAATTCAGGATTGGGATGCATCAATATTGGTGCAGAAGTGCCTGTGCCTCAGACGACCACACAAAGGGCATCCCTTTCTTTGTTAGGCCTCATGCACACGAGACGCTGGTGCAAACTCTGCTGAATACATGTTTTTAAAAGCTGAAACGGGCGTTTAGAAACGCCAGTTTTGCCACGCTTGCATGCCGCGTTTAACCGCATCTGCAGAGCAGAGAATGATATTTTGCGACCCAACTTTGGGGCCCTGTATCTCGGGGCCACTTGGTGCTAGGAACCCCAAATTTGGGCTAACACAGTGAAACTAGCACTACAACATATCCAAATTTGGGGATCCTTGAAAAAGTCACGTGTCAGTGATGTAACGCGTGGGAGGAGCTTAGGACGTTCAGTGCTGCAATACACCTGAAGGTTAACAGCAGCTGTTTCTCTATGGGAAACCTCGTCCACAGCGGCTGACTGCAATCTGCATATTTGAATGCTTCTAATAGACCGGGAATTTGTGAGTGTATCTCTTGTCCCTGTTTTGCTTATGTGCTATCTAATAAGTTCACTGCACAATGATCTATTTTTTCTTTGCTTGCTTTGCATAAAACCTTTATCCTGAGAGTCGAATCACCAGCAGTATTATGGCTTAAGTGGGATGCAAGAAAAACTAAATATCCTGATACAAACGATCTAACCCAGTGATTCAATTAATCTGGATTAAAGGGAAGGAACGGTTTAATTATTTTTACTTTCCCCCACTATTTATCTCTGCCTGGACATTGTACTCAGAGTGTTATTATTATTTTATTTATATCCACCGTCACATCACCAATTTGAAGATTTATTTTGGCAATTTTAACACATGTATTAGCACCATAATTATTTATTTTATTCACATGTATGCATTTTTTATTCCTGGATTTAAGCTTAGTCGAAGCAGCATATTGTGCACTATTTATTTAAAGCGCATCAATTTTATATTTAGTACTATTTGTTTGGTTATCTGATCACCCTATATTGATAGCAGCTTTAATTTACTGATTTTTTCATAGCACTAACTATATTGGTGTATATGTATATATTTTTAAGCACAATTTATTTATATCACACATATATATCCACATCAGCGCTTGGTTTTTATTCATTTTTTTGCCATCTTAGGTATTGTGTCCTCTAGTAGGTCTGGTCAACCAATAGCAACCAGGTAGTTGTAGAATGGTAAGGTGTCGGAGATCAGCTGTGGCCATCCCATAACTTCACTAAATGGTGCCACAGACACAAAAGTTTTACGGATATGGCACCATCAAGGACTTGCAACCTCATTTAATATGAAATGCTACGTTTTGGTTATCTATTTTGTATGTTGTTTCATATTAAAAGGCCTAACGGCGATTTAACTCCAAGTGGTGGAGAAGTTTAATAGGACTCATTGCCAAAGAGCCCTATCCATTAGTCAGCTGCATGTAATTTCAATCTACATGCATTGATATCTCTGTTCCCAAAATTTGAAGCATTGTTTGTGAAAGGAGGTTATTTACATGGAACAACAGAGCAAAAATCTAATTCAGTATTTGGGATCTGAAGCCTGTGATATGTATAGGACAGGGATGAGTTTTCAAATGATCATCAACTAAATTAAATCTTTGGGCTTGATATACTACCTGACACTATATACTATTTTATTTATGCTTGGCCATGCATTGTGAAGTGCATATTCTCTATGTTGGGGTATACTCTACTGCTTCCTCTGCATGGATATCCTATGCACATGGCTTTGAGCTTCAACTTTATGTTGCATGGCTGTTTGAACCTTTTAACAATCATGTACAGTATGTTGCAATATAATTACATATTGTACTTTATTAAAGTGTCAGCTAATTTGCTTTGCTAGGATTGTAAGGTTTATACATTTAACTGCTTGCCGACCAGCCACCGTTGTTATATGATCGCAGTAGCTGTATGGTGGCTCGCGCAGTCGCGATAGCGGGCGGACTCGATGTCCGGTGGCGACCCAGGATTGCCTAGTACAGAGGCAGGATGGGGATTTGCCAGTGTAAACAAGTGGATCCTCATTCTGACAGGGGACATTAGAGATCTTCTGTTCCCAGTGATCTGGAACAGAGATCTCTGGCATGTCCCTGCCAGCCCTGAAAGTTAGAACACGCTGAGGTAACACGCTTAACCCCTTGATCGCTCCCTAGTGTTAACCCCTTACCTGCCAGTGTCATTTTTACATTGATCAGGGCATTTTTATAGCACTGATCAATGTAATAATGTCACTGGACCCCAAGAAGTATCATTTGGGGTCAGATTTGCCCCTCGCAATTTAGAAGAAATATTATACAATATTTATATATATATATATACACATACATACATACTATATATATTAGGGCTGCAATTAATTATTTTCATAATTGATTCGTTGGCCGATTATTGTTTCGCTTAATAACCTTTAAAAAAGTGTGGTGTATAATTTAGTTAATATGTGAAGTTTTAAAAAAAGCCGATTTATTCTTAAATATCTATATGCAGTGGTAAGTATAAATAACCAACTATATGGTTAGAGAGCAAAATCTCTAATCCACTCTGAGAATAACAGACAGAAGAGATATAATATATATATATATATATATATATATATATATATATATATATATATATATATATATATATATATATATATATATATATATATATATATATATATATATATATATATATATATATATATATATGGGAGAGACACATACTGAGAAGATATGGAGTGCTGCACACCCCGATTAATGTCAAAAAGAAAAAGAAGATATCCCCCGTGGGGCTTTAAAGCAGCAAAAAATTATGAAATAATAAGTTGTTACTTGAAAGGGTTTTTTAATTAGTAGGACTTAACCGTAATGGTTAAAATAAGAGCTGTGCTACAGGAGATAACACAAATGAAGCTGGCACAAGTTTATACAATGATCAAGCGTTATAATAGGGTGATAATCCTGACGCGTTTCGACCCCGTTGGGTCATCTTCAGAGGATTGAGGCGCTGTGACAAAATTTACGTATTAGAGTTCATGGATGTGACCATAAAAATATAATATAATATAATATAATATAATATATATATGTTTAACAGTATAATTACCAATCACATTGTGTTTGAGCAGTTTCTCCTGAGCTTATAATTCTCCGACGTCTTCCCCACCGGGTCCCGACAGGGGTCCCCGGCCGTCCACCACGTCAGCAGGGGAAAAGGGGGGGCTTCACTCGTCCATGCGTGTCTTACAAGGAGTCACACCAAGTGGATATTTCCCAAAACTGGGGAGGAGCATGGGGGCAAGCGAGCGAGACCTGCAGCCAAAGCATCAAATAACAGACAACTGTACCATCAGTGCGTTCTGTTTAGCACGGATAGAGATATATGTATCATGTGTCACTTTTTGAAACAAAGGATAACTCTGTTTATAATTTATTTAATATTTGTTTGATGTTGTTTGTACTTATTGGGGTCAGCGATGTATGAATATTCCCATAGTGGTGATGGTAACAGAGGGGGGGGGAAGGGGTTAACAAGGGTAGATAGGACTGCATGTAGATATCAGTATGTCAGAGTATGTAATGTAATAAGTAAATAGTGGTATCTATGTGTTGGCCGTGAAATAAGTGACAAAGTGGGGTGAGAATGTAGGAATGTAAAGAAAAAGGCGAGTGTGGGGAGAACATGTGAGGAAAGAAGGGGACGGGCAGACTAGTAGGGAAGGGGAAAGGAAAAAAAAAAAAAAACAGGGGAAAGGAAGGGGATGGGAAAGAAAGAACGGGAAGGAGGGGGGGATGGTTAAGGGGAGAATGGGAAAAAAAGATTAGGGAGTGAAGGAAAAAAGCTTAAGAGGAAAAGATCCAGGGGAAAAAAAGGAGACAGATTGGTGAAGTGTGAGGATAGTGCAGGTGGGGTGATGCATATGAGTGAAAGGGAAGCATGAGGGTGTGGAAATGGGAAGGTGCAGTGCAAGGGGCCAAATAAAACAATCAAAAAGCAGTGAAAGCAAAAACATCAGCAAAAGACACAATCCAACCGTGTGTATGTGAGAGATGGGTGTGTGTGATGGTGTACTGAAAAATGCATAGGTGCTGGAAAAGGAGTGATGAGGTGTCAAGATGGGAAGAAAATGGGACAGAGGTGAGACAAAGAAACACACAAGGTGAAGTGCAATAAAGGTGAGCGTGTATTGAGGGTGGGTAGAATCGGATGTAAATTTTACATAATGGTGTAACTAGTCACAGTGGGAAGGAATGACGTGAAAGAGACCCACACTACAGGGTATGTCACGTCGGGTCCAACTCATCAATGTGTTCAGATACTGGTGATTACCTGTCTCCAGAGTATAGGTAGGTTGGTCAGTCTGATGAAACAGTAGGAACTATATGCAGATCCCCCAATCTGCTTGGTCATTATAAATAGAGTGCTGGCCGCTGATTGGATGCCTAATTGGGCTGCAGGTGCACGCAGGCTGTCCCCACCCCCCCTCCAGCAGGGATTAGCACTCCACATGTGGCTCCCCCCCCATTCAGGAAGATGAATATCCTGGTACAGCCGTCACATCCGCCGTAATAGCGTGATGTCGTGATGTCATGCAGCATTGCGAGCCCGCAACGCCACGGCGTCCGGATGTGATCCGGAACGCCGCTGGCAGGAAAGATACACCCAAGGGTGCAGAAAGGAGGCACGGACCCTTTAATTGTGCCCCCCTCTTTTCCTGCCAGGAAGAGACGCAACGACAAAGCCCCCATCCCCAGGAAGGGTCCACGGTCCATGGAACCCACATCGGGCTCCGGAAGCGGGAGAGGCGGGGGAACAACACAATGCAGACAATATGTAAAAAGATTATAAGAAACCTATACATTTATAAATTGCATTCTAGTGTACAAAGATCTAGAAAGCTGTGGGTGGTTGGAATGCATTCGAGGCAGCCATGGGCTACCTCCATTGGATTTATCAAAAAACGTACATGTGATGCTCCAGATGGTAGGGGTTGTCATTACAGCAGAATGAAAATACTAGCCAATGTATTGTTAACATGTTAAGTGCGCCTGAGGGGGCACACTAAAGTGTCCAGTATTATAATAGATTAGTGAAAACAGGGGAGAATGACAGATAATTTTATCCAATCTCGCCTGTTCTAAAATTTTAGAACAGGCGAGATCGGATAAAATTATCTGTCATTCTCCCCTGTTTTCACTAATCTATCATAATACTGGACACTTTAGTGTGCCCCCTCAGGCGCACTTAACATGTTTACAATACATTGGCTAGTATTTTCATTCTGCTGTAATGACAACCCCTACCATCTGGAGCATCACATGTACGTTTTTTGATAAATCCAATGGAGGTAGCCCATGGCTGCCTCGAATGCATTCCAACCACCCACAGCTTTCTAGATCTTTGTACACTAGAATGCAATTTATAAATGTATAGGTTTCTTATAATCTTTTTACATATTGTCTGCATTGTGTTGTTCCCCCGCCTCTCCCGCTTCCGGAGCCCGATGTGGGTTCCATGGACCGTGGACCCTTCCTGGGGATGGGGGCTTTGTCGTTGCGTCTATTCCTGGCAGGAAAAGAGGGGGACACAATTAAAGGGTCCGTGCCTCCTTTCTGCACCCTTGGGTGTATCTTTCCTGCCAGCGGCGTTCCGGATCACATCCGGACGCCGTGGCGTTGCGGGCACGCGATGCTGCATGACATCACGACATCACGCTATTACGGCGGATGTGACGGCTGTACCGGGATATTCATCTTCCTGAATGCGGGGGGAGCCACATGTGGAGTGCTAATCCCTGCTGGAGGGGGGGTGGGGACAGCCTGCGTGCACCTGCAGCCCAATTAGGCATCCAATCAGCGGCCAGCACTCTATTTATAATGACCAAGCAGATTGGGGGATCTGCATATAGTTCCTACTGTTTCATCAGACTGACCAACCTACCTATACTCTGGAGACAGGTAATCACCAGTATCTGAACACATTGATGAGTTGGACCCGACGTGACATACCCTGTAGTGTGGGTCTCTTTCACGTCATTCCTTCCCACTGTGACTAGTTACACCATTATGTACAATTTACATCCGATTCTACCCACCCTCAATACACGTTCACCTTTATTGCACTTCACCTTGTGTGTTTCTTTGTCTCACCTCTGTCCCATTTTCTTCCCATCTTGACACCTCATCACTCCTTTTCCAGCACCTATGCATTTTTCAGTACACCATCACACACACCCATCTCTCACATACACACGGTTGGATTGTGTCTTTTGCTGATGTTTTTGCTTTCACTGCTTTTTGATTGTTTTATTTGGCCCCTTGCACTGCACCTTCCCATTTCCACACCCTCATGCTTCCCTTTCACTCATATGCATCACCCCACCTGCACTATCCTCACACTTCACCAATCTGTCTCCTTTTTTTCCCCTGGATCTTTTCCTCTTAAGCTTTTTTCCTTCACTCCCTAATCTTTTTTCCCATTCTCCCCTTAACCATCCCCCCCTCCTTCCCGTTCTTTCTTTCCCATCCCCTTCCTTTCCCCTGTTTTTTTTTTTTTTTTTTTTCCCCTTCCCTACTAGTCTGCCTGTCCCCTTCTTTCCTCACATGTTCTCCCCACACTCGCCTTTTTCTTTACTTTCCTACATTCTCACCCCACTTTGTCACTTATTTCACGGCCAACACATAGATACCACTATTTACTTATTACATTACATACTCTGACATACTGATATCTACATGCAGTCCTATCTACCCTTGTTAACCCTTCCCCCCCCCCCCCCTCTGTTACCATCACCACTATGGGAATATTCATACATCGCTGACCCCAATAAGTACAGACAACATCAAACAAATATTAAATAAATTATAAACAGAGTTATCCTTTGTTTCAAAAAGTGACACATGATACATATATCTCTATCCGTGCTAAACAGAACGCACTGATGGTACAGTTGTCTGTTATTTGATGCTTTGGCTGCAGGTCTCGCTCGCTTGCCCCCACGCTCCTCCCCAGTTTTGGGAAATATCCACTTGGTGTGACTCCTTGTAAGACACGCATGGACGAGTGAAGTCCCCCCTTTTCCCCTGCTGACGTGGTGGACGGCCGGGGACCCCTGTCGGGACCCAGTGGGGAAGACGTCGGAGAATTATAAGCTCAGGAGAAACTGCTCAAACACAATGTGATTGGTAATTATACGGTTAAAACATTATATATATATATATATATATATATATATATATATATATATATATATATATATTTTACATTATATTTTTATGGTCACATCCATGAACTCTAATACGTAAATTTTGTCACAGCGCCTCAATCCTCTGAAGATGACCCAACGGGGTCGAAACGCGTCAGTTTATCACCCTATTATAGTGCTTGATCATTGTATAAACTTGTGCCAGCTTCATTTGTGTTATCTCCTGTAGCACAGCTCTTATTTTAACCATTACGGTTAAGTCCCACTAATTAAAAAACCCTTTCAAGTAACAACTTATTATTTTCATAATTTTTTGCTGCTTTAAAGCCCCACGAGGGATATCTTCTTTATCTTTTTGAGAGATATATATATATATATATATACATATACACACACACACACATATACATATATACATATACACACACACACTATTAGCGGAGATTTACTGTATATACTATTAGCGGAGATTTACTGTATATACTATTAGCGGAGATATACTGTATATACTATTAGAGGTTGAATCTGGTAAATATCATCAGACTCAGAGAACTTTTTTAAAGAAAAAAGACTGTTAAAGACAGTTTTGCAGATTCTCAAACGGAACTGTAATAAATTATGTGCTGGACATACAAAAACAATGTCTTCCTTCAAAAAAAAAAAAAATGTAATTTTAAGAACGTTTGTTTGATTTTCGAATCGTTAGTGGGGTCAAATCGATGTCCGTTTTCAGTGACAGGAAAATTTAGAAAACCGCTTGGTCAAAAGAATTTTCAGACAGTGTATGTGGTTTTCGTTCATAAATTACATTCATTTTAAAATAGAATGTTAAAAGCAATTGAAAATTTCAAACAACATTCTTTCATTCAGCAAATGTACAATGATTTTTCATATGAATATTTCTCATCTGAAAATTGATCCATGTGGCCAGCATAAGGCTCGGTACACACCTATGCAGTTTGCTTTTGATCTGTTTCTACACTGCTTTTTGCTGTGCGTTAAGTACAGTATAGAGCGCCCCAATAGAAAGGTAAAGAAAACTTCTGCCTTTAGAACCACTCACTTCCTACCCAGGACTACATGTCCCATGAGGCATTGCTCCTCATACATTCACAAGTTCTCAGGCACTTACTGACATGTATGGAAGATGTACTGAGCTGTATGTGTGCTGCACTGTTTTTCCTGATATGTAAACAAATAATGCCTTCTGTATGCAGGCCAACTAATCGCATACTTGCCAACTGTCCCGGATTTCCCAGGACATTCCCGGGACTTGGACGCCATTCCCGAATTTCTGGTGTCCCGGGAAATGTCCCGAGAAATCCGGTTTTTCACGATTCGCCGCCGCCGCTAGAGGTCCGCGGCCGACGGAGACAATGTCTCCGCCGGCTGCCATTTTGATGAAGTTCAGGAAGACGGCTGGGGGGGGCTAGACGGAGTTCCTGCGTCGCCGCCCACCCTCCGCCCCGCCTCACCCCGCCTACCCCCCCGCCCCTTTCCATATCAGACTGGCAGCGGGGCGGGGGGGTAGGCGGGGTGAGGCAGAGCGGGGCGGAGGGTGGGCGGCGACGCAGGAGCTCCGTCTAGCCCCCCCAGCCGTCTTCCTGTCTGATATGGAAAGGGGCGGGGGTTCTAGCCATGCTGCGGACACTACGACACCTCTGAGGTAGGGGGGGGCGCACCGCTGTGGGACTCCTGATGTGAGGGGGGGCTCCTTTGGAGACACACACCTGATGTGAGGGGGGGCTCCGCCGGGGACAGCTGATGCGAGGGGGAGCTCCGCCGGGAACACCTGATGCGAGGGGGAGCTCCGCCGGGGACACCTGATGCGAGGGGGAGCTCCGCCGGGGACACCTGATGCGAGGGGGAGCTCCGCCGGGGACACCTGATGCGAGGGGGAGCTCCGCCGGGGACACCTGATGCGAGGGGGAGCTCCGCCGGGGACACCTGATGCGAGGGGGAGCTCCGCCGGGGACTCCTGATGGGAGGGGGGGCTCCGCCGGGGACACCTGATGCGAGGGGGAGCTCCGCCGGGGACACCTGATGCGAGGGGGAGCTCCGCCGGGGACACCTGATGCGAGGGGGAGCTCCGCCGGGGACACCTGATGCGAGGGGGAGCTCCGCCGGGGACACCTGATGCGAGGGGGAGCTCCGCCGGGGACACCTGATGCGAGGGGGAGCTCCGCTGGTGGCAGGCGACGTGGCTAGTGACACGCTCAGGGATCCCACTGATTCGCATTATGGTGATTTGTATGATTTCATATTAAAATGTAATAATAGAAATAATGCACTTCAATCATCCTGACACCATAACAACCATGGTGCCGGGATGATTGAAGCGTTAACACCAGGTGTTTGGAGTATCTTTATCTGCTGATTGTTAAACTTTCTAGAATACACATATTTTTATTGTGTAGGATCTGGGGCTGCTGTCCCATCATTTCCCTCCACCCCTCTCCCCCTCTCTATCCCTCATTCATCTTAGATATATATACACATACACACACACACACACACACACACACACACACACACATACACATATATATATATATATATATATATACACATATACACACATATACACATATACACACATATACATATACACACACACACATACACCTAAACTGATGAAATTTGCTCTTTTATATTTTTGGGGGGATATGTATTATAGCAAAAAGTTTAAAAAAATACTTTTTTATTTTCAAAATAGTTGCCCTTTGTTGTTTATTGCGCAAAAAATAAAAACCGCAGAGGTGATCAAATGCCACCAAAAGAAAGCTCTATTTGTGGGGAAAAAAGGACGTCAATTTTGTTTGGGTACAGCGTTGCGCAACCGAAGTGGTTTAAGAATCAACTGGATAAAGACTGATAGTATCAACATTAAAGCTGGTCTTGTTTCTTACAAACTGCTAAAAGTGACAAGTTTTTGATGTTTGTAATCTCATGTTTATGCTGCTGATATATATTTAATTTTTGGTACATCAGTCTTATGCCCCGTACACACGGTCGGATTTTCCGATGGAAAATGTACGATCGGAGCGTGTTGTTGGAATTTCCGACCTTGTGTGGGCCCCATCGGACATTTTCCATCGGATTTTCCGACACACAAAGTTGGAGAGCAGGAGATAAATTTTCCGACAACAAAATCCGTTGTCGGAAATTCCGATCGTGTGTACACAAATCCGACGGACAAAGTGCCACGCATGCTCAGAATAAATAAAGAGATGAAAGCTATTGGCCACTGCCCCGTTTATAGTCCCGACGTACGTGTTTTACGTCACCGCGTTCAGAACGATCGGATTTTCCGACAACTTTGTGTGACCATGTGTATGCAAGACAAGTTTGAGCCAACATCCGTCGGAAAAAATCCTAGGATTTTGTTGTCGGAATGTCCGAACAAAATCCGACCGTGTGTACGCCCTATTAGATACGTGTTATTGCTGAGGAAATTTACCAATATACAATGTGTAAGGGTTCTGCTTGTAAGCCCATTCTATGTGTTCTTTTTTGATTTGTTTGCTAAGGTTTGAATTTTTGCAGGTGCCTGTTAGAATTTCTATGATTGTAGACACGCACCCACACTCACTCAGGTTGAACTGGATGGACTGGTGTCTTTATTCAACCTTACTATGTAGGAGATTAAAACATTATAATTTTCATAATTTCTCTCATTTTAAATGTAGTGCTGGTATAAGTAAAAATTTAGTTGTCTGAGGCTGTAGTTTAACTCAGACTGTGATTATTATAAATTCTGGTTCAGTTTCAGCTTGGCTGATTGTGTGGTTTTCCCCTTGGCCTGGAGATGGCGCCCTTTTATTTCAGCCAAGGTTGGAAATTGCAACAAGCTGGGTGTATTGAGTGCAGAAAATATGTCAGTGGGTGTGCTCTGCCTGCTGTGCATTCTGGGAGAGGGTACATAAGGGACAGACCCCGTGACAGAAAAGAGTTCCGACCTTATCGCCCTCCTGCCCTAAGGTGTGTCCTTGCTGCCAAGTTAGTCTTGGGGCCGGCTGGCCTGAGGCGTAGCTACTGAAGGTGGGCCCAAAAGTCTTGGGGCCTACCGATCAAGGGATGGTCCTGTGCTGTCTTGCCTGCGGGAAGAAGCCAAGCGACTGGAGAATCCGGGGGAGAACTTTTCAGGAGAGGACTGCACGGTAAGGAGGGTGCCTCTAGAAGAGCCTGGAGACTCAGTAGGAGGATGCATCCCAGGTCACATACCACACAGTACCGTAAATTCAGAAGAAGGGAACTGGTATGGTGTGATCAAGCCTTTGATATTGCAACAAGTCGCTAATTAACCAATCCTGTGGCAGAGGATTGTGTAACAGTTACACCGAATCTTAAAGTCTGTGGCAGAGACTATGACCGAGCATCACATCGGTTGCTGTATCCAGTTGTGGAGGGGGGTGTGGCCTGGCAAGCTATGGAGTAGGACACGTGTAGAGCGAGCTCCCTGTAATATCACTCCTGAAAGTTATCCTGTACCGATTCTAGAGGACGGAAAGCCTCCAAATCTTTTCCCCAGCATACCAGGGATACTGAGAACATGTCCCCGCCAAAGAGGACGACCAGGTCAATTGATAAACTGGCACAATACCGTCGTCAGGACAAGGAGCAACTGCCCGAAGATGGCGCTGACACGTGCTCGGACTCTGACCCCCACGTATCTGGTACGGCTAAAGTTCTGGATGCTATAGCGGCGCTACAGAGCACCCTAACAGCTAAAAATCGACGAGGTGAAAATTGACATCTCCTTGCTGAGACAAGACCTCTCGAAGGTAAAGGATAGAGTCACGGAGACGGAGAACCGGATAGGAACTGCGGAGGACATCCTGCATCCATTGAGACATGCTGCTGAGGATATGCAAAGACAGATCCAGCAGTTGCATTCACACCAAGACGACCTGGAAAATCGCCTAAGGAGATGCAACCTTCGGTTCATTGGTCTCCCGGAGAAAGAGGAAGGTACTGACCCGGCTACATATTTGGAAAATCTTCTCATCAAAAGTTTTGAAAGGGAGGCGTTCTCCGTGATGTTTGCGGTGGAGAGGGCTCCCCGCATCCCAGCGAGACCCCCGCCGCCTGGAGCGCCTCCCCGTACCTTCATTGCAAAATTCTTGAATTTTCGTGACAGGGATAAAGTTCTACGCCTAACCAGGGATAAAGGAAATATTCAGCTAGGAAAGAACCAGATCGCTGCGTTCCCGGATTTCTTCAATGAGGTGCAGAGGAAAAGATCTCAATTTCAAGAAATAAAACGCCGCATGAGAGCACAACACCTTAAATATGCAATGCTTTTTCCTGCTAGACTAGGGGTGGAGGACGACGGCCGGGCGCAGTTCTCTGAAGATCCGACCGCGGCTGCCGCGTGGCTGGATCAGCGGGGTCGACCAGCATGACGACTAGTTGAACTACCAAAGCCTGAGAGTATACTTCTCATTTATTTTGGATTTTCCCCCTTTTTCTTCT
The DNA here is from genome assembly GCA_037952925.1 of Lithobates clamitans. Taxonomy (NCBI): domain Eukaryota; kingdom Metazoa; phylum Chordata; class Amphibia; order Anura; family Ranidae; genus Lithobates; species Lithobates clamitans. The sequence goes on along the minus strand of JBBGZY010000518.1, from coordinate 46,739 downwards.
CTCTAAAAGACATCCGAGGAAATGATACCCCCATAGAGCAAAGTTGTATGATATAACCTCCTGCTATAGCGAAGGGGACACAAGGGTGAACTATTACCTGGACACATGCCCTAGTAAGATCTTTTGGGATAGAAATGAAATCCTTGCTTATACACCTCCGGACCATGGGCACCTTTGCATAGAATGCATGTTATGTGCAGGTTAGCATTTATGCCATGCACTGCATTCTCAGTCGGGTGTCTGCACCCTGATGGAACTTAACAGCCTTCTAGAGAGAACACGCGGATGGTGGAGTATCTCACATGGCAAAGTTTAGGTTTAAAACCTGGTTATATTCTGCAACAGATATATGCAAGAGCTGCGGGGAGCTCACATACAGGGAGCTCTGTGTTGTTTGCACCTCCCTTATACACAACCTACTTCACAATTGACAGTGAATTGTTCGTTCCTTAAAGAATGGTAATTTAACATGTATCAGACTCAGCATATATTACAAGACTTGTGCCTCCAGCTAGATTGCTCTATTGGACGTTAAATACCATGTTGAAAGTTTGGGATCACATGCTCACACCAAGTTGGGGAGGTGTGCTGCTGGGTGGGAACGGGTTTGTTAAATGTTCGGGATACAGTTATGGGAAACGTATCATAGTTAAGTATTTAATATGCACAGGAGTACGAGTAGCATATAACAAGGGGAAGAAATATAGTGTGCGGGAAAAAAATTGTGGCATTTGTGAGATGTGTATTGACCTGATCTTACCCTGTTGGTCCGACCTCATTGAAATGACTCCAGAAAACACATGGCAACTGTTAAATTTGTAACGTGCGAAGCTTGTGGGACAAAATTTGTAACGTGCGAAGCTTGTGGGACAAAAGGTAAGAGAACCGCCACCCTTGCATTCCTTAAATCCCAAAAAGCTGGTAATATAGCCCTGGTAGAAACCCATGTTACAGGTCATTTACAGACAGCTTTAAAAAGACCGTGGGTTGGCTGGTTGTATCACAGCACACACACAAATCAATCCAGGGGAGTTTCGATAATTATTGCTAAAAATGTCCCGTTTGAGTTGGTTGAGCTGAAGTCGGACCGGCAGGGAAGATATCTATTCCCTAATGCTTTGATAGGAGGTAGTTCGCTTTTGGTGCTGGCGAGTTATGTCCCCCCCCCCCCCCCATTCACGTCTGACGTGGTCATGAAAGGACTAGCTTATATGGCCAGATTCCCAGCACTCCCGGCAGTGTGGATGGGGGATTTTAACATGCCCATGAACCCAGCGTTAGATAGACCGATGGGGGATGGGGCCCCTGGTACATCATCACAACATACTAGACTAAGCCGTATACTCACGGAGTTTGCCCTGACTGACGTATGGAGGTGGCACAACCCATCTGCAAGAGCATATACGTGTCATTCTGTTAGTCACCATACGATAGTCACGCATTGATTTTATATTTGTATCTAATACCCTGTTACCCAAGGTCACGGGTTCAGGAATCGCCCCCAGAGCCCTGTCGGATCATTCTCCATGCTGGATAACGGTCTCTTTATCGAACTCAGCCCCCCCTCAGGTATGGAGCCTGAACCCATTTTGGCTAACAGTGTTGCCAGACCTGAATCCAGTTGTGGATGCTGTTGCCCACTGGATCAAAGAGTGTTCCTGATCTGCAATTTCAGGGTACCTAAATTCTCCCTAAACCCTCCATCCCTCCTATTACAAGAATTTTTCTTAAATAAAGCATTCAAGAAAGAGACTGTCGGAGCTGAAATTACTAAAAAAGAACTCTTTAATGGGACCCCTATGGACAGATATGGTGAAACAGTACAGGAACGGTAAGACCCAATTAATATCAGCAGCTCCTTCGGGGGTAAGTGCTACATAAATTATGGAGGATTGAAAGATTTGGTTAATGCGAAATCCTCTCCTAGTTCATGATAAAATGCCTTGGATGGACTGTTTCTCAAGATAAGGAGACACTGGGGTTTACTAAAGGCAAATACACTGTACACTAGGAAGTGCACTGCAAGTGCAGTTGGAAATGCAGTTACTGTAGATCTGAGAGAGACATGCAAGGAAAATAAAAAAAATCAGCATTTTTGCTTGCACATGATTGGATGATAAAACAGCGGAGCTTCCCCTCAGAGCTACAGCGACTGCACTTCCACTTTGCACTACAAGTGCACTTGTATTTCCCTTTAGTGAGTCAACCCCACTGTTGGCATCCAATATCCTAGAACAATGGAGAAATTTGTCTAGTAAATAGACCTGGAAGTAGGGAAATCCCAGGTACATTGAAAAGCTGTCAAATTAGACATAGGAAAAGAAAACTCTGAACAGGACAAAAGTTCAGTAAAACCCCTGGTCTATTTTTTACGAAACTTCAGAAATCACACACATTCGTATTGTGGATGAGGCCACATCTGTTTGCCCAGATGGAGAGTAAAAATCTTGTATACCCCATTCAATGATTGCTCCTCTATTGTTCACTGAAATGAAGAAGGACAGCCAAAGAATCAACATGGGAGAAATCTTTTTTGGAAGGAGCTTGAAACCAAGAGAAAAAAAAAAAAAAAGAAATGATATATTTCAGAATTTTATAAAATAAAACATGATATTTTTGGAACAATGTAGAAACAGACTGAAAATGTAGAGTATTTAGAAATCTTGTGTATATATATATAGGAAGTTGTAGGAAGGCCAGTATGGTGGCCTGAATTTATGGGAGGAGCCCGGTGGGTATTTAAGCAGCCCGCTCACCTGTGGTGCTTGTCGGTTTCCTGTGCGCGATCCACGTCACTAGGCCGACTATTCGATATACCAGCGTCCGCAAGTTCTTGCCTCGCAAATTTCCGTATTCGATACCGTACTCAAAACTTTCGAAGTCCGCGTTTTTCGTTCGTAGTTTGTACCACGCGGCTGGCTTGGCTGTCGCAGGTAAGGTCCCGTCGGACTTTTCGTTTCCATATCAGGTCACTAAACCGTAATTTCGAAATTTTTCGTTTCACTCGCTTTTTCATAAACTGCATGTATATCGCATTTTTCGTTTCATGTCATGTCACTAAACCGTACTTTCAAATTTCGTTACTCGCACTTCACAATTGCAATGTATATCGCTCGTACTTTCGATATATTACCATTTCGACAGCACCGCGACGCAGACGTCGCTTCATTGCTAGCATGTCGGTGTTTGAAAATATGCATCGGTAAACAGCCACAGCAAGTCGCAATTTACAAGTTATCGGATCAAGTCAGTTCGATACCAATCATTTCTCATTTCTGAAACATTCTAGAACTCATTTCTGACATTTCAAATCATTTCAAAACATTTCTCATTTCAGTCACCTACCGCGCTCCGATTCGAATCCAGTCGCATCAAAAAGATGCACCGATTCGTTCCGGTGTGCCCCAGTTATTTGGCCTCATTTCTATACATGCTCCAGAGTTACGTTTGTCAGTCATTCGTACCTCTGTCATGGTTATCATTTCATTTCCACGTATCACGTTCCGGCATGAATCCAGTCGCATGCTAAATGCACCGATTCGTCTCGGCGTGCCCCAGGATTGGCCTCATTTCTATACATGCTCCAGAGTTACGTTTTTCAGTCATTCATACCTCTGTCATGGTCATCATTTCATTTCCACGTATCACGTTCCGACATGAATCCAGTCGCATGGTAATGCACCGATTCGTCTCGGCGTGCCCCAGGACTGGCCTCATTTCTATACATGCTCCAGAGTTACGTTATTGTCAGTCAATTGTACCTCTGTCATGGTCATCATTTCATTTCCATGTATCACGTCCCGACATGAATTCAGTCGCATGAAAAATGCACCGATTCGTCTCGGCGTGCCCCAGGATTGGCCTCATTTCTATACATGCTCCAGAGTTACGTTTATCAGTCAATTGTACCTCTGTCATGGTTATCATTTCATTTCCATGTATCACGTCCCGACATGAATTCAGTCGCATGAAAAATGCACCAATTCGTCTCGGCGTGCCCCAGGATTGGCCTCATTTCTATACATGCTCCAGAGTTACGTTTTATCAGTCATTCGTACCTCTGTCATGGTTATCATTTCATTTTCATGTATCACATTCCGACATGAATTCAGTCGCATGAAATGCACCGATTCATCCCGGCGTGCCCCAGGATTGGCCTCATTTCTATACATGCTCCAGAGTTACGTTATCAGTCATTTGTACCTCTGTCATGGTTATCATTTCATTTCCACGTATCACATTCCGACATGAAATCAGTCGCACGAAAATGCACCGATTCGTCTCGGCGTGCCCAGGATTGGCCACATTTCTGACACATGCTCCAGAGTCCAGATCATAGCTAATCGCAGACATCGGGGGATTGATCCACATCTCTGTCATGCAATTTCTACCATTTCACTCCCACAACGCATCACCGTTTCGAAACCAGTCGCATCTGAGGTGCACCGATTCGTCACGGCATGCATCACTGGTTCCGATCGCATTTCATACCTATACCAGAGCTCGGTTAGTTGCCAGTCGCTAACACGGCACAACCAATTCGAGCCGCGGTCAAAACAATCATTTCTCTCATTTCATTTAATACTGCACTCCTATTCGAATCCAGACGCATCAAACAAGCACCGATTCGTCCCAGGAGCACCAATATTTTCAGTTGCCCCATTTCAATACATGCTCCAGAGCCCGGTTCACGGTCGAACAAATCGTGACACGACCAGGCCGCACCTCTGTCATGCAGTTCATTCATTTCACAATCAAAGTAAACATTTCGAATCATTTCATTGTCACAAGATTGCAAGCATCATACAAATCATTGCTTCAAGTTACTTAGCAATCCCTTCACGAATTGTCACCTTTTCATTTTCCTCAAAAAAAAAAAAAAAAAAAAAAAAAAAATCCATACCTATACCAGAGCTCGGTCGGTTGCCAGTCGCAAAACACGGCACAGCCAATTCAAGCCTCGGTCAAGGTAAACATTTCTCTCATTTCATTTCATGCTGCGCTCCGATTCGAATCCAGATGCATCAAACAAGCACCGATTCGTCCCGGTGTGCACCAATGTTTCTTCTGTTGCCTCATTTCAATACATGCTCCAGAGCCCGGTTCACGGTCGCATCAGTCACGACACGACCAGGCCGGACCTTTGTTATGCAGTTCAGTCATTTCAAACATCAAGGCAAACATTTCGAATCATTTCGTTCTCACAAAAAAAAAAAAAAAAAAAAAAAAAAATATATATACGAGCTCAAAAACAGGATATTCTCATCAGATCAAATCATGTCACAGGCCGGCAGCGAAGACTTCACGGCCCCTCTGTCGGCTTTCACACAGGCCTCATTTCACTACCTCACAGTACGTACGAATGTGGGAATATTCGTTCAGCAGCCATCGACGAACAAACCATAGATCGGCTCTTACAAACAGAATTAGACCGAGAGTACATTATAGGCCTTTCACTCAGCCCCCTTTCAGCACTTGGAGAGTCAGCCCTATTTGGGGCTTGTCAAGGGCAAATTCACAAATAAATCACGTTTGGGGTACCTCCTGTCTGCGCCTCATTCTTCCCACATCCCCAGTCTCAAGTCCCTGATTCCCTCCGAAGAATTCTCCCTAAAATATTCCTCCGTAGACATGCCGATACAAGCAGTCATCAAAGCAGGTACAGGTGCCTGGCTTTCCAAAACCGACATCTCGGATGCCTTTAAGCTCCTGCCTATCCATCCATCCCTTTGGTGCTGGCATGGCATCAAGTGGAAGGAGGCATATTATTTGGCCACAAAACTGACGTTCGGTTCGAAGAGCAGCCCTTGGCTCTTCGACACATTCGCTCAGTCTCTTGCTTGGATACTGTTACACAAGGCTCAGTGACAAAAGTCATCCATTACCTGGACGACTTCCTACTAATAGAACCTCCCAGCAAGCCCCCAGGAGACCTCGACAAACTCAGAGCGATATTCGGAAAACCCAATCTTCCCATCACCGAGCACAAAGTAGAAGGCCCAGCACATAACATCACCTTTCTCAGGGCCAACTTAGACACCTGCGCTATGCAAGCCAGTCTCCCCCTCGACAAACTAACCCGCATTAAGGCGGTCCTTCACAAATTCACCCACACCAAGGGGTGTACCAAGAAGCAGTTGCAATCTCTCCGGGCAATGCTGAATTTCGCCATACGAATTATTCCACAAGGCCGCACCTTCGTGTCACGCCTGCCGAGATTCCTGCCAGAAACACAAGACCCCGATCAGATCTTAAATCTAGACTCCGCAGCAATAGCGGACCTATCTATGTGGGACGAATTCCGTCCTCCCGGAATGGCATATCCCTAATTATACCCATGGTTTCAGCCCTGTCACCCCAGGTGGTGACAGACGCTGCAGCCACCACAGGTTTCGCTGCAATTTTTGGCCATCATTGGTTTTCAGGACCCTGGCCTCAACAGATACTGTTGATACCCGGCTTTATTCAAAACATCTTCCCTCCTCGAACTCTATCCCATGGTGGCAGCTGCACAACTCTGGGGTCACCATTGGACAGGGCAAACCGTAGTCTTCACCATCGACAATCAGGCCACGGCAGACATCAACAAAGGCAGGTCCAATTCCCCAGCAGTCATGTCCTTCCTGCGCAGATTGGTACAACTGTTCTTACAGCATCAGTTTAACATACGCTGTGCATTTATTCCAGGCAGACACAATTAGCTGCTGACGCACTGTCACGTTCTAACTACACCTCCTTTCAAACAGGTTCCCGGAGCCGATCCAGTGTCGGCCCCTAACCCTGCCTGGTCACAACTGACCCTGGACTAGTTTAACATTTACAAGGAGCAACGCAGCTCATCAATCACTCACTCTCTCATAACACACTCAAAGCCTACCAGACAGCTTGAAAGGCGTTCAATAAATTTCTCACATCCTGCCGTAAAGGATCAATAGATGGCAAATAGGTACTGGCCTTCATTTCATACTGCCACACTCAGCTGGCCTTATCTTACAATACCATTCGGCTATACCTAGCCGGCATACAACATTTCGTGACCCTGGAAGACCCCACAAAATCTTCACTGTTCTCATCACACGCTATACGAGCCATCCCAAGGGGCATCCAGAAACAACAACCAGTGATCAGTACTAAGCGCTTACCCATTACGGGGCCCATCTTCAGGGATATGTCGACTATTCTGGCGACTTCGCCATTCGGTCTGCTGCCCAGCACGGTCCTACAAGCAGCCATATAGTTGGCTTACTACGGGTTCACCTATAACCACCCCACAGACCAAGTATTACGCAGACGGCACTTGCTTCGCCACCAAGACCATTTCATCCTTCACCTCGAGGTTTCTTAAACCCAGGAAACAGGGTCTGGAGTGGACATTTCACCTCTACAGAACCAATAACAGCTGGTGTCCAGTCACCGTACTTAACCGTCTCCTCTCACTCCTGCCTGAACAGTCGGACACCAGTCCTCTTCTACCATTCCCAGTTAAACCCTTAAACGCATGTCACTTTGTAAAACACATAAGGATACTTCTCCGCAATCTTCACCTTAAACCCAGTCAGTACTCCGGACACTCCTTCCGCATCGGAGCAGCCTCCGCAGCAACCCGCCAGGGGGTTCCAGACCACAGCATCAAAAGACTAGGCAGATGGAAATCAGCCTGCGTCGCCCGGTATATACCCAATCCTCAAGTAGAGATGGCACAGGCATTCTCCAAATTGGCTCAATGAATACCTGAAAACCAATTATATATTATACCCCTACCTGAATGTTTTTGCCCCCTTATTTTGGCATACCGGCCATTAGACCAAGGCACACTTTCAGGTCTATTTCATATGGTAAGTCCACACTTCCAGGTCTATTTCCGATGGTAAGTCTTATCTTTATTATAAGTGTTATCTATGTCCATACCGGACATAGGGCTCCGACCATAAGTAGGAAGGCCAGTATGGTGGCCTGAATTTATGGGAGGAGCCCGGTGGGTATTTAAGCAGCCCGCTCACCTGTGGTGCTTGTCGGTTTCCTGTGCGCGATACCCACCCTCCCATCCCCATTTCAAGGCATTCATTTCATTCATTTCATCTCATTTCTCTCTACAGAATAATCATTTCTTAAAACCAGGGTATGCCCCCTTATTTTGGCATACCGGCCATTAGACCAAGGCACACTTTCAGGTCTATTTCATATGGTAAGTCCACACTTCCAGGTCTATTTCCGATGGTAAGTCTTATCTTTATTATAAGTGTTATCTATGTCCATACCGGACATAGGGCTCCGACCATAAATATATATATATATATATATATATATATATATATATATAAATAATGGTAGTTATAACCTTTTCCCTTGGTGAACCGACAGCACCCCTCTGAAAGACACCTTGGGACTCAGATTTTTATGAAGTGCTAGGCCTCACCTGCCCATCTTGACTTCCACAATGCTCCCTGGTCGGTTCAGGAAAAGTCTGAGATTGCCCCGATCTACCGCATCCTCTTGCCAGTCACTTTCTGCTCCGCATGTTCAGAACCATCCCATACGGTAATGTCTGATCCATGACTCCTGAAGATTTAAGTATCTTTAGCAAATTAACCATCCAGCACTGAGGTCTCTGAACCCCCAGGCCTTCAGGTTCACGATCTGGTGCTATCCAGCGCTGAGAGCATTACACCCCCAGGCCTTCAAGCATGGACCCCCAAGGGCCACATTCTGGCTGCTCCTCTGGATCACATTCCCATCTCCAGCTACCTTCTTTCCTGCATGGCACGTTCCTCTCGCCCTCCCAGAGGGGAAGAGCTCCTGAGCTGCACCAACTCCTACATGCGGTCTTCTTCTGCCAAACTTTTCCCATCCACCCTTGGAGCATGTGACCCACAGTTTATATGGGCTTGATAGCACCTGCCCACTCAAATTAATGATTAGTTCAGGGTAGCCCATACAAACTAACTTCATCCTGTGTCAAATTACCTTCCCTACTTCTCACTGGAAGAACAGGGCATCAATCTTAACAGAATACAGGTGATCACACCTCCAGTACTACTCTGTTACTTCTCCCAACCAAATCAAACCCAACCAGGCTTAAACCAACAGGGTAATGCACTGGAAATTTTACCTATCACCATAATCAATAGTAGTTTAAGTATGCACATTTTTATCTTTATTCTCTGTGTATCATTAATATTTCAAATATGGACCGCCATGTACAGTGCCTTGAAAAAAGTATTCACACCCCTTGAAATTTTTCACATTTTGTCATTTTACAACCAATAATGTAAATGTATTTTATTGGAATTTTATGTGATGGACCAACACAAAATGGCACATAATTGTGAAGTGGAAAAAAAAAATGATAAATGGTTTTCCATTTTGCCCTGTATTTGGCTCCATCCATCTTCCCATCAACTCTGACCAGCTTCCCTGTCCCTGCTAAAGAAAAGCATCCCCACAACATGATGCTGCCACCACCATGTTTCACAGTGGGGATGGTGTGTTCAGGGTTATGTGCAGTGTTAGTTTTCTGCCACACATAGCATTTTGCTTTTAGGCCAAATTTTGGTCTTATTTGACCAGAGCACATTTGCTGCGTTTCCCACAAGGCTTCTCACAAACTTCCATGGGCCTCTTGGCTGCTTCTCTGATTAATGCTCTCCTTGCCTGGCCTGTCTGTTTAGGTGGACTGCCATGTCTTGGATTTGCAGTTGTGCCATACTTTTTCCATTTTCGGATGATGGATTGAACAATGCTCTGTGAGATGTTCAAAGTTTGGAAAAAAAATTTTTTGATAACCTAACCCTGCTTTAAACTTCACCACAACTTTATCCCTGACCTGTCTGGTGTGTTCCTTGGCCCTCATGATCCGGTTTGTTCACTAAGGTTCTCTAACAAACCTCTGAGGGCTTCACAGAACAGATGTATTTATACTGAGATTAAATTACACACAAGTGGACTCTATTTACCAATTAGGTGACTTCTGAAGGCAATTGGTTCAACTCGATTTTAGTTAGGGGTAGCAGAGTAAAGGGGGCTGAATACAAATGCACGCCACACTTTTCAGATATTTGTAAATAATTAATAAAACATTTAAATCAATTTCCTTCCACTTCACAATTATGTGCCACTTTGTGTTGGTCTATCACATAAAATCACAATAAAATACATTTACGTTTTTGGTTGCCACATGACAAAATGTGGAAAATTTCAAGGGGTATGAATACTGTTTCAAGGAATTCTATGAGTTTACACATTGTGTAGCTAAGATTTCATGGGTAGCTGGTAATATATCAAAAGATAAATAATCATAAATATGACCACCAGACATTCAATGACATTTTAGGTAGAACCACATAGTTGCAATGGGAAAAAGACACATATGGAAGAGACAGAGAGCTGCACACCCCGGAAATGTATATTATATTTTTTGGAAAGATATTTCCCCAGTGGGGCTTTAAAACAGCAATATGCAAAATCGAGGAAAGTAGTCTGATAAATGCAAGCGAATATTTTATTGGAAAACAATGTCCAGTGACATGGCCTAATTATTTATATTAGGTTCTGATCCAATAACACAATTCATATTCCACAGTACAGTAAAAACAAGTACACATCATATTTCATCAACATTCCACAATAAAAAAAACACATGGTACACATCATTACATTCCATCAGGTTATAAAAGATACAAGCCCCGACGCGTTTTGACCTAGATACGGTCTCTTCAGGGGGACAAATAGATCTAAAAAATATTATTGCATATATTCAGAATTAAAGAAATATATCATACTTCATCTCATTAAATGAACTATGATGGCATGTTTTACCGCTTAAGAGTGGAATAGATGTTGTGTAGTCCAGGATAGGAGGAACCGTTAGAAAAACCGGAGGGCCTGAGGGCCGCCACCAACTCCCTGTGGAAGAGGAGCTGACCCCAAGGGGTTTGCAAAGAGCCACACTGTACGCGCCCCCCAGGGGGCGGAGGAGCATGCACCTGCAATGAACATCCATAATAGCCATCGTCAATTAGAAGAAATTAATCAATAGTATTATTGTAGGTATTTTTAAATGTATATGTTGGGACTGGCAAAGGATATGTTGTCTTTATATAAAAATAAATATATCACGGTAATGCATCCTATGAACATAACTAACAAAATGTGGATAATAATATAATGAAACATTATAATGGTATATAAAAAGAAAAAAAGTGTTGATGGTTCATAAATCGTGACAAACTGGTATCCTACAACTCATTGGATGTAGTGCTAGGGAACTGTAAAATGTACATGTGCAAGACTGACAGTTAACACAGTCAAAAACGTGCACTGGGTGTAGGGTGTTAAAGTGGCGGGTGTAATTTACCTTGTACAATGTTGTAGTTCGTGTGGGCTGTAAGGTATATTAAGCTTGTAAGGCTTATTAGATGTTGGGAACCTGACTGCAATTGTGCAGGAAAGGCGAGGACTCGATACCGAGAAAAAAAGTAAATGCAGCACCATCCATCCTGGCCTGCATGGAATAATGAATTGATTTCCAGTCATCAGTCTATTATATACCTGAAATTGGGCAAAATTAGTGGTCGCACACAGGTGCAAGGGCTCCCCCCCTCCCCCTAGGGACATGAGGTAGGGGCCGCTGTGAAAAATCACATGGTTTAATCTTTTATAGAAAAAGATTAATTTATCCCATAACAGATTACTAGAAAATGAATTTCCCCTGGGAGCAGAATCTGCAGGAAAGTTTTGAGCTAGATGAATGGCACTCAATAGTTTAGAAAGATTTGAGGTCTCTTGTCAATACTTCCATCATTGCGGCAAATTATAAAGTGTTACTGAGTTGGTATATGGTACTGGCCAGATTGGCTACCCATGTCCTGGGGGCATCTTCATTGTGTTTCCGAGGCTGTGGTCAGGAAGGGACAGCATACCATATATGGTGGCAGTGTCCTAAGGTGAGGAGATTTTGGATCAGAGTGTATAATTTTTATTATACCCTCATCCAAGTTAATTTGTCCAAGTCTCCAAAACAGAAAAAACAGGAATGCAACATGGGATGCAACGTGGAGGAAGCCTCGAGAAATCAGAGATGACTTATTACCTTCACATTTGTATCTGTGAAAATTACTATTGGCAAGTATTGGAAGTCGGCCATCATACCTTTTGGACAGCTCAAGCTCAAACTTTCCTGGATTATGATAAACAAGCATCAGCAATCTTAAATGACAAAATGAAAGTGTTTGGAAAAATATGGGACCCATGGATCAAATATTTCATCCTCAGACAATACCCGATTAGGATGCTTTCTGTAAGGTAAAGGTCGGAGCTTGGAGTCCTTATCCCCTCTCCCCCCTTCTATTACTTATTAATATTAACTTTCTCTTGGCCTTGTGCCTGTTCCTTATTTTACTTGTGATTTTGATAACTCAGGGAGAAAGCTTATTTTTGTACGAAAGATAGTGCGACCTTCCTCCCCCTGGATGAGGCAGTCCAAACGCGCAAATATGAGAGGCGAACCTCAAAACGAAACAAGTCATATTGTTATTGTTAAGGTAAAAAGTATACAAATATACTTATTGTAAAATATAGCTCTCCGATGGGCTGTGGCCCTCAGTCTGTAGGATGCCTGCAGTATACTAAAAGGTGTATAGAAATGCACTTTGAATATATGCTTGGGGCCATCTGCACAGACAATGCAGCTCATTATAAAACTTTAAAGTTTATTGGTTTATGCCTTCTGTTTCCTTTCTGTTCATTATTCACTATGTTTTGTATGTACTCTACACAGCGGAGGATCCACAATGTGTGTAATATTCCTTGAAATATTTTCTTTTGTGGAAATTGAAAATGAAAATGTATTTCCCTTGAAAACCTGAAGATAGACATTTCTAGTCTCAGAGTGCCACCCAGTGGCCAAGTGAGCTAATGCTGGAATAAACACATAAGTGGTTAGTAAACTAATCCACCAAAAATAAATGAGGTTACATTTCTGGGCCACCCTCTGGGTGGCTTTTATGAATGTATTGTCTGCAACTGAATACATAACAAGTTAAGTAGACAGGAAGAAGATCACAATCACATCTCATCATCTGAAGGGGGACACACAGCTCCAGCATAGCTAGACGACATTTTGGGGAAGAAAAAAAAAAAAAAACTCCACTCATCGGCAGCCATCTTTGGGTCTAGTCAACAGCCATCTAAAAGCCTTCCTTGTATCCCTGTAATCTAGTGCCATGTAATGTGTAACTTTTTCCAGTAGAATGACCGCAGTCTCCAACCACTCCTATAGCTTGTTTGTAGTCTATGACAATTTCCTAATGAATGTCCACAATTTCTAACCCTATACTGTAGCTTCATATAGCTTGTCTACAGTCTGATAGCTTTCTGTAGTATTACATGTATTTAATATTTTCTGTAGCACTTTGGTCTTGTCGGTGTCTGCTCCTAAAGGTTCCATATATGAAGGAAGTTGACCACCATAGCTATATATAGATCATTGACTGTTTTATTGCATAATAAGCATTTCAATTAACCAAACTAAATCAAAAACTTTTTTTTGCCTTATTTTACAGATATGTTCAGTTTATCAAGACTTTTCTGGAAACAGCTGAATGGTTCTTCATGGTGGGATATCGGGTCAATTACTATGTCTTCACTGATCAGCCCAATAACATCCCTAATATAACCCTTGGTCAGAATAGACAGTTATTTGTTATAGAAGCCCCCTCCTACAAAAGATGGCAGGACATCACCATGAGACGGATGCAGATTATTCGAGATTTTGCACTTGTACAATTCATCTCTGAAGTGGATTATTTAGTCTGCCTTGATGTCGACATGAAATTTACTTACCACATTGGAGCCGAGATCCTGAGTGATGTGATTGGGGTTATTCACCCAGGTTTCTTTGGAGTACCACGAACACAATTCCCCAATGAACGCAGACCACAGTCTGCAGGATATATTCCAGCAGACGAGGGGGATTTTTACTACACTGGCAACTTTTTTGGGGGAAAAATAGAGGAGGTCTACAAACTGACCAACCACTGCCACCATGCCATGCTCGCAGATAAGGCAAAGAATATGGAGGCTCGTTGGCATGATGAAAGCTATTTAAACAGATATTTCCTGTATTACAAACCTACAAAGGTCCTCTCTCCAGAGTATTCATGGAACCATTATTTTGGGGACTCAAAATTTGTACAGATAAAGAGATATATCAATGTTCCAAAAAATTATATCAGGATCTGAAGCAGATGAGCACTTTCTCCAGAATGTATACAAGATTTTTTTTTGTTTTTTCATTTACACTCAGGAAATGTATAAATTAGTGGGGGGAATATAACTGTAACCCTGAAATTCATATAATGTGGCTGTAACCCTCATTAAAGTGGTTGTAAACCCTAGAAAAAAAAACCTGCAAGACAAAAAGGCATAATAATTTGTGCGTTTTTTATTATTTCCAAATGATCCTAATTTGAGCCCAAAAAATGTGATGTGTGTACCATCAGAAATAAAAATGTAATTCCCAAAAATCATAGGGTAACATCACTATTCTACACTCCTAAACCAAGAACCACCACATATCACAGAATAAATCAAGAATAATAACTCCTGACTAATGTAATTCCACCACCTACGGTATATGTCCAAAGAAATTCAGTATATGTGTAGGAGGGTCACACATGTGGCAGCTCAGTGACTTACAGGTTAGCACTTCTGCTTAGCAGCCCTGAGGGTCTGGGTTTGAATCCCAAACATGCCACTTCATGTAGAGAAGTTGTCTGATCTCCCTATGTTGGTAAACATAACTCCCGACTCAGGGCCCTGTCTAAGTGTGTGTGTGTATAATATATATATATATATATATATATATATATATATATATATATATATATATATATATATATATATATATATATATATATTTTTTTTTTTTTTCTTCATATTCCACCATTGCATTGCAAATTGCATCATATATTTTCCATGGGCAAGGACTCTAATCAGCCTTAACATTTCCCCACCAGCAAATATTAATATATTAATAGAGATCAAGAGAGGGGATTATAACGGTGCCAGTAGAAAGGAAATTACAAGGGGTACATAAAATATCAATATACTTTATTTACATATACAGAAAAAAAAAAAAAAAAAAAAGACATGGACATCAATGTATAAATATACAGGGGTGTTTGACAAATACAGTACATATATTTGATTTATAAAAAGGGGGAAAAAATGAGAACGGGCCTGGGTGTTTAGAAGGCCAGTAGTACAGGTAATTAATTCCTACATGTTTCGCCAATGCATTGGCTTCCTCAGGGAAATGATACAAGCCTGTGCCAAAAATGAAGGTTCTAAGCAGAAAGAGAAAGAAAAAAACATGAGATCTACGATACAAAGATTCTGTATAAATACAGGTCATGTACATATCAAATATTGAGTGCATGGCATGGTTGTGAGCCTCCCATAGATGGGAAGTCCAACATGGCGCCACAGATACATACCACCCAGCTCCCGATGAGAACTGCGACAGGAGAAGAGCACTCCAAAAAAAACTTCTAAATTAAATATATGTACCATATTTGTCAAACACCCCTGTATATTTATACATTGATGTCTCTCTTTTTTCTATATATGTAAATAAAGTATATTAATATTTTATGTACCCTTTGTAATTTCCTTTCTGCTGACACCGTTATCCCCTGTCTCGATCTCTATTAATATTTGCCAAATTAATTGGGATGAGGTGCTGTATCCTTTGAGGATTCCCCAGCCATACTCCTTTCTTCCATATTTCCCCACCAGCACTAATTGCAACCGCTTACCAAGCCAAAACCCACAACATGACAGTTGTTTAGCTCTCAGCATGCTGACAGTAATCACCCACAACCTGCCTTCAAAATATGCAAGAAATGGGTTGTTTACTGGCTCTCTGGTCTTCCACAGTACATCTACATCGATTAACTTTTTACACCCCTGGAACTTAAGACTGTTTAACACCACAGAAATGCAGCCTAAAAACATGTCGCAGCACAGTGGCCAACAGGGTAGCACCTCTGCCTAGCAAAACTGAGTTTCTGAGTTTGAATCCCAATCCTGCTACCTGGCTAGAGGTTTGTATGTTGTGGTGTTAAAGTTTCTTTTTCACCAGTGCTAACATTTTTGATGGGTTTCACATAATGAAACTCCAAGAAATCACATTATAAATCAAGCAAGTGTGGGTTTGCACCAAATCTAGAACTGGGGTGTTTTGGTCCAGATATGGATGTCCAAGTCTGGTGTGATGCTGCACACATTTTAAATTTTGTATGCTTACGATTTCCTGTTTTGGACCTTCCACATGCCCAACAACGTACAAGTTTAATTTGGCGATTTGTGGGATCATTAATCATGGGCAGAGCCTTGGACAGGTGTTATTTTGAGCTTTACTCTGCACAGATATCAATGCTGAGGCATTTTTTTCATTTGTAAAAAGAGTGTGTATTGCTAATGAACAGGTGTGAGTACTTGAGGCTTACCTCAAGAGACAGAATCAATTACCAAGGTGGATGTGTCCTTTACTGGGTGGAGGTGAGCACGCTTAGCTAGGTTATTTAAAGGCCTGCATTTGTGGTAGGCGTTTGCCTTAATTGCTCTTTGAAGTGTGTATATTAGAGTTGCCACCTCATCCCTTTAAACCCGAACACATATGAATTACACAGGTTCTGAGGCTAATTTAATGCAGATAAGGCACCTGAGTGGGTTTAATTACTACCCTTATTAGCCACAGAACCTGTGTAATTCATATGTGTTCGGTTTTAAAGGGATGAGATGGCAACCCTAGTGTATATGGGGTTACAAATGGATATGGTGGGTTTTGGGGGGGTTGGGGATGTGCATAATTCCTGACCCACACCCCACTAAGACTGTTTGATGGTTGCTTCTAAATCTCACATGTTGGACTTACAACTGCTAAGTAATGATTGAGATGAAAAAGGGAAAAAGGAAGCATCCTGCTAATTCATTCCTGCTGTGTGTGGCAATGTAGTTTGTGCGCTGCCTTTTTGGCTTTTGTATTAATTTTGTCTTTGATTAGGATAATTCTGCCATGTAATTTTTGGGGTTTGGGGCAAGGACTTCTGATCACAAAAAAGGTTAGTCATGCTTGTTGTTAGCTTGATTTGTATCCCTGCTTTTCTAATGTGATTTGTTCAATGTGTCTAATTTTTAATGTCATATCCTTGTAGATTGTAAGCTCTTTTGAGCAGGGCCCTTCTAACTATATTGTTAAATGCTGGAGCATCATTTCAATGCCTTTTTTTTGGCCCAAGCACATTAATGTACCAAATGTTTATACTAATTGTGAAATAAAAAGTTGATTGTTTTTGGCTTTAAGTTTGATTCTTGCAGACTCAAAATACATATTTTATAAGTGCAAACGATTCATACCCCTTCAAATCTGTATTACATCTAGTTGCATACAGAAGTATTTGGTTGTGCAGATTTCCCCACAAATAGAGCTTTCTTTTGGTGGTATTTGATAATCTCTGAGTTTATTTTTGCGCTAAAAACGCCAAAAAAAAAAAAAATTAAAAAGCTGTAACGAGCCACTTGCTCGCTCGGTTCCACTCTCCCGATACTCCTCTGCCGCTATAGAATCAGTTTGCATATTGCAACATCTGATTGCTCGGTCATCCAATGCTCCGGGATTAGAACTACAGCTATGTGCCCTTCTAGCCCAGTTGTGATAGCTCAGAACAAACACCAGGCAGGCTGTATGTAAGTTCAACCAGGAATCTCTTTTTTTGCAACAGGCTCTTTTATACACTTCTCATATTACTCTAAAAATACAGCTGTAACCTAATTAACCTAATTAACATGAGCTAATTAACTAATCCCTTTAGACAGCCTAGATGACTCAGACATGACCTTTAGGCCAGACTGGCCATCTTGTAGTTCAGAAAATCCAATCAACATTATCACAATAGCAGAGTTAAATAAACACAAACAATGGGGATCTAATGACTCTTAGATCCCATACTAGAGACTTATTTACAATACACATTTTAACAGACAACAGACAGGTAGCTGGAATTGATGACATTAGCATTTAACAGTAGGAGTCCCAACGGTATGAATCAGTCACTATTCCAATATGGCAAATCCAGGGTCCCCAGAGTCTGTGCGTCCTGGGGACCAGGACCCGAATCCACAGTAATGACGCCTCAAGGGTCCCCAGGCATACAGCTCACAAAGAGCACCCTTCCCCCAAATGCCAGGGCCCACGATCGATCGGCAAGATGCTAGCATACAGTCCCCTCCAAAAGTCTCTCTCCTAGCTAGGTCTGTCACAATAGCATTTTTATTTATTTATTTATTTTACTAGTAATGGCGGTGATCGGCAATTTTTAATGGGACTGCAACATTATGGTGGACACATCGGACACATTTTTGGGACCATTGGCATTTATACAGTGATCAGTGCTATACAATTTCACTGAATACTGTGAAAATGTCACCGGCAGGGAAGGGGTTAACACTCGGGGGCGATCAAGGGGTTAACTGTGTTCTCTCTCTGTGTTCTAACTGAAGGGGGGGATGGGACAGTCTAGGGGAGATGACATATTGCTGTTCATACTTTGTATGAACACACGATCAGTCTCTTCTCCCCTCAGAGAACAGGGATCTATGTTTACACACACACAGAACCCGGTTCTCGGTGTGTCACGGGAGCCCGGCGGTCATCGCATAGACTCCGGGGCGAGCAGCAGGCGTGCACCCCTAGTGGCCACAGGGCGAAGCGACGTAACAACGTCGTTTCGCCCAGGCGTGCCATTCTGCCTCAGTAAAACTGCGGCGGATGGTCGGCAAGTGGTTAAGAACCAAATGAAGAAAAAACAACCCAAAAACAATTGTTTACAAAAAATTTGGTGTAGGGTTCCCCCCCAAAATCCATGCCAGACCCTTATCCGAGCATGCAGCCTGGAGGTCAGGATAGGTGGGAGACACGGCTTGGGGAGAAGACGGCTATTTTACAATAAAGGATTGGTCGAAAACCGGCTCTTGTACTATTTTACATTTCACTGCTTTTTTTTGGTGACTGGGTAGGGGTACTATGTACCCGATACCCATTCACATAGGGGGGGCAGGGTCTGGGGGCCCCATTGTTAAACGGGGCTTCCATATTCTGAAATGCCCCTGACCCGCAGACCCAACAACCACTGGCCAGGGTTGTTGGGAAGAGGCTCTTGTCCAACATTGGGACAAGGTGCTTTTGGGGGGCACAGAGCCCCCCTGCCCCAAAGCACCCCCCCATGTGGGGAGCATGCGACCTGGTAGGGTTCGGGGGGGTTTGCTTGTCCCCTTTCTTTCCTAACCTCCAGATTTTTGGGGGCCCCCATGCCATTTCTTTTTATAATTTTGGCGGTGGGGGCCCTCCGAATCCATACTAGACCCTAAAGGGCCTGGTATGGACCTGGGGAGGGAGGGGAGGGGAAACGACCCCACACTGTTTTTTTTTTACTGTTTTTTTTTTGGATAGCAATTTTTTTTTTTTTTTTTTTTGTACATTCAGCTGTCAGCGGGGAACCCCACTGACAGCTGATAACTCATCGGTTGTTAAGGACGAGGCCCCTTGCTTAGCAACCAGCTATATAATATGAAAATAAAAAGCACAAAGCTTACATCTTAAATCAGCAGCATATGCTGACAATAGGCGAATGCCTAATAGCCAATGCCACATGAGCATGGATGTTACCATAATATTAATGTCTCAAATACAAAAAAAATTGTATAGAATGAAAAGAATCAAACATTAGTAGTCTGGTTGAGTCCATAATTTTAACTCTTCAAGTGCATGCAATGGTATGCAAGTATTCAATAATATGGTGTGGAATTCCAAAAACGGCGTGCAGTCCCCCCTCCTCCCCCATTCATACCAGGCCCTTCGGGTCTAGTCTGGATTTTAAGGGGAACCCCACACCAAAATATATTTTAAAAAAATGGCATGGCTCCCCCACCAAAATCCACACCAGTGCATGCAGCCCAGCAGGTCAGGAAAGGAAGGGGGCGAGCGAGCGCCCCCTGAACCATACCAGGCCACATGCCCTCGTGTTGATGGGGACATGGGCCTCTTCCCGACAACCCTGGCCAGTGGTTGTCGGGGTCTGAGGGTGGGATACCCATTCACCAAACAAGCAGTGTAATGGGACAAAAGGCAATAGCCAGTTTTTGACAAGTCCTTTATTAAAAATTTCTTCTTCCCTGCTTCTTCCGCCAGCGCTGCTTCCGCCACCGAACCGCTGGAGATCCAAAACTGACCCTCCTCTGCAGCCCGTCAATCTGTCCATATATATATATATGCAGAGGAAGAAGCAGCAGGAGGAAGACCAAAGGAAGGAGGAGAAGATCAGAGGAAGAAGCAGAGAGGGAAAAGCCATAGGGAGACCAGAGGAAGAAGCGAGGGAAGAAGACATTTTTAATAAAGTACCCGTGTGCTGTGAGTACCCGAGTGCTATGAGTACCCGTGTGCTGCGAGTACCTGTGTATTGTTGGGTATTAGTATCAGGAAGCTAGTTGTTACTTAATGGGACAGAGCAGAATTCCCAATCCTCATTAAATTAGTGGTACGATGACCAGAGAGTATGGAGATGCGACTTGGTGCACATCTTGCGGCATGTATGTGTTCCTTGAACATCCGATCCAGGGCAAATACTGCTGTGCAAAATGCAAGCACATTGTTTCCCTGGAAGCCGAGGTTCTGAATCTAGGGAAGCAATTGTCAACACTGAGAAGACTCTCCATACCAAAGGAGAGTTGGGATCATACCCGGCAGAGCCCAGCACAGAAGCGGGTGGAGACAAAGAGGTGCAGGCACCAGAGCAGAGTAGATGGATGACAGTCAGGAAGGGTAGAGGGGAAAGAGTCAGGGAGGCTGATCCTGGGCTGGAACATCCCAATAAGTATGCCCCGTATGCCCCGTTGCGTGATATTGCAGAAACCAGTCAGGGACCCGCATTGCTGGAGCAGAGTGATGCCCCTAGCAGCCAGGGGGATAACTCCTCCAGTGAGGTTGGGGGTAACGCCAAGGGAAAGGAAAGACATATTATTAATGACAAACTCAGAGAAAGATGGAGTGTCCTAAAAAACGATTTTAAGGACTTCGGATCTAAATTGAGGAATAGGACTGCCAAGGTAGTATTCTCAGAAATACTACCGGTACCTGGAGCCACACCAGAAAGGCAGCGAGAGATTAGGGAAGTAAACAAGTGGCTGAGGAGCTGGTGTAGAAAGGAGGGGTTCGGGTTCCAGGAGAACTGGGCCGACTTCTCAGTCGGTTACCGGCTCTTTAGCAGGGAGAGACTGCACCTAAATGGGGAGGGTGCAGCTCGGCTGGGAGAGAAGATGGCTGAAAAGTTCAGAGGGTAGTATTGGGGGCATTAGTAGTACGTTGGCTAAAGCACCTAAATTCGAGGTAAGTGAATTAATAAGTCCTAATTGCAGCCTCAGAACAACCAACGAAGAGATAGTATGTGACCGAACAAAACTACGAAGCTTGTTCACTAATGCCAGGAGTCTGGCTGACAAGATGGGAGAACTAGAGCTGCTGCTGTATAAGGAGGATTTCGATTTTGTGGGAATTTTTGTGGGAAAAAGAGACCTGGTTTAACAGCTCCCATGATTGGCTGGCAACCATTCAAGGGTATTCCCTATATCGCAGAGATAGGGAGGGTAAAAAAGGGGGAGTGGTATGCATGTATATCAAGAATGATGTACAAGCGAATGTAAGGGACAACATCACTAATGGAGCAAGGGAGGAGGTGGAATCCTTATGGGTAAAGCTTCAAAAAGGGAGGAAACCAAGGGAAAAGTAATACTGGGAGTATGTTATAGGCCCCCCTAACCAGAGGGAGGAGGGGGAGGTGGATGTTTTGATCAGTTTAGAATGGCGGCAAGGATGGAAAATAGTGAGCAGAATTTCCCTAGGATCATTACCAGATATATAGGGGAAAAAAAAGCGCTAAGATACATACAGCAATCTTATTGAAGTATTACAGATTATTGATATCATAAATGATTATTCCGTAGAGGAATTGGAGCACGCATTTAAGCCAGTGACTACCCCTGCCTGGACGTCCCTGCCAGTTTAACAAAGGCCCTGGCTGGGTTTTAGCCATCCGCTCCTTCTTGCTTACTATCTGGTAAGCAAGTCTTTTATTAGGTGGTGGCACTGTTAGGAATAGTTCACCCGAGTGTCATACGTTTGATTGAACTGCACTTCAGTGTTTTGGAATACACAACGCATTGCTGATCTGCATTCATATATAGCGCAGCTTCTCATTACCAGATATGGTTCCCAGTGGAAAATGGTCCAAGGGATCCTTGAGAGACACTGGCACATTCTAAAATCAGCTCCATTGATTACTAACCTTGTGAGCCCTAGATCACTCATGACAGCCAGAAGATCACGTAATCTTGGTGATCTTTTGGTCCATTCTGAGTATACCCGGACAATTAGTAAGAATTGGCTTACCAGCTTTAGACCTTCTTCTGGTATGTATGCATGTGGACATTGTATTGTCTGCAAGTATGTACACCAGACCAATGTGATCGCCAATCCAAGCGGAGGAAAAGACTACAGAATTAAAACCGTTTATTAACTGTTCAACAACTCGTGTCAACTATATGCTTACATGCCCATGCAATAAAATGTATATAGGTAAAACAAAACGTGCGCTCCGCATTAGGATTGGCGAACACATTGCTGGTATTAAAAAGAAGGACGATAAACGTCCGATTCCTCAGAATTTTGCCAGGTTCCACGATCGTGATCCAAAGGGCCTGCCAATTTGTTGTTGGGCAGATTTAAAAAATGAAAATCCCTGCAAAAAACGCACTACATGCTTTTCTGCAGCCTCTCCATTGAAGTCTATTGAAGCAAAAAAAGCACAGTTTTGCTTTCAATAAAGTCCTTGACCCTTTCCAAATACGCAGCAGCTGAAAAAAGGATAGATGTGAACACGTCCCATAGGAAACCATGTTAAATGAACTGTAGTGGGTTTCTGAAAAAAAAAAAAAGCACCAAAAAATGCATTGGTGTGAAACAGGCCTAAGACATTTAGTAGCAGCAGCATGCTTATTTTTGTATCAACTGTCATCACAGGGTTAAAAAAAAAATTAGCCCTTAATAGTATAAAGAGAAGATAAATCGCTACTATAAAGAGGTTCATTTATACTGTGAAAAAGTGAAATTAATAATATATATATTACTTATATCATACAGTATATATAATAATAAATACACCCAGAAGTAGGACATGTGGGCATTTTAACTAGGAGCAGACATGAAGCTATATGAAGGGTGGAAGGGAGGAAGGGAGATCTAAATCTTTTATAATGAAGTAGTACTAAAAGCTAAGACTTTTTTTTTTTTTTTTCATGGATATGATCATTTTAAATATAATGCACAATACTGGTAAAAGTTTCCTTCAAATGTAATGCCTTCTATTACCTCCAGTCTATCAGCCTTCACCTTCTCTGGGTTCAGATGCTGATCTTCAAAATCTTTAAAGTGATCTTTTTGCCTTTGACTTATGCCTTTTAGAACCACTCACTTCCTGTCAGGACTACATGCCCCATGAGGCATTGCTCCTCACACATTCACAGGTTCTCAGGCACTTACATGTGTGCTGCACCGTATTTGCTGATATGTAAACAAATAATGCATTCTGTATGCAGGCCGACTAATCGGCTGGCCGATTAATCGGTTATGAAAACAGTTGACAACTATTTTCATAATCGATTAGTTGCTTCGGCCCTAAAATGCACCAACAAGAAACAACGCGTTACTAGACCTACTGATTACTAACAATATAGACCTGATAGCGGACATGGAAATAGGGGGCAACTTAGAAAACAGCGATCACAGGTCAGTTAGTTTCAGCATAAATCACACAAATAGGAAACAATAGGAAACACAAATGGTAATACAAAGACACTGAATTTCAAAAAAGCCAACTTCCTTAAACTGTGCTCCTTGCTAGAAGCAGTGGCGGCTGGTGAAGTTTTAGGATGGGGGGGTGCCAGACCCTTCCTTTTTGACCCCTCCCACTTGGTGAAATAGGTGTGGTTTCAGCAAAATAGTGGGCGTGGCTCTAAGGTGGTCGGGTTAGCATCTGAGATGAACGAGGGATGGAGGAACAGCGGGTCCAGATCCTACACAACAATAGAAATATGTGTATTCTAGAAAGTTTAACAATCAGCAGATAAAGGTAATCCAAAGACCTGGTGTTAGCACTTCAATCATCCCGGCACCATGGTTGTTATGGTGTCAGGATGATTGAAGCGCATTATTTCTATTATTACACTGTAATATAAAATGAAATTATTCAACTCACCATAATGCAGAATCAGTGGGAGCCCTGAGTGTGTCACTAGCCACGTCACCTGCCACCAGATGCCATCGGGTGTCCCCAGCGGAGTCCCTCCTTACATGCAGCCTGTGTCCCACCAAATGCAGCCTGTGTCACATCAAACCCCCCTCCTCCCCCCAGTTCTCCACAGGAGCACAGTGGTATTTACCTTGCTGTGTGTTGTCCTCTCCTGAGGTGTCATACTTCCGGTTTTCTCTCTCCCGGGTGCAATGGGACAGAGAAAACAAGAAGTGACATCAAACTCAGATGTCAATCAAACCCAGATGTCAATCAAACCCAGATGTCAATCAAACCGCCCGGCCGTAGTAATAGATACTACGAGCGCCGGGCGGAAGCTACTCGGCGCTACGGAAAGCACCACAAGGCAGAATAAAAGACCGCAAATGAAGTGCCACGTCTGCAATCTCGTGACTGCATATAGACGTGGCGCTTCCCATAAGTGCACTGTGTCCGGCGTCGCACTGTGGGTGGGGGGGGCGGCGCCCATGCCACTGGCTAGAAGATATTAAAATGGAATAAAATCCCAGGAACAAAGAACATGGAGGAAAAAAAAAATGGGAGTCCTTTAAGAGCATATTGAATAAAAAAAAAGGTATTGGCTAGTGCATCCCAATGGATAATAAATTTAAAAGAGCTAATAAAAGTCCTGGGTGGCTTAACTTTGATGTAAAAATGCATATAAAAGCAAAGGAGAAGACCTTTAACCACTTCCATACCGGGCCTATTCTGGCACTCCTCTCCTACATGTAAAAATCAATTTTTTTTGCTAGAAAATTACTCGGAACCCTCAAACATTATATATGTTTTTAAGCAGACACCCTAGGGAATAAAATGGCGGTCAACTTTTTATCTCACACGGTATTTGCACAACAATTTTCAAACGCCTTTTTTTTGGAAAAATAAAACAGTTTCATGAATTATTAAATAAAACAGTAAAGTTAGCCCAATTTTTTTGTATAACGTGAAAGACGATGTTACGCCGAGTAAATAGATACCCAACATGTCGCGCTTTAAAATTGCGTACACTCATGGAATGGCTCCAAACTTCGGTACTTAAAAATCTCCATAGGCGTCGCTTTAAATTTTTTT
The DNA here is from genome assembly GCA_037952925.1 of Lithobates clamitans. NCBI lineage: Eukaryota > Metazoa > Chordata > Amphibia > Anura > Ranidae > Lithobates > Lithobates clamitans. The sequence continues at coordinate 21,249 of JBBGZY010000518.1, read as the reverse complement.
ACAGGTTACCAGTTTAGAGTTACAGAGGAGGTCTAGTGCTAGAATTGTTTCTCGCACTTTAACACATGCAGCAATACCTCACATGTGTGGTTTGAACGGCGTTTACATATGTGGGCGGGACTTAACTTTATTTTTTTTCTTTTTACACTTTCTTTTACATTTTTTTTTTTTAAATCACTTTTATTCCTATTAAAAGGAATGTAAACATCCCTTGTAATAGGAATGGTTCGTGACAGGTTCTCTTTGTGGAGAGATGCGGGGTCAATAAGACCCCAAATCTCTCCTCCAGGCTGGAAAGCATGAGATCAAAGAAATAAAATCCACGATCTCATGCTTACCAGCTGCCATCATAATGTCGCGCCCAGGCCTCCGACGGTCATGGAGATGACGGGTGACCATCTAGTCACCGGAAATCTCTATGGTAGTCATCCTGCAGCGGCCGATTCTTTCTCTGGGTCCCGGTGGCATGGGAGAGCCCAGAGAAGCACCGGATGGCGGCGGGGGAAAAATGTCCCCTCCCATTGCCTGCAGGAACGGTCAAGCAGCGGAACTGCCACTATGATCGTTCTTATGGTGTACAGAATCGCGGGCTGAAAACTAGGATATCTGCAGGCATTATTTAGATATTCCCACTGAAAGTCAAAGATGTCATATGACGTCCTTGGGCTGGAAGTGGTTAAACAATACAAGGCTGAGGGGTCATCATCAGCATTCCAACTTTACACCCTTACATTTCTTATTACGTTCTTTGTAATCAGGGAGGCTAAGATAGAACTTGAAAGTCACATAGCGGAGGAGAGCAAGAAAAACCCCAATAAATTCTTAAAGTATATAAATTGTAATAAGGGGAGGTCAGAACATATTGGCCCCATAAAGAATGATGAAGGCAATCTGGTTACAAAAGATGGAGAGATGGCGAAGGTTTTCAATTCATTCTTCTCCAGGGGGGGATTCAGTAACTAAAGCCTCATACACACAAATCGGATTGTTGGCCAACAAAGCGTCAGACTTTTGTCTGAAGGGCACTTCAGCTCTTGAGCGCCACCCTTTGGGCACCTTCTACTAATGTCGTGTTTGGTGAGCATTGATTCTGAGCAGGCGTGTTTTTACTTTGGACTTTTGTGTGACGGACTTGTGTACACATGAAAATCTGACAACAGACCGTTGTACACTGAAAATTTACTAGCCTGCCATCCAACATTTGTTGCCCGAAAGTTAGACAACAATTGTCTGAAGGAGCGTATGCGTTCGCTTATCCCCTCCCTTATCCCGACTTCCAGGCTACATGCTCAGATAAGTCAGATAAGGGTCTGGTATGCACTTTGTGGGGGGACCCTACGTCAATTGTTTATTGAAATTATATCCATACCAGGGCCTACGCTCTACGCGTTTTTTTTACTTGATTTTTCACCTATATTGCCGGGAGCTGTAATGTAATACATTACAGCTGCGAGCAAGTTTAAATGACATTTTTTTCCCCTTTAGAAATATCATTACTGCGGCACTGTTCTACATATCACACAGATGCACCACTTTACAGGCAGACTAAGGGGACCCCCAGGCACGATATTTAAAGGAATATTTCATTTTTATTGTTTCACTTTAAGCATTATTAAAATCACTGCCCCTTTAAAAACTTTTTTTTTGCATTGATGGGGCAGGACCCAGGTGCCCATACACATTTTATGTCAATAACTTGCATATAAGCCTTCAATGAGGACTTCTGATTTTGCAGGTCCGTGCCCTATTGGCTTCAACTACTCTCGCATATGCCGATTTGGAAGGCATGTTCACCGGCAATAGCACGATTTTTCCATTTGCATGTCCACCCAGTTGAAGTCTTAATTGGCTTAATTGGACGCTATTTTCATGTCCTGCGGGATCGCATATTCGCGCTATAGTAAATGACCCCCATAGTTTGAAATTCAGCTTTAAATTGCTCTCAGTGTATGCTTGATTTAATGTAGACCTACAGTCATGCCCAAAAATGTTGGCACTCCTGCCATTTCTGTCAGATAATGTACCACTTCCCCCAAAAAATTGTTGCAATTACAAATGTTTAGGCATTCTCATGTTTATTTCTTTGGTTTGTATTGGTAGGACACAAAAAAGTTGAGAAACAAAATGCCAAAACTCAAAAAATTAAAAGTTAAGCTTACCGGTAACATCTTTTCCTGTAGTCTTTCAGGAGAGCCACCATGAGACACCCCGGCTCCTCCCTTCCACAGGAAACACTGTGCCAGCCATCTTTAAAATTCCAGCTTCCCCTGCCAGCCCTTCGGTTTTTTCCAGAGCAACTCCGGCCAGCTAGGGAGACACAAGATCATATCAATAACATATCATAACCATAGTTCTGTAGTACCTGTGTCGAGGTCCCCATGAACCTTATGTATTCGGGTGGGTAATCAGTGTGGTCCTGAAAGACTACAGGAAAGGACATTATCGGTAAGCATAACTTTCATTTTCCCCCAGCGTCTTTCAGGACAGCCACCATGAGAGGATAAGTGAGCACTCACAATTAGGGTGGGTGGGTGGGACTACGGCCTGCAAGACCTTTCTCCCAAAGCACTGCTCCTTTGCCAACAGGTCCACCCTGTAATGTTTTACAAAAAGGTGGAGAAACTGGACCACGTTGCCGTTCTGCAGATTTGCTCTGGCGTTGCTCCAGCCCTTTCTGCCCGAGAAGCCAACATAGCTCTAGTGGAGTGTACCTTAATGCCACTTTCAAAGTAAGATTTTTTAAAGAGCATTCCTTCAGGGGTTCAAAGGGCCCCTCCACCAGGGCCTGCAAAACTGAGGACAGGTTCCACTTTGGAAAAGGTGGCCCCTGAACCGGTCTTTGCCTACCCAGTGCCTTGAAGAATCTCACCACCCAAGGGTTGGTAGCAAGTGTTTTTTCCAAAAAGCCACTTGGGGCCGAGACCTGGCTTTTTAACGTGCTTAGGGCTAACCCCTTATCTGCTGGCCCACACTGCAGGAATTCAAACACTGCAGTGGGGCTGTTCACCTCAAAAAGGAACTTTCCACACAGACAGTTAAGCACTTCCAGTTTTTTTGGTAAATCTCCTTTTTCCTGCTATCAAGCAGAGTGGAGACTAACCTGGCCGAGAAGCCTTTAGCTCCTAATAGCCCCTCAGTAACCAGGCTGAAAGGTTCCGACAAAATACCGGTCCCTGCGAGAGAAGATCCTCCTGGACTGGCAGCATCGGGGGGGGGGGGGGGGGGTGTTTGTCACTATCTATGTCAGCACCGACAACCAGGGTCTGCAGGGCCAGTGCGGAGCCACGAGAATCAGATTTGTACTTTGTTTGAAACTCTTACGACCACCGGCAGCAGGGCTGGCGGAGGGAAGGCATAGCAGCGGGGAAAATGCCAACTTTTCATTAGAGCATCCACCGCTAGTGCGCCTTCCGACCCCTTCAGAGAGAAGAATAGCAGTGCTTTCGCGTTCTCTCTATGTTGGAATTCAACATGAATATCTTATTTGTACATATATTTCATTACTATACCTAAGAGAAGAAAACTCACATGGTTTTTGAAAAGGCTGAAAGTGTCACACTTCCGGGAGGACAGGATGTGGCCTCCCAGGTTGGAATGTGGCCTGTTTAGCTCCCATTGCGCATGACAATGCTGGCTCCGATCTGTCTATGGGAATTTCCTGACTAACTACTATCCACACAGGCTTCAAAGGCAGATAAACTGACAGGGATGATGGATGAGGTGAGATACAGGAAATCAAGGGCCCAGGTGTTTGTGAAATCTGACATCGGTCGGACGATGGCAATTCATGGGCCAACACTGCCCCCCAGAGGACTGCTATGACAGGGCGGACCATATGATGGCCTGTTGAGGGAACGCCCCAGAGACACCGATTCGTCCAAAGGCAAAGTTGGGCAGGCAAAAGGGGGGGGGGGTCTGGATGAGGTATGTTTGTTAAAAGGAAATGTTTGCTAAAGAAACAGTCTCTTTAAGACCTGAGGACCAGCCAAGGAGGATGTGCCAAGTATCAATCTTGTATTGTGTTATGATTGTAGGCCTTGTAATATTGCAATTTCTTGTAGTATCTTTATGTTAGTTTTCCTAATTATGCTGTTTTAATACATTCCTATTTTTATTGGGAAATAAATGTAACTTGTTTTACTAGTTTGTTTGGTTTCATAGCTAACCTGGTATTATTGTGATATTAACAATAGCATGTGCTCAGAGTTTAATAGACCAACTAATTATAGGGACTAGACAAATCAATACACAGATATAAATATTAATAATTATATCGATTATTACACTCTCAATGCGAAAAAGGTCCCCCCCCCCAAATCTCCTGGTTCAAAACCCAGTCGCTCTCCTTCAGAGTTTTCCTGCAACTATGTACAGTATCTCACAAAAGTGAGTACACCCCTCAGAGTTTTGTAAATATTTTATTATATCTTTTCATGCGACAACACTGAAGAAATTACATTTTGCCACAATGTAAAGTAGTGAATGTACAGCTTGTACAACAGTGTAAATTTGCTGTCCCCAAAAAATAACTCAAACACACAGCCAATCGTGTCTAAACCGCTGACAACAAAAGTGACTACATCCCTCAGTGAAAATGTCCAAATTGGGCCCAATTAGCCATTTTCCCTCCCCGGTGTCATGCGACTCGTTATTGTTACAAGGTTTCAGGTGTGAATGGGGAGCAGGTTTGTTAAATTTGGCGTTATCGCTCTCACTCTCTCATACTGGTCACTGGAAGTTTAACATGGCACCTCATAGCAAAGAACTCTGAGGATCTGGGAAAAAAAAAAAAAAAAGGGAAGAAGGATGGTTGCTATAAAAGATGGCCTAGGCTATAAAGAAGATTGCCAAGACCCTGAAACTGAGCAACAGCACGGTGGCCAAGACCATACAGCGGTTTAACAGGACAGGTCCCACTCAGAACAGGCCTCGCCATGGTCGACCAAAGAAGTTGGGTGCACGTGCCGAGTGTCAAACCCAGAGGTTGTCTTTGGGAAATAGACATATGATTGCTGCCAGCATTGTTGCAGAGGTTGGGGGTCAGCCTATCAGTGCTCAGACCATACGCCGCACACTGCATCAAATTGGTCTGCATGGCTGTTGTCCCAGAAGGAAGCCTCTTCTAAAGAGGATTCTTCTAAAGAAGAAATCCCACAAACAGTTTGCTGAAGACAAGCAGACTAAGGACATGGATTACTGGAACTATGTCTTGTGGTCTGATGAGACCAAGATAAACTTATTTGGTTCAGATGGTGTCAATTGTGTGTAGCGGCAACCAGGCGAGGAGTACAAAGACAAGTGTGTCTTGCCTAAAGTCAAACATGGTGGTGGAAGTGTCATGGTCTGGGGCTGCATGAGTGCTGCCGACACTGGGGAGCTACAGTTCATTGAGGGAACCATGAATGCCAACATGTACTGTGACAAACTGAAATAGCGTATTATCCCCTCCCTTTGGAGACGGGGCCTAAGGGCAGTATTCCAACATGAAAACGACCCCAAACATAACTCCAAGATGACCACTGCCTTGCTAAAGAAGCTGAGGGTAAAAGGTGGACTGGCCAAGCAGTTCTCCAGACTTAAACCCTATTGAGCATCTGTGGGGCATCCTCAAATGGAAGGTGGAGGAGCGTAAATTCTCTAACATCCACCAGCTCTGTGATGTCATCATGGATGAGTGGAAGAGGACTCCAGTGGCAACCTGTGAAGCTCTGGTGAACTGCATGCCTAAGAGGGTTAAGGCAGTGCTGGAAAATAATGGTGGCCACACAAAATATTGACACTTTGGGCCCAATTTGGACATTTTCCCTTAGGGTGTACTCACTTTTGTTGCCAGCGGTTTAGACATTATGGCTGTGTGTTATTTTAAGGGGACAGCAAATTTACACTGTTATACAAGCTGTACACTCACTACCTTTACATTGTTGCAAAGTGTGATTTCTTCAGTGTTGTCACATGAAAAGATTTAATAAAATATTTACAAAAATGTGGAGGGGCGTACTCACTTTTGTGAGATACTGTATTTCTCTCATTTTAGATGTACTGCCGAGAGGAACAGAGCGTTGCGTTTGGCCCAGAACTTCCGATGCCAGGGATAACAGGGTTCCGCACTGCTTGTTTATGTATGCCACTACTGAGGAGTTGTCCAACCTTACTGGAATCTGGTAGCCCTGTAGTTCGCTCCGGAAGGCCTTGAGTGCTAAGGATAATGCCCTCAACCCCTTCCAGTTCGACGAACTATGAAGCTCCTCTTTCTTCCAGGAGCCTAGAGTTTTCAGGGGTCCCAAGTGTGCCCCATCCTCTGCCACTTGCGTCCATGGTCACCACTTTGGTAACTGAAACAACCCACAGCCGGCCCTGTGACAGGTTTCCCGTCGCTCTCCACCACCAGACAGACCTCTTTACCTGTGGTGGTACAATTACTAGGGCGTCCAATGATGAGTAATTGTGGTCCCACACCTTAAAATGAAGGTCTGTAGGGGATGAAAATGTAGTCCCGCCCACCGCACTGCTGAGATATCCGATGTTAACAGCCCCAGCGACGACATTACCCTCCTTATTGAGACCAGCTGGTTGTCCTGCAGCAATCTCATTGCGTCGTCTATTTTCTGCACTTTTTCCTGTGGCAGAAATATTCTCTGTTGTCTGGAGTCCAACAGATACCCCAGTACGTAATGCACTGAGAGGGCACTAGATGGGACTTTGAGGTTTAACAGCCACCCTAGGCCCCTCAGAAAGTCTTTTGTGAATTCCAGATTCCACAGAAGGCACAAAGAGGAGTAAATGGTCCAAGAAGGCAATTATTGAGATGCCTCTGAGACATAGAACGGCCATTGCCTCTGCCATGACCTTCGTGAAAATGCAGGGCGAGGAGGATAGGCCGAATGGAAGAGCCTGAAACTGTGTGGATTGCTTCTTCCACGACCCTTACCGCCAGACGCAGGAACGTCTGAAACCTTTCTGCAATCTGGATATCCAGATAGACCTCAGAGATGCCTAAAGAAGCCATGTAACAGTTTGGGGGCAGTAATGCTCTGACCAAAAAGAAAGTTGAGTCCATACGGAACCTTCGCTAGACCACCGACTGGTTCAGGGGTTTTAGGTTCAGAATAAGCCTGTATTTCCCTGAGGGCTTCCGCACCACAAAAATGTGGGAGTATAACCGTGCCCTATTTTGTTCGCTGGGACCCGGTGTACTACATTTTTGCTTCCCAACACTCTCAACGACTCCAAAAGAGCCTCGGACTTTTCCGCACACCTGGGGAGTTCCGTGGCCAGGAGTCTACGTGGGGGAGATCTTAAGAACTCTAGGCAGTATCCCCTCCTTACAATCCCCAGAATAAATTGGCTGGAGGAGACTGCTTCCCACTATTGAAGGAAGCCCCCCCAATATTCCCCCCACCATGGCCGTACTGTTTTGTCGAACTGTCAAAATATCGCTCCCCCTCTGCCCCTACCCCTTTGCCCAAAGGGGTTATTCTGAGACTTGGGCATGGGAGCCCCTGTGCGCTTTTGAGTAAGAAACCCCTTTTTTTGCCTGCGCTGGGGGGGTTTGCGTTTAACCGGAGACGCCATCTTATCTGCGGTGCAGTCTAATACAGCTTCTAGACAAGGACCAAAGAGTAGGTCCCCCGTCATCTGGATGCCACATAATTTGACTTTGGAGGCATTGTCCCCCTGCCAAGTCTTAAGCTATAAGGCTCCTCTGGCTGACATACGGACAGACTCCGCCGAAGCATCCGTTATGTAGGCCACTCCTTTGAGCAGCATGGGGAAGGAGGATATCGTCTCCTTTGATGTTCCAGCCTCAACGTGCGCCTGTATGTGGGAAAGCCAATATTCCAGGTTACAGGCCACTAAAATCACCGCCATTGCTGGCTTCAGATTTCCCATGGACGATTCCCAAGATTTTTTCAGCAGGGAGTTTATTCTTTTATTCATAACGTCTGAGAGGGCACCCATGTCCTCAAAGGCCAAGTTGGTGTGTCGGTACATTTGGGAAAAAGTTGCGTCCACCTTTGGATTCTTATTCTACACGGATGCAGAATCTTTCGAAAAAGAAAACCTTTCTTCTCTAGGGCACTGAAGAGAAGGTTTCCTTTCTGGGTCCAGCCACTCTGACTGCCTCCACCAAGACATCATGGACAGGGAAACTTTTTTTCTGTTCGCCCATGCCCCGATATATCTGATCAAGGAGCGTCAAAAGGTTTTTTTTATCTACCTATATTCCCAGAGTGGTGTGGATAGCCCTTAGGAGGTCTTCTACCTCCTCTAGGGAGAGTTTGTACCTCGAGGACCTGCTGGGCTCCCTGTCCAGTCCTTCCCCTTCTGACACTGCTTGGAAATCTGAAGCTGCACTGTCCGGTTGCTCCCCCATCTCCTCCCTAGAGACTCCAGGGGTCACTTCCTCTCTGGTAGAGGAGCGGTGTTGGACAAAGGGCCAAATAAGGATTGCGGTACCTGCAACCCTTTAAAAAGCATTTTAAATGATTGAAGAGGTAGAGGAAAAGTCCCTTTACCGAGGCTGCCAAGTTGCTCTCCTGGGAGGGAAGAGGAGGAGGCACTTCCCCTTACACCACCACTGTGAGTCTGCTAGCGGGCCCCCGAATTGTCCGCCCGCACTCGGGAGAAGATGGGGTGGCATTTCAGATGGTTGTAGTCAGGTAAGCCACCCGCTGCTGGTCCAGTAGACCCTCACCTCCGTTACAGGTCCACTGACAGCCTTAAGCCTCCCCGGCTATCTGGTCATGATCCCTTGCAGTGTCTCCCGCCAGAGGAAACACTAATAACTGAAGGGCCGGCAGGGGAAGCTGGAATAGTGTTTCCAGTGGAAGGGAGGAGCCAGGGTCTCTCACCCCTAGTGTTAAATCCTTCCCTACCAGTGACATTTACACAGTAAAATCAGTGCAAATTTATAGCACCGATTGCTGTATAAATGTCAATGGTCCCAAAAATTTATCAAAAAAAAAAGTGTCCGATCTGTCCATCGCAAAAAAAACCCCAAAAAAAAACAGAAACAAAAACGCAGATTACCACCATTAACCACTTTGCGCCCGCGCTATAGCCGAAAGACGGCTGCAGCGCAGACGCTAACTGCCGGGTGGCCGTCCCTAGACGTCCTGCTGTTTACTTCCACGATGCGCACGCATCGGGCAAATTCTGTGCTGGCCGTGTCCCTTGAACACAGCCAGTCACAGATCGCTGAAAACGCCAGTTTTCAGCACGATCGGCGGTGCCAATGAGAGATGATCTCATATGTAAACATATGAGATCTCTCATTGCCGGCTCTCCCTCCTCACACAGAGACCACGTGTGAGGAGGGAGAGCGACCTGTGCTTCTGGAGTGAAAAAAAAAAGAGAAAAAAAAAAAAAAAAAATCCCACACATACACCGTGCCAGCACTATTATATCAGTGCCATCTGTCAGTGTCACTTGCCATCAGTGCCATCTGTTATCAGTGTCACGTAAGAGTGCCAGCTATCAGTGTCACTTGTCATCAGTGCCTTCTGTCATCACCAGCAATGGCTAGAAGATTATATTCAGCTGAGAAGGCGTACAATATTCTTGCAGGCGACAAGAGCAACGGGGAGCTCTCCGATTCGGATTCCTCCTCATTTTCAGATTCTGAGTCTGACGTGGACTACGAGCCTGTCCTGACTAGTGGTACACTAACAGCCTCAGAGGAGGAGGATGAGAGTCCGCCCGCCAGACGAAGGCGTTCTGGTGAGGAGGCAGTGCCATCCACCAGCACCGCAGTGCCATCCACCAGCACCGCAGTGCCTCGGCAAAGGCCACGTACCAGTGGGGTGTCCCCTCAGTCCCAAAGGGTTAGGTCCCATGTTCAGCCTTCCCTATTCCCTTCAAAAAACCCCTTGTGGCTGCCTCCTAATTCAGGAGAAGCTAACGTTCCCCCTTTCACTGCCCAGCCAGGAGTCCAGGTGGACACAAAAAATTTTTCCCCGATAAACTTTTTCGATTTAATTTTTACTGGAGGACATACTTGCATCAATTGTGGCCCAGTGAAACCTATATGCCCAACAATTTATAGCAAGTAACCCAACGTCCTATTATGCCCGTCCCTACAAGTGGAGAGCCCTAACAGTGGAGGAGTTTAACATTTTTTTGGGCCTCACATTCTGTATGGGACTAAACAGAAAAAATGAAATGCGTTCGTATTGGTCTACCCTCCCCATCTACCACATGCCCATCTTTTCCTCAGTAATGCCCAGGACCAGATATCTTTAGGAGATTCCTACAGTATAACGACAATACCCAGTGCCCTCCCCGAAATCACCCAAATTTTGACAAGCTTTTTAAAATTCGGCCCCTAATAAATTATTTTTCTGAAATCTTCCCCCAGTAGTTTACCCCAAACCAACACATATGTGTGGATGAGTCCCTTATCAAATTTTCTGGCAGGCTGGGCTTAAAACAATTTATTCCCACTAAATGGGCCCGCTATGGGGTGAAGATGTACAAATTGTGCAATCGTGCTACAGGGTATACGAAGGGAAGGACACCCAGCTACATCCCCCTAATTGCCCAGAATACATTGGATCAAGTGGGAAAGTCGTTTGGGAACTCATAAACCCACTCCTGGAGAAAGGCTACCATCTGTATGTGGACAATTTTTATTCTAGTTTGCCCCTGTTCCGAAACCTTCACAGAAAGAAGACTCCAGCATGCGGCACCGTAACGACGAACCGGAAGGGCTTTCCTCAAAGCCTCATCAACAAGAAGTTAAGAAGAAGAGGGGAGGTGGCGAGCTTACTCTTTGCTCAGCATAATGTATTTTGGGGTGCAATTCTTGGTATGTGAATGCTATGTGTCCCTAGAGCACCTAAAGGTGTTCCTTGCATGTTGGGCCTCTGTATGTGGCCAGGCTGTGTAAAAGTCTCACACATGTGGTATCGCCGTACTCAGGAGAAGTAGCAGAATGTATTTTGGGGTGTCATTTTTGCTATGTACATGTGTTGAAAATATCTTATAAATGCACATCTTTGCGTAAAATAAAAATAAAAGCGTTTATTTTTTTCCCCACATTTTCCAAAACCCTTTGGAAAAAAAATGAACCGTTCAAAAGACTCATTATGCCTCAGATTATATGTTGGGGTGTTAGCTTTCCAAAAAAGGGGAATTTGTGGGTGTTTCCATTGTCCTGGTGCTCCAGGGCCTTCAAAAGTGTAATAGGTGGTTTCTGAAATGAGATGTGTAATTTATGCTCCTAGAACGCCTCATGGTGCTATTTCAATATTGGGCCTCTGTATGTGGCCAGGCTGTGTAAAAAAGTCTCACACATTTGGTATCGCCATACTCAGGAGGAGTAGCAGAATGTATTTTGAGGCATCATTTGTGATATACACATGCCATGTGAGAGAAATAACCCATTACAATGACAATTTTGTGGGAAAAAAAAAAAAAATCTTCATTTTGCAAAGAATTGTGGGGAAAAAAAATGACAACATCAAAAACCTCACAATGCATCTTACTAAATACCTTGGAATGTCTACTTTCAAAAAAGGTCATTTAGGGGGTATTTGCACTTTCCTGGCTTGTTCGGGTCGCAAGAAATGAGATAGGCCACCAGTACATCAGGTGTGATTAATTTTTTATGATTTGCACCACAACTTGTAGACTCTCTAACTTTCACACAGACCAAATAATATCCACTAATTTCGGTTATTTTTACCAAAGATATGTAGCAGTATAAATTGTGGCCGAAATTTCTGAAGAAAAATTAATAATTTGCAAAATGTTATCACAAACTAAGAAAAATGCGGTTTTTTTTTTTTTCACAATTTTCGGTCTTTTTTCATTTATAGCGCAAAAAATAAAAAACCCAGAGGTGATCAAATACCACCAAAAGAAAGCTCTATTTGTATGAAAAAAGGACAAAAAAAAAAAATCATTTGGGTACAGTATTACATGACTGAGTAATTGTTATTCAAAGAGTGACAGCGCTGAAAGCTAAAAATTGGTCTGGGCAGGAGGGGGGTTTAAGTGCCCAGTTGTCAAGTGGTTAAAATTATGTGAAGGAAGTGGCTGGTATGTCCGTATTAGATAAGGCACCTCATCCCAAAGGTTTATTATGAAGAAAGACAGAGGGAAGGGGATTATTACGGTACCAACACAACTCAGTTCAAGATTAAAAAACAAATTTTATTACATTGAATAAAAAAAAAAGGGGGGGGGGGGGGAGAAGGGGTAGCATATAAAGTCTACTGTTGGCCAAGAAGGTATTGGCCACTTATAGTAGCAGGTCAAGTCTTCCCCACTAGTTTCGACAATTTTTTTTTTTTTTTTTTTTTTTAATAAAAATGCCATAAAGCTTTCCCATAGTTTGTAGACGCTATAACTTTTGCACAAATCAATATACGCTTACTGCGATTTTTTTACCAAAAATATGTAGAAGAATATATATATTGGCCTAAACTGTTTAAGAAATGTGTTTAAAAAAAAAAAAAAAATATATATATATATATATATATATATATATATATATATATATATATATATATATATATATATATATATAATGATGTGGGGGATATTTTAGCAAAAAAGGGTTTTTTTGTTTTGTTTTTTAAATTGTCGCCCTTTTTTGTTTATAGCGCAAAAACTAAAAACCGCAGAGGTGATCAACTACCACCAAAAGACAGCTCTATTTGTGGTAAAAAAAAAAAAGTACGCAAAATTTTGTTTGGGTACAACGTCGTATGACCGCGCAACTGTCAGTTAAACTGACAGCACCGAATATAAAGTACTCTGGTCAGAAAGGGGGTAAAATCTTCCAGGGCTGAAGTGGTTAAACTCACTTCACAATTAAGCCACGCCCACTTTTTTTCTTTAATGTGCCTAGGGCCCACTTTTTATCTTGCACAGGGCCTGCTGATTTCATGATAAGCCCTTGGGTCCAAGGAGCATTAATTAGGTATTATTCAAGGAAACATGACAACTCCGATCCCTAATATGGGTATAGATGTCAGGACAGCCTCTCTAGACCAGCACCGCTCCACCCGAGGGTGCACATCTCCTTCCACCCTCAACATGAACTCAGCAGCAGCGGGAGCGCGCACTACACTGCCACAAAACCAATATGCATGTGCGAGGCGCGCCCTCTGCTGCTCACATGAGGGATCTACAGGCACCGGTCATTGCTGCTCTCGCGGGATTTGGCTGTGTTCTAACATGGAATACGGGAACGCTCGCGAGATCCGTCTGGTTGCCTGGAAACGGAGGAAGCCGAGAAGGACGCATAGAAGTCCGCAGCACCCGGGAAAGCCTCCTGTGCCAGGCTGGAGAATGTGCGGCCAGGACTCGGGTGAGACATGGCAGGGGCCAGGACACTCATAGAACACACACGATAGTATACTAAAGACCTGGACTTAGTAGGGGAAGAGTAACAGGTTTACTTTCTTTTACTTTCTGGTTGTCACAGTGATCACCCTGTCCTTACCACCCCCCCATCTCCCTTTATAGAAGCCCCCCCCCCCCTTTATTACACAGTGATCACCCTGTCCTTACCATCCACCCCCCCCCCCCCCCCAGATCTCCCTGTATAGAAGGCCCCCCACCTTTATTACACAGTGATCACCCTGTGCTTCCCACCCCCCCCCCCCCAATCTCCCTTTATAGAAGCCCCACCCCCCCTTTATTACACAGTGATCACCCTGTCCTTACCATCCACCCCCCCCCCAGATCTCCCTGTATAAGAAGCCCCCCCCTTTATTACACAGTAATCACCCTGTCCTCCCCCCCCAGATCTCCCTGTCCCCCCCCCCCACCTTTATTACACAGTGATCACCCTGTCCTTACCACCCCCCCATCTCCCTGTATAGAAGGTTCCCCTTTATTGCACAGTGATGGATCCTGGTGATGGGAACGGTGAAGAATGGACAGGACGTTCAGGATACAGTTAGACATGTAGGCATGTAAATTGCAGCACCTATGAAAATCAATCACAGCCTGTTTTAACCTAAAAAAGAAAATGCTGCGCCTAGTAGGCATTGTATGCAGTTGCAGGGCGTTTGCAGCACATCTCCTATTTGATGGAATAGGCCTGGTTACTATCTGCCAAACCCAACAGCGGTTATAGTTTTGCTGCGGGCACGAAGCAAAGCATTGAACCATATGATCACCCCACTGCCTTTGCAGCTTAAAGCGGGGTTCCACCCAAATTTTGAACAATATCTGTATGTATTCTCTTCCTTGCCTAGATGCTGACATGCCATTTAAAAAAAATTTAAAATCGCCGTAATTACCTTTTATTTTTCTATTCTTCTTTGCACTTCCTGGTTCTCCTCCCGTGGGAGTAGGCGTGTTTCTAGCCTCTCCCAGACTCCTGGGAGCTAGTCTCAGGCTTCCCAGGATGCCACTGAGCATGTGCGGGAAAGAGCGGTGAATGCTGGGAGCACAGCATTCACCACATCCAGGAAATAAATGCTTGTGGGCTTCAAATGCCCACAATGAAGATGGAAACCGCCTGCAGTGAATAATATAAGTTATTCTTTCCGACAAAATCTGACACAGGCGGACATATTACACACAATATGTGAGTATGTAATGCTGAGAAGAAAAGTTTGTGAATGAACTAAAAAAAAAAAAACGATAGATAGGTGGACCCCCGCTTTAAAGCAGTATTAAACCCAAAAAGTAGTATATTTCAGCTTACCAATCATTAGATGTGATGGCTGCATTCATTTTTCTTAGGCTTTTCCCCTCATGATCTAACCAGTAACACACCTCCAGTATCAGGCAAGAAGTAAATGTTCGTACCACTAGATGCACCATCCAGCCACTGCAGCTATTGGCTTCTCAGAGTATGACAGGCTGATGACAGTGAGGCTCATCAGGGCATCTGTGCCTTCCACCATCAATTTACACCAGAGTCCCATGCAAACAGGGCTAAACTCCCAATGTGCGTGGGGCCTAAAAGTGTAAGATTGGGGCCATATCTTTTAACAGTTACATAAAAAAATAAATGTATCTTGTGATTTTACAGCTGGTGTAGGGTAACAAATTTCTGGTGTGCGTCTAATACCTGGAGAAATGGCTCTTGTTGGAGAAGTGCATGTGGTGCCCAGCGGTAAAGTCTACAGACAGATCTTCGATGCAGAGGTAGGTAACAAATTGGAGAGTCTTCAGTTAGAAGAAATGTTATGTGAAATAAGACAGTTTACAACTATCAATTCAACTAATTCATTCAAGAATTCCTCCTTTATGCTGAAACTCTAGTGAGTTTATTTTAAATCCCAACTGAACTGGGGGTTTAAAAAAGGAGAAGTCCAGCCTGAGCTCATTCGGCTGGACTTCTAAGGGTCACAGGAGTGCAATTTGTTTTGCACTCCTGTGACCTGTTTTCAGCAGAGAGTGGTCTGAAGTTCGCTCTCCGCTGACGTCACCAAGATCAGTCCAGGCACCGCGTCACCCCGACTTCGGAAGTCTGGATCTTCCAGCTGCCTGGACTGATGGCAGTCTCAGCCTCTGGGCGAGCTGCTGAGAGGCTGAGATGGCCGCTCTTGCCCCTCCACAGCTCAGCGCTCCAATGAGCGTGGAGGAGTAGAGCGGGAGAGCTGCTGATTGACAGGCAGCAGCTCTCCGCTCGGGAAGCTATTAGAACCGAGTCATCGGCGATGTTCGATCGCTCAGTACTCAGTGAAGAGGCAGTGGGGGACAGATGCAGCATCAGTCCAATGCTGCAAACATCTAGGCAAGTAGGATTATGGGATTAAAAAAAAAAAAAAAAAATTAAATAACCCCATACTTCTTTTAAATCAGCCAAATACATTCCAGGTGCATAAAAACAAAAACGTTGTGCAGAGTCTCAAACTTGGTTTTCTTTAGAACGCAGCCACAGCTCAGGTAGAAAAGTCTGTCCTCTGCCAGCATGCTGCAGATAAATGCCCTTGATCCCCCAGAGGTTTGACTTACCCCCTGTTGAGTGAAAGCTAGAGCTTGCCAATAAGCAGGGAGTATGATTGCAGAGCTACATATACATACATACACACATATACATATATATTTCAGCAGGGGAGTATGATGGACCTTTGCAGAGAGACTGCTACTTTCACACAAAAGTGAAGGCTCCTTCTATCGAGCATACTGGCAGGGGACAGGCTTTTAGAATAAGACCGTAGCTGATTTTTAAAGAAAACAAACTAAGTTTTTTAATGGATGCGCCTGGAATATATTTACCCAAATAAGGCCCCTTTCACACTGCCCCATTGTGGTTTCCCCGCAGTGCAGGTGCAGCGTAGTTTACCTGCGCTTTTTGTACAGTCTACCCTCATTTTTTAATACATTTACATTAGATCAGGCATTTTTGGTGTGCTTTCTGAAAGGTCACCTGAAGTCCTGCATGCTACGTGTGAAAGTCCATTTAACATTAGTTCCTATGGGTCACATTGACATCTATGCAGTTTCCACCGGTGCGTTTTTTGGAAAGGTGCAGGGACTTTTTTCCCCTTTTTACACAAAACAGTACAATGTGTTTTTGGCTCTATAGATTTCAATGGAATTGCATCAAAAATGCATGTAAATGTGTTTTTTGTGCTTTACCTGCATGACAACAGACACCCTTTTTCTAGCAACATTAACAAATCCCAAGGTTTGCATAGTCTCAGAAAGTTTAAGTACCTATAGTAGGTTTTTATTGTTTTGCCTGCTGGGTAGGTTTCTCTTCCTGCTATAGTGACAGCATTTGTCACCAGGATAGGAAGTTTGGGAAATCCCTATAAAAAGACAAACTGTAATGTGAACTTGATGTCTATGATTTATGTGCTTTAGGTTGTTTTGGGTACATTACATTAATACAGTATTTCCTCTATAAAAAGTATTTAACCCCTTCCCGCTGCCCAGACTTAAGAACTTCTAAATGCCTGGAGGCAGAGGTGGGCATCCGGGTCATGCGACCGATGTCATAGCGGTCATAGGAGTGGAGAGCTCCCAACCTCAAGTATGCATTAGGTGCTTACCGGACCCCACTGCGAGGGAAAGAGGAAATTAAAAAAAAAAAAAGAGAGAGAACGAGAGAGAGAACGAGAGAGAGAACGAGAGAGAGAACGAGAGAGAGAGAACGAGAGAGAGAACGAGAGAGAGAGAGAACGAGAGAGAGAGAGAACGAGAGAGAGAGAGAACGAGAGAGAGAGAGAACGAGAGAGAGAGAACGAGAGAGAGAGAGAACGAGAGAGAGAGAGAACGAGAGAGAGAGAGAACGAGAGAGAGAGAGAGCACGAGAGAGAGAGAGAGCACGAGAGAGAGAGCACGAGAGAGAGAACGAGAGAGAGAGAGAGAACGAGAGAGAGAACGAGAGAGAGAACGAGAGAGAGAACGAGAGAACGAGAGAGAGAACGAGAACACATTGCTCCACTTATTAGTATTAGAAGAGGAGACAAACTATATAACGGGTGAACATTCAACACTTTACATATTTCTTTTAACATAAAGGGGAACCCTGAATTCAAGGTCTTTTTGGGATCCTTTAGATTACTGAGCGTATGAAGAGAATTCTCTACAGGAGCGTTAGAGGATGTGTTTCTTAAAAAGGGAACTCCTCAGAGTTGGAGGTTGGGCCATCCTTAGCGGACATATATTGCACCATATGCACAAACATCCTCGCTGACACTGACAAAAAGCTGCTCGCCCTAGCACCCTGAGCCCCTCTAAAGTTTCTAGACACACCTTTGTTTCACCTAAAAATGTTACCAGAGGACATTTCATACTTTCTTTGGTGATCACTCCAACCACAATTAAAATCTGAACTTAACCAACTCAGGTATGCAAACAGACACAGGCTTTGGCATCATTAAACATCACATTTCCAGATATACATTTAACTCCTGACTCCGCACTCTACAGGGCAGTGCATAGAGGATAGTTTCTCTCCAGATACACAGTGGATCCCCCAACTGGGGTCACTCCCATACCATGGCAGACAGTTTCACTGTCTCTCTAATAACAGTTTAGCACTTCCAGATAGTTTCTCTTTAATAAAAGTTTTACTTACCATGGCTGTAGGTATCGCCTTCTTTATTTGAGAGCGCTGGGGGTTGCGAAAACTCTGTCGGCTCCTCTTCCTTTTTGACTTGCCATTCTAGATGTGCCACAGGGTCATACAGCAGCAGGCGCAACGTGAACCTTGTCACCCCCTGTCGCTGCTGTCAAATGTCAGCACACTGGTCCATGGCAGACTCCCAAACTGGCAGATTCTGTAGGGGGTCACATGTGGGGTTTGCCCAGGTGATGAAAACCCCTCCAGCCAGAGAACTCACTCTCATTTCAGCAATGTCCTTTTGTTTGCACACAAGCCGCTTACAGAAGTCCACAGCAATTGCACGGTTCCAAGAGAATGGTCACTTTTCACATTAAGCCTTGCAGGTCACGATGTGCTGGGTCAATGGCTCCTTTAAGCATGGAGCAAAAGTTCATCCCATAATTGCACATTTCAGCAAGGACCTACAGACTCTATAGTAAAACGTACTGTGCTAATAATATCTGTAGACCTTTACACATTGAGACATAAACATGCCGTATACTAATATAACAAAGCGACACATGCAAAATTAAAGTGCAAGGTACACGGATGAAATGACAGTCCACTTATACAGTGCAGAAGTCACAGTAACTAAATTAAATCATTTTTTGTGATGATAAAGTGCCATATGAAAAAAAATCAAAGTGCAAAGTATAAAGGAAAAATAATCCACTTATATGCTATAAAAAGTCATGATGTTGGATTAAACAGTCCTCCTGTAATAGTGACTGTGCAATCATAAACTTCAGTGAAGATTATCCACCACCTCGGGGGGGGGGGGGTTTGGGATTTAAATGCACTTACCAAAGCTCATGGACCCAATCACTAGCGGTGCTGGGTCAAACAGGTAGATGCATATAGGTCAGTAGAGGAATGCTCCCATAGTGACTTCCAAGGGGACACTCCAAATGGCGACTTTCAGGGCAACAACTCCACTATTATAAAACAAGTCAGCTCTCTCCTAGTAGCATATCAACAGTATCCCATCCTTGCGCAGAAGTCTGTGGATCTGCAGACTCCACTTTTCCCTGCTTCCAAGCATCAATTTCAGGGTTTTGCATCAAGGGTAGAGCTTTAATCACTCAGTAAAACTCCACCAGCTTGTGTTTAAGGCTTTTTAACCGACTTTTTTTTTTTTCATCAAACAAAAGTTCTTCACAGTGGTTTCAGCATCACATCAATCAAAAACGATTTAGCCTCCTGGCTATCTTTGGTCTACATCGACCAACATTCCATTTTTAAAGCAGACACCCACCATTTCTCTTGGGCAACAGACTCCTTTCACAACACCTCTCCTTGAGGCCAGTTTAGAAGCTCTTCTAGTGTCTTGTTCACACACATTGCTCTCTTGCAGCACTGCAGTAACCCAAACTGTCTTCATCAGCTTGGTTAAGGCACCTGTGTCTTTTGTGGGCAACAACCACCTGACAATCAGTATAACACCTGGCCAGGTACTTCTTGGAGGCCAAATGATGCTTTAAACATGTCGATATGTGCAACATTATACAGGGGTTGATTTACTAAGGCCCCTTTCACATGGGCACCCATCCATTTTCATCTGATCCGATCCACCATCTGTCTGAATGAACTGAATGGGCTGCCATACCCAAACGCGGGACGCACGGCCTGCACTAGTGTAAACCTAGCCATACTATGCACAGCTGCACTTGATTCTGTGTGCACCAGTTTTAATAAATCTGCCCCACAGCGTCAATCTGTCAAAATATGTACTGTATTACCCAGGCATCACAGTAGGTACTTCATACATAGGTTGAATTGACACAAGTCAGTCAAGTTCAATATGCTGCAATCTGCATTTTTCCACCTTCAAAGCCATATGTTTACAGCCTGTTTACACTGGCCCACATGGTAAAACCCAGCGTTTTACTTTGCAGGCAGCTATCATAGTGACGGAGGGGCATTGCTATGGGCGTTTATGTGTACTTTTTTTTTCTTCTAAATTTATTGAAATGTCTGTAGCGCCCTGGGGTTTAGTCAGGGAGCTCCTCACCAAATTCTATGTCAGGAGTAGCTACTGCAGTTAGTTGTTAGAGATCCATTGATTTTCTCCCTAAGTTTGGCCTTGTTGTGCTTTTCTCTTCTGCCACTAGGTGCCCGTGAACTTGGTGGTACTAGATGATGAGAAGGGAAACCCAAAGTCAGGTTATGGGTATGTGGGGTATCTCAGCCAATGGGCAGGGGTTTTCTTGAATCCCTTGGCCTGCTGGGAGAACCTATATATTCGGGTGAGGTCAGGTGATCTGTGTTCTGTGCCACCTGGACCGCAGTCTGGGTGGACGTGTGTCATACGCCCCGGGCTGCTAGGCCAGACATTGGGAATATCCCGGGGGCATCTGGCTGCCAGGCTGTGTGAGGGCCTATCCAGAAGTAAGAGAGCAGCGCAGGGTTGGGGCTGCAAAATGAATACAGTGTGCATTTTTTCATAAATCACTCCTCGGCACACCAGGGCTCCGCTGCTGTGTGAACGGGGCAATAAAAAAAAATTGTTTTCAGTGTGCACTTGCAGAGACTTGCCTTTTTCCAGAGCAGAAAGATGTAGGTCTCTGCACGAGTGTGAACAAGACCTTAGTCAGGATCGGGAGGTGGGAGGAAGGCAAATTTGACTTTTACAAAAAATGTCAAGATTTGCGTACAATTTAGTCACATAAATCTCTGTCTCTGCTGACCGTTTTGTGACAGTAACCACTTCCCCCGGGTTGATGTCGTATGACAACGGGGACTTGAAGTGGAGATATCTGAATGATGCCTGCAGCTACAGGCAGGCCGGACTGGCGTACCGGGATACCGGGAAATATCCCGGTAGGCTGGCTGCCCAAAGTACCGCTGGGGCCGCTCACTGTGCCTGTGTCAGGCTGTCAGCAATCTAAAGAGCAGCAGCGGCGGCCGCCGCTGCCGCACTATGCAGTGGTTATGGCTGTGTCACACTGGTCACTCACTGTCTCCGGGGCCGCTCACTGCCTGTGTCACTGTCAGCAATCTAAAGAGCAGCAGCGACCCCGGCTGCTGCACTATGCAATGGCTGCCTCCTGTGTCACTGGGTCACTCACTGACAGTCTGACACTCAGTCTGTGTCTCCTCCGTTCGGGCGCCGCCCACCACACTCGTCATGCCTCTGTCTGTGTGCCTGAGGGGGAGGAGCAGGAGAACGCCGTGCTGCTTCATTTTTGTTTTCATGACTTGTGCAGTGCGGCGCCAGCACC